>LR750258.1:610368-626419 GCA_902729485.2 Mus minutoides
AATGTGGTACATTTACACAATGGAGTACTACTCAGCTATTAAAAACAATGATTTTATGAAATTCTTGAGTAATTTTGAAAGGTTTTATGTTTCAGTACTGTGATTGGCTATCACAGTATGGCTAGAGTGATCAGTTCATAGGACAGAAACAGAGTAATAGCAGGGACCAGGGAGGCTTTGCTTCACAGAGGCATGTCTGAGTTTGGGAAAAGGAGAAGTTTGGGAGACGTGTGGTGGTGATGGCAGCTAGGCAGTGTGGCTGTCTTTAGTTGCCAATACATCGTTTTCAGTGGTGAGTTCTATGTTGAATCTATTTTACCATAACAAAATGTTCCTAAAAAGAAGTATCATGCTAACTTACTATTCATATTTTGATTTAAATTTTATAGATAAAGTAATTATCACCTCATAAAAATAAAGTACAATCATATATATTGTGTGCTGTGCTATGCTGTGTATGTGTATGTGTGTATGTGTGTGCATGCACATGCATGCTAACACATTTGTGTATTCTTGACATTGTTATTGAGACAGGGTCTCTCACTGAACCCGGAGCTGTCCGATGAGACCAGACTGTCTGGCTAGCTAATTTGGGTCCCAGGAGTCCTCCTGTCTCCCAGCCCTGGGGCTATAGCCATGCACTGCCATAGCTAGCTTTTGTGAGAGTACTGGGAGGTCTGGGCTCAGGTCCTCATGCTGTGTAGCCAGCACCTTACCACTGAGCTGTTTCCCCACAGCCTTCTTTAGTAATTTTTTTTTCATCATCCAGATGCCCTGACTTCTATACAGAAGCTGAAGTCTTAACATTTTTGATGTTAATAATAGGTGATGACTCAAAGAAACAAAAGCCCCATGGCCTTACATAATTTTCTATGTGGTTTGCTTCATGTCTTATGGTGACTTTGTTAAATAAGCATAGTGTACATTTTAGACTGCTCCACTCTGAGATTATCTCAACCTAAGTAACTGAACACTCAGTGTTTGGCATGGATATTGAAATATTTCTAAACCAGCAGTGTTTCCTATTTAAATTGGTTATAACTGCAACCTTTTTTTTTTTTTTTTTTTTTTTTTTTTTTTTTTTTTTTTTTTTTTTTTTTTTTTTTTTTTTTTTTTTTTTTTTTTTTTTTTTTTTTTTTTTTTTTTTTTTTTTTTTTTTTTTTTTTTTTTTTTTTTTTACTATAGGTTTTCCTCAAGTGCTTTGTGCTGGAATGATTTTGTTAGGATTTCCTATGTTCCATGATGGCTCCCACCAGGGACAGCACTGGGAAAGCAGCTATAGGAACCTGTCTCCTTCTGGGCTGAGTGTCTGCCTCCATGTGCTTGGTCTTCTGAGGCTTCCAGGCCTGCTTGGCCCTGCACTCCCACAGGCTAGTGTTCACATGCTGGAGTTCTATGCCCAGTTGTCAGTCAGGGGATCTGAGTTATAATCACCAAGTCTGGAGAGCACACCCTCTTCAAAGAGTTCCCTTTTTGCCCTTGGAGATAAAAAAAACTCTGCAGATGTGATCCCCATGGAGATAAACACCTCTGCAGATGTGATCCCCAATGTGCCTAGGTTCCCCAGGCTCACATGTTCCATCCTGCTACCCTTCTGCCTTTCCTTCACATAACCTTCGGCTTTATAACAGCCACCATATCTACTATTCCTTTAAAAATTAAAGCAGAATTATTTTCCCCAGGAAGCCCCTTTGTGTGTGTCCACTTAAGATGACAATTTTAATGTCCTCTCCAGAGAAAGAGTCTAGGCTCTCCAGTTGTGTGTGTCCGGTGTCTTGCAGCCACCATAACTCCTCTTGATGCCCAGCACATAAGGAGGGTGAAAGCGAACATTTTGGCTTAAAATAAAAACAGCCCTAACAAAGCACTTTCAGAGTCTAATTTCTCCCTTTGGGGGGTTTTCCTCCTCTGCATCTTAATTTTGATTGTTGGAATTCATATCTGGGGAAAATAGGATGTTTTAAGATGCTATATTTTTCACCCCCATCTCTGCTTGCTTTAATAGTTATACCCATTAGTGTCTCCAGGGACAGCCATCCCATAATAAACATCCAGGGCAATGGTAGGGTTATATAACCTCCCAGTGGAAGCCATATTATCTTGAAAATTTTAATGTAAGTATTCAATTGTTTTCAGAGTCACTATTGCTCAAGTCCACTGAACTTTACAGTGGGTTGAAATATCCCAAACGTCTGCTTTGGAGCAATGCCCTTTGGTTTTACACAACGATGTTGTTCATTTGAATGCACATCACTCAATGACTACTTTTACATATTTCATCTCTCCACGCCTTTTAACAGTTTTCTTGGACCTCTTGGGATCATCATTCCTGGTTTCCTGCAAAGGTTAAGGGTTCTTGTTGCACAAATGTAAGGAGCAGGGTTTCAGATCCCAGCACCAACGTAGGGGGTGGGCATCCTGCACATGACTGTAAGCCCAGTTCTGAGGGCAGAGCAGAGACAGGGGAATCACTAGAGCTTGCTGGCTTCCCAACCTTGAGGAAATGAGACCTTGTCTCAAAGGAGTAGGTGGGGAAACCATAGAGAAGGATACCAGATGCCCTGTTCTGGCCTCAATCTGTGTCCAGAGTTATGTGTGCACACATACCCATAAATTCACAAAGAGACACGTGAATAAATCTTTGGCATGCTCACATAGAAAGAATAAAGGGAAAATAGGAAAGTATACAGAAGATGAAAAGTCTATTCATTTTAGTATTTACTGGACCATTGTTAAGGTTTTAGTGTACTCCTTCTAGGTACACACACAATGTGCACACATACATGCACATGTACATGCACATGAGTACAGGTGCCTATAGAAGCCATAGAAGATCATCAGATCTCCTGAAGCCAGTGTTACATGTGAATGATTATAAAGTGTTTGACATAGGTGCTGGGGAGGGAAGTGATCTTCTGGCCCTCAGTAAGAAGAATAGGCATTCTTAACTATGGAACCACCCCTTCAGCTCTGTTCAGATGCAGAGTCTGCTAATTTGTTGCCCCATCAATCCCCAATCAAATTTGATAGACCTGTTAACTCAGCTCAGAGAACTGTAAGAGGAACCTGTATATCTTCATTTTTCCTTTATTTTTGATATTGTAATAGAATTATATAATATTTCCCTTGTACAGAATGAGCAGGTACACACACACACACACACACACACACACACACACACACACACAGAGCCTTGTGCACACACACTTTTCAACCTCAATAGTCATAGTAGGTAGATCATGGTAAACAAACAAACAAATGAAATAAAACTGCTAAGTTCTCTTCTTCCCTTTAAAAGATAGAAAACATCATTAAAGCTACTAAGATTTGTACTGTTCCAGTAGTTGGTGTGTGTGTGTGTGTGTGTGTGTGTGTGTGTGTGTGTGTGTGATAGAGAGGGGGGAAGAAGGGAGGGAGACACATGTGTATGCTGATGCAAATGTCCATAAAAATAGAAGCCAAAAATAAGATATAAGATGTCCTTATCCATCACTCTCCTTTTTATTCCTTTGAAACAGGGTCTCTCACTGAACCTGGAGCTGAGATGGCGCCACCAAGCCTCAGTGATTTCCCCCTGTCTTCAGTCTCCACAGCACTTGACCAGTCAGGCTCATCTTTCTCTGTGGTGATCAGGTCTAAGTTGAAGTCCTCATGCACGATGAGCATTTTGCCCACATAGTCTTAGCTCCAACACCCAGAACCACAGATTTTAAACTACAGGGTTTTGTTCTTGTTTTTGTAACACCAGGGAAATTATTTTCCCATTTGACATTTGACTGACTGTGCCACTGTCGGAAGCGTTTCCTTTTTGTTGGCTCTTTAGTGTAGTCTCTCGGGTAGATCAGGCTGACCTGGAACTTGTCATCCAGCCAGGGACAATGACCTTGATGAGTGAGCTTGAGTGGATCCTCCTGTCTCTCCCTCCAAGGTGCTGGGTTTCCAAGCCAATGCCCTGTACCCAGCTTCCTTTTCTGCCCTATACCATATTTCACATTTTTAGAACCCCTACTCATGTGCCTCGCATAGCTCTCAGTCAACATTTCATGAGTTTCTTTGTGGTAGAGGTCCTTGCCTACACTATTTCATTTAACTGCCATGTCCACTCCAAGACCAGGCATTCTATCCAGCTTCATTTTACAGTTGTGCCCACATGCCTACTTCAGCAGCAGAGACAGCATTCAAATTCATATCTGTCTTCCCTAAAGCCAATTCTCAGACCCATTCTATTATACCCATGGAGTAAGAGATTTCTACAGGCCAGCCCTCACATTTATTAGTCTCTTTAATGAACACCACCGGTGTTTCTGCCTAACTCAACCTCCACAGAAGCAGCAGAAGGGTTGCTATCATGGAGAAGCCGAAGCACCTAACTGTTCCTCCACTTCCCACTTTGACTCTTGAGCTCCCTGGTGCTCTGTGGTTTTTACATAGCAGTCTGAGCATGCACAGAGGGGCCTGAGCTGACACACCCTCTTTACATTGTTCCACTCCACCTGACTTTGGTGATTTGCTTCAGTTTGTGCTTAAAACAATGGAAGAGATGAGCCATAAACACAACCCTGGCGAGTGAGTTTTAAAAGGAAAGTGTGCTTGCATACAGTCTTTCCCATCCTGCTCAGCGGAGAGTAAGAAAAATGCCACAAGAGGCCACATTTTTAGAAAGAAAGAAAAAAAAAAAGAAATCCTCTAAAATCGCACAGAGTTGCTGAGTGTGGTGAAGGGAAGGGATACTGACAGCAGTGGCTGGCAGGACAGGCCTTATTCTAACCCCAGATAATAGGGCAGGGCTTAGTCCTGAGATGAGCTGTGAATCACACAGATCAAATCAGCATGGGCTGTGCTTATTCTAAAAACAATTTCACTCCATTTGTAAAACACTGCCTCTAAAAGTTCACCCAAGATAGTGGAGGCCTTACATGAGAACTTGGTACTCAACCACTGACCTCTACCTCCCTAGGATTCTTATAGGGATGATAAGACTGGCGCACGCCTTTAATCCCAGCACTTGAGAGGCAGAGGCAGGCAGATTTCTGAGTTCGAGGCCAGCCTGGTCTACAGAGTGAGTTCCAGGACAGCCAGGGCTATACAGAGAAACCCTGTCTCGAAACAAACAAACAAACAAACAAACAAACAAACAAACAAATGACTTACTGCTTTCCTCCCTCCTTTCCTTCCCCTTCCTTCTTTTCCATTTCCTCTCCTCTTTGTTCTCTTTATCTCCCCTTAATCACCCCTCTATCTATGCATTTGAGTATGTCTGTGGTATATAAACATCTGTATGTGTGTGTGTGTGTGTTTGTGTGTGTGTGTGTTTGTGTGTGTGTGTGTGTGTGTGTGTGTGTGTGTGTGTGTGTGTGTGTGTATGTATGCACCTATGACCCACAGGCCGAGAGGTCACAGGAGGACACTGGCTCTTTTGTTTAATCATTCATTTTCTGCCTTATTTCCTTGAGACAGGTTCTTTCACTGAACCTAGTCTGGAAGACAGCAAGCATCAGGAATCCCCCTGCCTCTTTCTCCTACAACCCTTGGGTTGCAGACACATGCCACACCTGTTTTGTTCAGAATGCTGGGATCAGACCTTTGATACTCATGTTTGGGTAACAATCTTTTTTTTTTTTTTTTTTTTTTATCTACTGTGGTATCTTTCCAGTCTCACTTTCTCTTTTCATTTTGCTTACTTTTTTCCTGAGGCACAACCTCAGGTATCCCAGGCTGCTCCTAACCTTGCTCTGTAGATGAAGATGAGCACCTGGTCTCCCTGCATTTACCTCCCAAGTGCTGGGATTGCAGACATGTGCTATTATAGTAGCCTATGTCATCAGAGTTTAATGAGAGAATTTTACACCTTTTATTGTATACATATAGGTGTTTCGAGTATATATATATATATATATATATATATATATATATATATATATATATGCACTGCTTCTGTGATTGGTGCCAATGGAGGCCAGAAGATGTAGTTGGATCCTCTGAAACTGGAGTTGCAGAGGCTTGTGAGACAACATGTAGGTCCTGGGAATTAGGCCCAGGTCTTCTAAAAGAACAGCCAATGCCCTTAACTGCTGAGCCATCTCCCCAGCTCCTCCTAATGACAGAATTTTAAAAGAGCTTTTGGGCTAGGAAATAAAATTATAAAATAGAATTGACTAAAGAAGCTTCCTGAAGTTATAGATATTAAACAAAATCCCCAGGGCCAGGATAGGCTTCCCACAAAGCCCACAGAATAGAGTAGGAAATGTCACCGTGGTACATTAGCCACGAGAGCTCTTCTATTGTCCAAGACACCACATGCTCTAATCACAGGATACAGAGAAATCACCGTGGCGACTGGACTGGAAGCTTGACCCTCCCTGGCCAGCCCTTGTAGACTCAGAGCTTTAGCAAGACAGTGACAATTACATCCATTTAGATGCTTCGAATTTTCAAGAGACAGATCGCTGACTGAAATTAACTCACATGGCAAACACTTCTAATTCCATTTAGCAGATGTTTTGAGCCAAGAGATGTCCCAAGCTACTTAGTTCAATCGCTTGACAGTTTCGTGGCTGATATTTCTTTCTTTCTTTTTTTTTTCTTATCTGTGAATCTCTTTATTTTTCTCCCAAGGAGCCAAGAAGCTGCCACAACCACAAACTACCCATCTATAAAATAATAGTAATGCGGTTGCCTTTATATAAAAGTGAGAATATAAGGACCAAGGTCAGGGCAGGAGGAAAGGACAGAAGGGAAGCAGACCTCTGTGACCTGCTTATCTGTCTTCTGTATTTGAAGAAACATTTCCCCCTAATGGCTACCCTAATTTCTCTCTAGCGGAGTTCTCCTGGAATCTCATTAACCAGAACCCATTCACATCAACTGCTAGCAAAGAGGAAAAGTTGTATGAACACAATTGGAGAGGGGGAAGAAAGTATACACCAACAGAAAATAATGTCAGGGTGAGGGTAGGGCTGTCTTCTCTGAGACACTCCCACTTGCCAGACTACTTGAGTTTCTGTCAGCCATGCAGGGGGCTGACACTGTTGAGCAGAGCTGAGGATGTGTGAATAGGTTGAGTCTGTATTCAGTAGGTGAAAGGTTAGTGGCTTTAACATACCATCTCTGAGCCTTTCACACTGCCCTTGAGTGGGGCCACTTACTGGATAGAATTAGCTCAGTACTTGTTCTATTATGGCAGTATTAAACATCTAGCCTATGATAGGCCATGTTCTAAAGTCCTGAAATGCAGCAGTCAGGAGGTGAGACTGGTACTAGCTATTGATGTTATCTTGTCAGTGAAACTTGTTCTGGCTATTGTCTCAACCTCAGACAGCCCCATGGGGAGGACCCTATGCCCACTAACACTTTTGAAATGAGAAATCTAACCCAACTGAGTTAGAAATCACAATCAAATTAGAAGGTTGAAATTCAAGTAAAACTTGATTTGAGCTTTTTAGTAATTGTGAATGTGTGTGTGGATAGGGCACGCTTTCCTTCTTGGAGTAGTAAATTCTCTGGCCTTTGGGTTCATTCTGATTTGATGGTCAACTTCATTATGTTCCCTTAACCTTTCTGAAAGTCGCTGAGAGCTCCCTGTATCTTCAGGATTTGAGGACAAGTCTATTTTTCTGAATGTCATTTCAGATGGCCATTCTGCCCCATCTTCCTGTGGTTCTCCTGTCCTGTGGCTTACCAGCTTGGCTTCAAGGAAGCCTGGAGAATTCAGCACAGCTGCTACTTTCCTGTCTCCTAGGACTCAGATATAAACAGTTTATTCTGGCCTATAAGTGGTTTATGTGCACATTCACAGGAAAACTGGGAAAAAAATAAATACTTAACATTCACGATCAAGACGGTCAATGATAGATTATTGTCTTCAGTGTAGAACATCCTAAAAACAAACTACACTGATTTAGAACACGGAGATAGCATAAAGTATGAATTCCCCCCTCCTTGTTGAAGAATAGGGTTGTCAGCACTGTAGAGTCAGATACCTGGGTGGTTCTAGTAGAGCCACAGCAGCAGGCTATGGTATGCTGTTACCTGTCCCTGGGTGGTAATGAGATGCCCATTTTCCCACAGTGACAATATTCTATTGGCTGATCAGCTTTCTCATGGGTATCTGCTAGAATAAAGAGCGCTTCTTTCTTTGTAGCAAGAAAAAAAATGTGTACTTTTTAGAATTTTATGATATGGCATTATATAAGGCCACTTTCGTGTAGAATATACTATGAATATAACCCTGCTCTGTACCCCTTCCCCAATTCTGACTCCCTTAGTCCACTTTTATTTTATTTATTTATTTATCTATCTATCTATCTATTTATTTATTTATTTACTTATTTACTTATTTATTTATTTTTATAGAATAGAGTTTATTCAAGGCATGGGAGGGGAGTTAAGAGAGTAGCAGAGGCAGAGAAAGGCAGAGAGAGGGAGAGAATAGAGAAGTAGAAGCTATTCATGAACACATGGAGAGGGGGAAAGGAATAGGGAAGGGATGGGAAGGGAAGATCCCAAGAGGACAAGAAGAAAGCAAGAGTAGCAAGAGGAAAGAGTAAGAACCTTTAGTCCACTTTTATGCTCTAGATATTTTCCTACTTTTCAGGTATGATTGTATGTCTGTATGAAATCTACAACCCACAAATGATGGAAAATGTGCTCTTTGTTTAATTCACTTAATTTGGTCATCTCCAGTCACATCTATTTTCCTGCAATTGGCAGAATTTTATTCTTCTTGATGGCTGTAACTTTGATAGTGTGAATTGTGTGCAAGAGAACATGGATGTGATACATGTATATCTCTGTGATATGTTGGTGTAGAATCTTTTTTGGCCCTACATCCTATAAGGTAATGTAGTGGTTATTCCTGATTGTCAACTTGACTGTATCTGGAATGAACTATAATCCAGAATTGGAAAGCTCACCAGTGATCCTAATCTGGAGGTTGGGAAATAGAAGATTTAGATCTGGATCTCGGCATGGAGATCCTGATGCATAGAGGTTATGAATTCCAGAAGATTAAGACAGGGAGATCTCTGAGTTCAAGATTATCTGGTATTAAAGGCATGGTGACACACACCTTTAATCTAGGCCATACCTTCTGCTGTAGACCTACATAAGGACATTGGAACAAGGAGAATTTATTCTCTCTCTCTTTTTGTCTGTTTGCTTTGTGGGACTGAGCAACTGCTAGATTCTTGGACTTCCATTCTCAGCTTCTGCTGACCATTGTTGGAAGTTGGACTGCAGACTATAAGTCATCAATAAATTCCTTTACTATATAGAAACTACCCATACGTTTTGTGACTCTAGAGAACCCTGACTAATACAGGTGACATCTACTGGAGCTTTTGACTGAGAGCACCCCCTCCCAAAGGCTGCATGCCTTCAATGTATTGAGAGGGATCCAACATTTGTGATGACATTCCCCAAATTGTCTGATCATTTCTTCACCAGAGCCTTCAAATTATGTTAGCAGGTCTACTGAGTCATCGCAGTTCAACACCAAAGAGCCTCTTTCACTCTGGCAGAAAATGGGAGATTAGCAAATGGGGGCAGCTGTCTCTAGAAACTTCCAGCAGGAATTGGCAAAGGACCACTTCCCACTGGTCACACAGTCACTGGCCAAGCTATGAGTGAGAGCCTTATCTCCCTTCAGAGAACAGCTGCAATCCTGGTCCAGTCAAGCACAGGACCCCTCATCATTGAGGCCATATCAAGTTTCATCTCTCAAGGTGATGACATGATGAAAGACTGTGTGCTCAGTAGGATAGAATGGCCAGTTATGGAACTGTTAGGACAGTATTAAATGATATGGACGGAATCAGTTCACCAAAAATGGAGGTCTCTGTTGTTCAGTTACAAAATCAAAATGTGCTAGCTATAATTTTTTGGGGGTAGCACAATTTCCTTGTTCAATTTAAAGACTAATTTGAGTCTTGTTCACAATGTGCCTCGAGTCATTGACCGTGTTTAAGTATTAATCTGTCTTCATCATGAGAGTAGTAATATTTTTCCACTTGGTTTTTCAAGTATGAGATAATAAAATTAAACAAATCAACATACTACTTGAGTTTAATATTAAACTTTTTAGTAGGGTGCTATTGCTCTCTAATTCTATGTTCGATCCCTGGTGACATTGGAAAGCCTTCAACATGATAGATAATAGAACCACAAGCCCAAAGCCCTATAGAAGGCAGCATTGCAGTGCTCACAGTAGGGAACAGATCTTATGAATCCTTGTAGAAAGAATATGAGCTGTGTGTTGTAACTAAAGAATTCTGAATGTCTCTGGAGATATGTGTGTCATAGAGAAAGCTATGGTACACACACACACACACACACACACACACACACACACACACACATAGACACACACACAAACACACAAATAGTTATGAATATCTTTACCAACTTGCAGAATTAGTAATCCTTGTCATGTAACTGCTAGTATGGGCACTTCTGGGATATCATCACTCATGTGAGTGGTGTGTGTGTTTGTCTGTGTGTGTGTGTTTTGTGTATGTACATATATGTGTATGTAGTTAAGGGGTCAAAGTCATGTGTCTTCCTCTATGTCACTCCACTTATCTTTTGAGACAGGCTCTCTCACTGAATGTGGAGATTAGAAACTTGGCTAGGTCATTTGGCCAGTGAGCCTGAACAATCTTCCTGTGACTGCTTCCTCCATGGTGGCATGGAAGGCACATTGCTACTTCTGGCATTTACGTGGGTGCTGACAGATTGAGATCGTGTAATCATGATTTTACAGCAAGCATTTTGATGACTGAGTCATCTCCTGGCTCCAGTGTGTCACTCCTTAGATCACAGACCTGCCTGGATGTGGAGGAGGTGAGACTTGTAAGGAAGTTAGCACCCAAAGAAATGTATACTGATTATAGTGTGAAGCGCCCTCACCCAGTGGGCAGGAGACCCGGTTTTTAAACCCAGTAACAAACATAAAAATGAAGCAAAAATTAATTAGTCCCAAACTGTAAATTTAATGTCACCATTCAGTTCCTAAACATGTCTACACGTTCTTAGTCATGGTAATTTGGAGAAGTGATGTGACTTTGCTGACTACCAGTACTCAATGTTATACATAGAGGACACGGACTTACACTGTTGCATGTCCTGAAGGCAAGCATCCTGGTAATTCATGCGGCCCCTGGGTATCACCATTTCTGTTGTACAAATAATCAAAAGATTAGGGTAATTAAGGCTGGGTACCAAGGGACAGAGCTCCTGGGATGCTGTGTGTGGCTTCTATTTTGCTAGTGCCTAGCTTATCTCCTTTAAAAGCTCCTTATTCTGTGTATGTGTGCATGTGTAATGTCTGTGCACCACATGCAGGCAGGAGACCCACAGAGGTGGGAAGAGAGCATCAGAACTGGAGATACAGCTAGATGTGAGCCACTATGCGGGTGCTGGGAATTAATCCTGGGTCCTCTACCAGAGCAGTAAATTAACCACTGAGCCATCTTTCCAGCCCCTCATCTCTGTATATTAGCTACTTTCTAGGGTCTACACCATCATGTCAGAGAAGTCATGATGGCAGAGTTGTGAGGTAACTGGTCATGGTGCCTGTGAAAGCAGAGAGAGCTGGATGCTGGTCCTCACCTCTTTTTTTTTTCTTTTTTCTTTTATTCAGCATGGAACTGCAGGCCATGCAATGGTGTTGCCCATGTCCAGGGTGGATCTTCTGATATCAGTTAGTTTTTTTTCTGAAAACCCTTTCATCCAGTTGATGTGAGGTATGTTTCCATGGTAATTTTAAGTCTGGCCATGTTGACCATCATTCCCCATCACCTTCTGGTAGGAACTGTAGAATCAATTGCATTTGTGAGATTCCTGTGCACAGACCTTGGCTGAGTGTGAAGCGCCAGAGCACGGGAGTCTGGCATTGAGTCCTCTGTACTGAATTTTGTTTGCCACGCCAAAATACTATAGGCTGAGTGGCTTATAACCACCAGTCATTTGTTTCTAACAGTTCCACAGTCTGGGAAATCTTACCATCAAGGGCAAACTGATTGCTTTTCATAAAATACCCTCTATCTGGTTTAGAGGACAATAGAGTCATAGGTGGAGAGCCCCGCCATGCCCCAACTTAGAATAATGACAGCAATTCCATGAGGAATCACAGACCTCCTTAACTCATGTAGTCTACATTTTCTTCTAAAGCCCCAACTCCCACTCTGTTATCAAGTAACACCCATGTAACTATGATGGAGTGGGGGTGGGGAGGAAGCACGTGCTCATATATTACTTCGTAACTCTAGTCCATGGTGGCGCACACCTTTAATCCCAGCACTTGGGAGGCAGAGGCAGGCGGATTTCTGAGATCGTGGCCAGCCTGGTCTACAAAGTGAGCTCCAGGACAGCCAGGGCTATACAGAGAAACCCTGTCTCGAAAAACCAAAAAAAAAAAAAAAAAAAAAAAAAAAAAAAAAAAAAAAAAAAAAAAAAAAAAAAAAAAGATGCAAAGGAATAATTACCGGAACCACTTGAACTCTTCAGTCACGTGAGCTCACGTGTGTGTTATAATGATAAATGCTTTGCGTGGTTAGGAAGTTGATGTTAAATAAGGCACGACAAGGATTTTAGTGTGGTTGTCAGAGCCCAATTCTCATGGACATCCCTGGAGGGGCTAAAATTATCACCCTATTTGCTCTTTGACACAAGAGCAAATTTGGCTTTAAATTAAATTTATGAAATGAGATTGCAACCTTTGATAACTCGGCACTGGCCTCTGGAGCAGCTTTGTTTGCCTAAGACGCCTTTCACACACAGGATGTGCCAGCCATGGTGCTAGTGCTTTGGCACTGTGGGGAACTATCTCCTAAAGACTTATGGATTGAAGACTTAGTCCCCAGGGGAAAGGTCAAAATTGGAAATTTTGGGATGGAATTAATCCTGAAGGCTCTGCCCTAATCCACTCACAGATGTATAATTTGATGAGACTTCTGGGAGATGATGTACGTGTGGGGATAGAGCATGGGAAGAAGAAGCTGGTCCCAGGGAGGGAGCCTTTGAAGGGAACATCTGTCAGCAGCCTTTCCTGGACAGCACTGGATCTTCACATTCTTCCCACTGAGTCCTGTGATTGTCCTGGTTTGTCGCTGTCCCACAGCCCTCACAGGCTTCTTTGTCCCATGTCATGCATTTTATTTGTTATTGTTTGGATTTCATAATTCAAATGCTCTGCCTTTGAGCTCAACCATTGTTCCTTCAACTGGATGGAGCTGGAGGGTGAAGCTTTCAATTGAACTGTCTCCTCCAAACACACTATTCTCAGTCTCCAGAATTTCCATTTTTATTGTTGTTTCTTTGTTTCTGTTCCTTTGTCAAACTTGTTACTTTGTTTCTGTGTTGTTGCCCAATATGTATGTATGTATGTATGTATGTATGTATGCATGTATGCAGTGTTTGTATCCTGCAGCAGAGTAATGTTTTTGAATAAATTGGTCTCTGATTTTTGTCATCTTATAAGTTCATCTTTCTGTCTGTCATACTTTCTGTTGTCCCTCACTTCCTTCTTTTCTCTCTTTTCTCCATCTTTCCTCCTCTCCCCATTTCTTTTCCATCTCTCTCCTCCCTTCATCCTTATTTCCTTTTATCTCCTTCCATCCTCCTCCAAAATTTCTCCCCCTTCTTTCATCCATTCTCTTTCTTTATTTAATTTGTTTCCTCTCTCATCTTCCCCTTCTTCCGTCTCTCCCAATTTTCTTCCCTCCCTCTCCTTTTCCTTCTTTCCTTCTTCCCTCCCTTTCCCATCTTCTTTCCTTCTTTCCCTCCTTCTTTCCCACTGGAAATGCCCACCCATCCAGATCTTACAAATTACAGTGAGTATGTGGATTGCCTTGGGTATTAGACATTTTAGCATTATTAAGTCTGCCAGTCTGTGAAAACAGATGTTTCTATGTATCTGTGTCTTATTTAATTTGTTTTATAGTTACCATTACAAAGTCCTTTCTTTCCTTAGTTAAGTTCCTTGTATTTGATTCCTTTTGATGATGTTGAAAATGGGATCATTTAATTGAGTTCAGTTTTAGATAGTTGTTAAGATATCAAAACACCACTGGCTTTTATCTCTTAATTTACAGGACTTGTTCAAAACACCTAACAGAATTTTATGGAGCATTGTAAGTTTTTTTTTCCCCACATCTAATTATGTCATCTGCAAATGCAGACAGTTTAACTCCTCCTTTTATTTGGATTTCATTTATTTATTTTTCTTGACAGTTTTTTGGCCTGGACTTGCAGTACTGTAGGGAGTGGATGTTCTTATCATGGGGCTGGTTGAGGGAAAGTGTTCCCCTCATCCTTTGCTATGTTAGCTGTGGGATTTTCATATGTAGCCTTTATTAAGTTGAGACAACTTCCTTTTGTTTCTAGTTATTGAGAGTTTTTTTTTGTTGTAGAAGAACATTTGCTGTTACCAAATGACACTTTCGCTCATCAAAATGATTACATAATTTTATCCTATATTCTGATAGTATGCTTCATGTGGACTGATCTTCATACTGGACCATTTCTTGTACAGTGATTGATCCTCCTTAATTACTGTTGCAATCCTTTCAATGTACATTTTTCATTGCTATAAAGCTCTTAACTACTTTCCTATTCATAAGGGATACTGGTCTTTAGCTTTGTAATTTATGGTGCTGAGGGTACTGGCCAATGGTAGAGTGCTCTTATATATATGCTCTGGGTCTCAACCATGTCATCATCAAAAAGTTTTATCTTCTGTGTGCCTTCAACTGGCTTTGCTCTCTGAATAGCACTGGATTTAGATGCATTTGGGAGAAATTGGCCTTCAGGTTTAGAATTCTGTGGGGTTTTTTTCCGTTTTCTTTTTGGGAGGCAGCACAGGCAATTTGTTATTGTTCTTGGTTGCTAAGCCGAACTGGATGATAAGACCTGATTTCTGAAGACACTTCACACTTTGTTTATAAGATATAGAAAAGTATTAAAAGGTAGGACTTTTAATATTTGAAAATCCTTTGCTTGAGTTATCATTTTGTCCACACTTTGTACTCCTCCCCCATCAGGCGAATCACGGTCCTCATTTCATTTGCACCTGCTTTGGGAAATCTTTTCTTATTCCTCGTTCAAAAGATCATCAGGTGATTCTTCATTTTGCCTGACTCTATTTTTGTGTCTGCACAGCAGATAACTCAATTGCTTCACCTCTTCTTCATAGAGCGGGCTCAGAAAGACTACACTGGTCATCCAGCCCAGAGACTCTGGCAGCCTCTTCCAACCTTTTTTTCCTTTCTGTGCAGTAGCAGGCAGCTGCAAACACTGTCTTCTTGTGCACTGAGTGGGAGGCTGGAGGGGGTTGGATAAGGAAGCAATGTCTCCCAGACAAAGCCAACCAATTCTCTCTCTCTCTCTCCTCTCTCTCTCTCTCTCTCTCTCTCTCTCTCTCTCTCTCTCTCTCTCTCTCTCTCTCTCTCCTGATCCCATCATAACTGTGAGGCTGATGAGTTCTTAAGGACTGCTGCACATGGAATATACAGACCATAACTTTCTCTCCAATGTACATTTTGAAAGCTGAGGCATCTCATTGGCTTGTTCTAAATTTGATGAAAAGAAAACTCTGTCCTTGTCTTCCACCAGCCCACAGGATGTTGCCTCCATTGTTCTCTGGAATAGTTAGAGTAGGCGGAAGCCATCAGAGCTGTAGGGATAGTCAACAAAAGTCAGTATTCTTGAAGCCTCTTTGGAAAATTTGGGACACTAGAGAAGAGAATTTCTTCACTCCCCTTAGACAATGGAACTGGGAGGGTCTTCTCCTACTTTTGTGGTCCTGAGCCAATGTCCTCTGATAGGAGATGCTCAAATTTCTATACTCATTTCCATGAATCTGCTTTGACATTTTTTTTTTACTACTTTTATTAGATATTTTCTTCATTTACATTTCAAGTGTTATCCAGCTAGTTCCCTATATCCTCCCCCCTCCCGGCCCTGCTCCCCTACCCACCCACTCCCACCCCTTGGCCCCTGCGTTCCCCTGTATTGGGGCATATAAAGTCTGCATAACCAAGGGGCCTCTCTTCCC
>LR750258.1:626519-712869 GCA_902729485.2 Mus minutoides
TTTTTTTCTTAAGATGTAGTAGATTTTTAAAATTCATTTCTGATTTCTCTCTTAGAAGGAAATTGTTAGTGTATTTATTGGGAAAGTAGATCTGTAGTCTCCTGCTCCACCATGCTGCCCCATCCTGCCTGGCTTAAGTTGGTTATAAATAAGTCACTGTGAATATTTTTGTAAGTTCTGGGTGTCTGTATACTCTCTTTTCTGTCCATCTTCTAATCTAAGATTTGATCCCTAAACAGTTGGTCCTGAGCAAAAAGGTATGTAGAATATGTCAAATATCTATTTGAGTACTTCTGCATGTTTCTATCTTGAAAAATTGATACACACACACATACACACACACACACACACACACACACACAACCACACACCCACCAAGAAATTCCTTTGAGGGCTTAAGAAGCAGGTCAGTGTTTAAAAGCACATTGCCTGGAGCTGAGTTCCCAGCACTGTGTTAGGTGTTTCACAACTGTGTACAGTTCAGGGACAAATTGTTTTGAAAGGTACCTGCACTCATACTTCTATAGTCTACACCCACATATACACATAATTCTTTTATTTTTAATGATATTTTATTTTTAAAATTATAATACTCATTTTTATATATTTATATCTCCTCTTCCCTTTCCTCTCTCCAACCCAACTCATGCATCCTTCCTTACCATCTTTCCAGTTCAGGGTATGTATGTATATATATATATATAATGTTACCTGTGTGTATATGTTCTCAGAGCTGACATGGCCACTTGGTATTGCATAACCAATTGGAGGCTCTTGCTTGGAGAAGACCATTTCTCCCATTCTCAGCTTTCCCCAGCTGCCTGTAGTTCTTTGTCTAGAGTTGAGGCCTTATCAGCTTTCTCCCTTCCATGTTAGCCTGCACACTGATGTTCTTGTCATCCTTGTTCATCATTGTCCTTCTCTTACTTAGGAAGCCATGCTGGTGAGACTTCACAGGCCTAGACTTCCCTGCATTTCTAGGATATACAATCCCATAGCAAACTTTCTGTTTCTCTGGCTCTTACAATCTTTCCTCTCCCTCCTCTGCTATGATCCCTTAGTCTTAGGTGCAAAAGTTGATACACATTATTAAATATATATGTTTATGGTATGGCTTTTCCATACCTTTATGAGAGTTTGATAAGCCTGTGAGATTAAATTCTAGGTGGGCTTAGGAGCAAAAGGAACTAATTAAGATGTGAGAAACTTTATATGTATATGTATATGTGTGTATATATAAATACATATATATATATATACATACAAATACTTATATTTACATATATGTATATATGTATACACACACACATATGACAAAGCAAGCATTTCTTTGAGGTTGTGGAAACCGTAAATAATGAAAAGTACAGAAATGAATCACAATGGCTATGTTACATTAATATAAGAAATGAAAATGTTTGAGCTGTTGAGCTAGTAAGCTTCAAGTGAAGCATGGCACCCAGCAGGCACCTGGGAAACACTCACAGGGAGCATTTATCTTGAATTCATTTCAGCTGAATGTGGACTGGGTGCTAGACACCAGGCTTTTGGCAACAGCTAAGCATGTGGATGAGCACAGAGCGTGGCAGAGGCAACTGGTGAGAGCAGGGGACAGAAGTTCAGTACAATAAGCATCTGTGTGTCACTAATGAAGTTGTCATGAAAGCATGCTCCTGGGGACATATGACCCTTGAAGTGGCGGGGGAGTTCTAGGGGAAGCTTCTGGAAGGAAGTTTGAACCCTTCCTCAGTGAGGGGTGGGTTAGCAAGAAAGAATTGGAGGATTGGGGGACACAGACCATAGAGAGTATTGGAATAGCATGTCTGAAGTTCCAAGAAAGGGTCAGGTCTTGGGACCATGAAGTTTTCAAGTGCTAGAAATATGACATGCTTGGATGAATGCCAGAAATGTGAAGACTTATAGTGTCATGCTAACAATTTTGAAGGTCAACATATATGCAAATGGTTATAGATTGTTTTATATTGGCTTGGTTTTAATAAACAGTGAAATCACAAAAGCATTAGCGGGGGGTGGGGGGAGATACAAGAATAGGAAAAAAAGGGTTAGAGAAATGGCCCAACAGGTAAAGATGATTGCCACCAAACCTGATTCCTAAGACCCACATGATGGAAGAAGAGAACTGATTCCCACAGCTGTCCCCTGACTTCCACGCTCCTGCTGTGGTACACACACACACACACACACACACACACACACACACACACACTCACACACACACACACACACTCACACACTCACTCACACACTCATACACTCTCACACACACTTATATACACTCATGCTCACACATACACACACTCATATACACACACTCACATTCACACACATACATACTCACACACAAACACACAGATAGATAGTAGGAATGTGAGAATGGGCTGAAACAGCTCTTAGGGTAAAGGAAAGTGGCAACTTAAAAACATCTCTGGCATTGCTAAGATGTCTGATATTCTGAGTCTTTTACTAAGATAAGACTCGAGACTCACTGAATAAAAATTAAAACAAACAAACAAACAAACAAACAAACAGCCCAAAATTCTGATGAAGAATCCAGTCCACAGAGTATTCCTGTACCTTAGCCACCAGGACATCTGTAGAGAAAAATAAACCAGATTTTGACTTCCTGTCAGGAGTGTCTCCTTGCTGCCTCCCAGCCTGCAGGAGTCTCTGAGGCTTCCGCCCTCTGAGGGAGTTCCTGATGAATGTCAGTCTCTTGTTTGCTTGCCATTTTTCTCCCTTTAATGTGGCATACATAGATTTTTTTATGTGCCCCTATTTCACCCACATAACTCTTTTGTTGCCATGGAAATCAGCTTCAATTTTCTCCCATCCTGGCAATTGTGATTTTATAGTCTCCTTCTTTCACAAAGATAAGCCGTCTCGGATTTATTTCATGTGTATGCCAGAAGTTGACCTCGTTTGAGGCAGAGCCAACCTTTATCACAAGACAATGCAGCAGCTATTAACTGTAACTGATGTCATTTTGATTTCTTCCTGCGAGATCAATTTCCAACACAATTTCCTTTGGCTTTTGCATACCTTTACTAGAGTTTGGCAAGGAACTAGAGTTTGGTAAAGCCCATGAGGTTAAAGTCTGGGTAGGTTTAGGAGCAAAGGGAATGAATTAAGATGTGAGAAACTACCTTGGATCAGGCAGCTGAAAGCATAATGTTCTAGTCACAATACAGCCTTGGCCATATTACTTTTTTATTTAATATTTATTATTAAGTGTGTGTATTTGTGTGTGTGTGTGTGTGTGTGTGTGTGTGTGTGTGTGTGTGTGTGTGTGTGTGCTAGTCACTGTACAGCCTTGGTCAGTGTTTGTTTAATATTTATTATTAAGTGTGGGGGTGAGTGTGTGTGTGTGTGTGTGTGTGTGGGTGTGTGTGTTGGTAGGTATTTACATGACTACAGATGTTGGTATAGTAACGAAGATGAAGCTGGATCTTCTGAAGCTGGGGTCATAGGTACTTTTGAGGTGCCCAGCAAGGTGCTGGAAACTAAACTCAGATCGTCTGCAAAAGCAGCAAACACTTTTAAAAGCCAATCCATCTCTCCAGTTCCATTACTTCTATTTAAATACCAATTTCCCCATCTCTCAATTCAAGAGCTGGCCTTGATTTTTAAAATGGCTTCAAGTGGGGGAGAACATTAAAATGATAAATGCATAAGAACTTAGTTAAAGTAGGGAAGAGTTATTTTGATTTGAGATATTTTTTGGATTCATAACTATAAAAAGCCTGTGATTATGAAGGGTGTTGCTACTGTCTGATATCTGCTTGTCACGCTAACAATTTCAAATAAAGTATGATTAGCTCAGTGCATTCTGTTATTTTCCAATTTGTGGCACACGTTGTGTGTGGTCAGAGTCCCCACATATTCCTCCCATCAGACAGGCTATGTTTTCATTGTTCATTTTAAAAAAAAGATTTTTAATAACTAAAATATGGAAACATAATATTCTGTAGGACATAAACCTGAACACAGTAATTCATTTAGTGATTTGCTAATGGCAATTATATTATTGTGTGAGAGATATTGTTCATGCCAGAAATGAGTTAGAAATTCATAAAAAGGAAAGACAAAGGCATCCACAGAGAGAGAGAGAGAGAGAGAGAGAGAGAGAGAGAGAGAGAGAGCGCCTGTGGTCCATACTAAGTCATAATGGAGGATGTGTTGGATGCAGTAGCCTTGAGGAGCTTCTCCAACGAAATGTCTACTGACTTAAGTTATGTAAGCTCAAAGAGAGGTGTGGTGAGGTTCATAGGATTACACAGCAGAGTGTGGGGCTGTAAATGCACACAGAGGGGTCTGCACTCCCTGGTTATGAGAAATACAGTGTATACTATATGCTATTGAGAAGGAATAAGGAGATTTATTCCATGAAGTTCTAAAGATGGCTAATAGAAACCAGCTTGAGGTGGCTAGTGCTAAATAATGGGTATATTATTAGAATATAAAAGGATGCCTCCTGGGACCTAGGAGGGGGAGGGTATGGGGATTTTGTATGGATGTTAAGGGTCCCCCAAGGTGCTTGTGTTTAAACAAGGTCTCCAGATAGTGGTGGTGTTCTGGAAGACTTTGGAACATTTAGGAACTGGAACCTTGTTGGTAGAAGTGAGTCACTGGTAGGTAATGGAACTTCAAGTCCTCTAGCCTGGACGCACTTCTCTTTTTCTGCTCCCCCATCCTCTCTCTCCCTCCCCCTCTTCCTCTCCCTTACCCTCTTCTTCCCCCCACTGTGTGTGTGTGTGTGTGTGTGTGTGTGTGTGTGTGTGTGTGTGAAAATTCATTTTATTGGGATGGAAAGATAGCTTAGGGGTTAAGAGCATGCACTGCTCTTGCAGAGAACCCGACTTTGGTTTCAGCATCCATGTTGAGAAGTTCAATACCACCTGTAACACTAGCTCCAGAGGGCCTCTGGCCTCCATGGTCATCTGTATTCATGTGCATATATGCACATAAAGACATGTACATAATATACATCCGAGTGTGTGTGTGTGTGTGTGTGTGTGTGTGTGTGTGTGTGTGTGTTCACTTTTGTTCAAGTTTCTGTGGAGTCCAAAAGAGAATATTGGGTTTCTTGGGTGCTGGGTTACTGATACAGTGGCTGTAAGAATCTGCTATGACAGAAGATGTCCTAGTTGGCCATCATTGGGAAGAGAGGCCCCTTGGTCATGCAAACTTTATATGCCCCAGTACAGGGGAACGCCAGGGCCAAGATGTGGGAGTGGGTGGGTAGGGGAGCAGGGCTGGGGATGAGGGAGGATTTAGGGGACTTTCGGGATAACATTTGAAATGTAAATGAAGAAAATATCTAATAATAAAAATTGATTAAAAAAAAGTATCTGCTGTGAGTGCTGAGAGCTGACCAAGTCCTCTTTGAGTGCAGCAAGTTCTCTTAACTACTGAGCCATCTCCCCAGCACCCCATGCATTTCCACAAGGATGCAATGAACTAATCACTCCATGTCCCCATCACCACCTTTCCCACCACATGGACAGCATCCCTTGTTAAACTCAAACTGATCCTTGTTAAGTTCTCAGTCACTGCAATAAGGAAATTAGCCAAAACAACTGCAAATTTGAGAGGTATATGCAAGCAAAAAATTGTCAAAAGCTCACAGGAAATCCTCCCCGAGCATCCTAAAATGTCTAGATTTCTCTGTCTGCATACCCATTCCTTTCAGGGACCGGCTTGTTTTGTCAGAGTCCCAGTGAATATCCATGAATTCAAAATGCACAGTTTATAACTCCCCCAGCAGAGATTAAAACTTGAAACTCACAAGCTTTCACAGAAAAGAATGACATTAGCTTGGTCAGATCTGTCATAGTCAAATATTTAGTCCCACAGTGTGATCGGGATTCAAGAAGTCTCTCTGACTAGGTTAAGGGAGAGAATGTGGGAAATTACAGAAGTTAATAGGAAAGGGGAATTTCATTGCAAGAACAAGGAGAGAAGCTGAACAACCTTTGAAAGATAATGAGGCTGTCATCATTTCAGATCATTCATATTCTGAAGGCAGAACATGTTGTAAATAAATTACTAATATCAATAAATGCCAAGAGTGAAGCATAGAAGATAGAAAAGAACCTTCTAGAATTCTCTCCCTCCTCAGCATCATACAATCTTTTAGTCATCTTTTATTTACTCAAATATTCTGGGATGTATAATATATTTAAGCTTTATGCTGGGCCCAATAAAGCAGTGGGGGCTGGGCAGATATAGTCTAGCTTTTATGAGACAATGCTGGCATAATTTTCTAAACAAATGTTTAGAAAAATATTTCCGACTATCCAACTTAAACTTTATTTGTTCTTCCACCAGATTTTGTAGATGAATTTTGGTTGCAACTTAGGTATATCGATTTATTGACGCATAGCTTTTGATTGCTGTGATAGATCATGGACTGCCTGTGCTGGGGGTTATGTAGGCTTGATATAAATGGCCACAGTATACCCTAACCCTAAATTATGTTATGCTTAGGTTTCTGTGTGTTTTGTGTTTTCTTCAATCTGTGGTTTCAGTAAATATTTTTCTTAATTTATAATTTTGTAAGGAGAGAGGAGAGAGATAGAAAGAGCAAGGGGGAGTGGTGTGTCAGAGAGAATTGGTTGACTGCAGCCATACCATTAAGCTTTTGATGAGTATTTCAGGACTGTTCTCGAAATTATGTAATGATTGAATTATTTAACATTAAGGTAAAAAGTAAAATGTGACAATATACTGATGGTATAGTCAAAGAGAAATACCAGCATATACACCAGAATGTCCTATCTACTAAAATAGACAATGATACCAATATACATGCTAGCATATATTTTTATACATTTCAGGATGTTGCTAATTTTCTGAGCTCTTGATGTGAATCCTATTTTTTTTTTTGGCATTCTGGGGTTTTAAATCTCTGTACTGATAGCTATAAACTCTCTGTTTAGATTGCTATAATATCCCAACAGTAACAGTTAATTGTACTTTCATTTTCACCTTAGGATCTTAGGAAAACAAGAGCAATTCAAGGCCAGAAGTACATCCTGCTGTTCCGTTCACTTACCCAGTGCACATCTTTCATCTGGAGAATTGGCATAATTCACACCCAGGGCCTTTAGTGACAAGGGTTTGCTGATTCTTGTAGTCACAGTGTTATTTTTCTGATAGGCTTGTTTGCTTCTTGTTCTTTTGCTCCCACTGATATTATGGGTTTGCTCTTGTGCTAAGCAGGATATGATCGATTCCTAGTTAGTTCTCCTCTGTCTATCTATTCCTCCAAGGATATATATTGTTCCCCAAGATCTTGTGATTGAGGCTATCTTTCTTCCTCCTCTGGTTAGTATGCTTTTAAAACATTTGTGCAATGCTGACTTGGTGGTCATGCTGACTTGGTGGTCATGAATCTTTATCTTCCTTTGCTTCTCATGATTTTTTTTTTCCTCCTGACTTTAAAAGATAAATTTGATGGGTCTTGCCATCTTAGTTGGCAGTTATTTATTTCAAAACCTTCAAATGAATCTTTCCATGTCTTCCTGGCTTTTAGGTTTCTGCTGAGAGATCTGAAATTACTCTGATGTGTTGATTTTTATGTACTATTTTTTTCTTTATAGCCTTTAATACTTGTGAGTTTTTGTACTACTAGTATTTTAACTATAGTGTGTCACAGGAGACTTTTTTCTGGTCATCTATCTTTGTTTTTGTTTTTGTTTTTGTTTTTTTTAAGTGCTTTTTAAGCTTGGAGGTCTCATTCCCTTCCATATTTGAAAAATTTTATAATATAGTATTATTGAACATATTTTATTTCACAAATCTCTTTATCCTCATGAACTCTTAAAATTTCCCTCTTTTTTAAAAAGATTAATTTATTTTATGCATAGATTACTGTAGTTGTCCTCAGACATACTAGAAGAGGACATAAGATTCCACTACAGATTGTTGTGAGCTACCATGCGGTTTCTGGGAATTGAACTCAGGACCTCGGGAAGAACAGTCAGTGCTCTTAACCACTGAGTCATCATTCCAGGTCCCAAGACTTCCCTCTTGATCATGCCTCAGAATTTGTGATCATAACCTTTTTTTTTTTTTTTTTTTGTATTGGTATCTAGATGTAGTATTTCCTCAACCTTGTGTTTAATTGATATTTGTTCCTCTGCTAGATCTAGCCAGTTGGTGATGCTTTCTAGAGGGCTTTATATTTATTTCACTAAGGTTTTCATTTCTAGTATTTCTAGTCTGTTGTCATCTCTGTTGGTTTCATCTTGTTTGGAAATTTCTATTTCCTTTCAGACTGTTTCTTTAGTGGTTTTGGCTTCTCTTCTCCTCTGCTGACTTTCTGCTTGCTTTCTTGTTCACATCCTGGACTGATTTCCTTCCTCTATTCCTCTTCTCATCTGTTCCTTCTGTGAAGTCATTGGGCAACTTTACAAGCTGACTTTGGAGTTCCTTGTTTGTAGTGTCAGCTATGTCAGCACCATTTGCTTTGTTCCCTGAAGAGCCATGGTCTTCTCCAGGATGCTCCTGGTCAGCCACAGTGGGGACCCTCAGCCTCCCACTCTATTTCATTGTATTGCTTTTCTATTTATCCAACTTTTCAACGGTCCTGTCACCTTCTTTGTGATTTATTATGCTCTTCTAATCTTTCTCTCTTTGGAATAGTCTATTCTTTGTCTACTGTTCTCATTCACCACATCACTGGAAGGAAGTATCTCATCACCACCTGGCTCCAGAAATGTATTTTCTTATTAACTTGCATGTCTGGGACACTAAAGAGGAGCTCTCAAGGCTTGGGCAGGTCTCTTTGTAGAAGGTAGTATTGTGTCCGACTCAACAGCCAGGCACTGGTGGAGTTCTCTGATAATGGGTCCAAGAGAAACATTTTTATGGACTCTTTCTCTCTAGCTAATTTATTTATCACTGATGGCTAGTCTCTGTCTATAATGGCATTGGTATAATATAATTGTAATGAGAATTGTAGGAGATATTTGCTATAAAATAACTTAGCACTGGATAAATTCTCTGTAGATATTTGTAAATGTTAGTGATTACTGATAATAATCATTGCTATCAGTAGCGATTTTTAAGAAAAAAATCAATTCTATAAACAATCTATATTTTACTGTGTTATTCTCTTACCACATGGCATTTAAATTTTTTTCAGATTTCTAAAATAGCAACTCCCACTAACATAGCCTGAAGCCTCAAAGATAATAAATGAACACTACTTAAAATATTTTTTGAAAATCTAAACAAGAGCCCCAAATGTACATAAAGAAGTATCCAAAACAATGAAAAGCAAAAATAGCCTCTTTGGCTCATCTGATGAGACAAGGTTGTTTCTGCATTTGTGGCTGAAGTTTGAAAAAGTAGTGGATTAATTAAATGGACAGAGAGTGGGTGTCTACAAAGAGCTCTGCTGTGTCTACCAATGAAAAGAGGTCCTGTAATGGACACTCAAAAGTAATATTGGGAAAGCTGTTAGTATAGTTACACTCTATGAGTTCATAGAGTCATTGGGTTAGTCAGATGGAGACTGCAGAACTGGAAGCTCAACTCCTCTTCAAATGAAATTCTCTGTATGCTACTCCTTCTTAGGTTTTTGTATCTTCCAAAGGAGATAAAGACTATTTGTGGAAAGATAATAATAGCTAAATAACGCACAGCCTACAGTTAGCTAGCCTTCAACACCAGCAGGGTCTGTAGCTACAGTAGGTTCTTCAACAACCACACATAAGAAACACTAAAAAACAAATTAGTTGTTGATCTATAGAACATATACAGATTCATTATTATCATTGTTCTAAACACAACACAGTATAAGAGATATAATATAATATAATATAATATAATATAATATAATATAATATAATAGGCATTCTAAGTAACCTAGAGAGGATTTAGGGAAGATATGGTCATATTGTGTGTAAATATGAGGCCATTTTTGTCAACAAATTATGTTATCTGTGGAAATTTCTTGTGAAGATTGTGTGCCGGTGTCTCCAAGAGAGTATAGTATTTTAGAGCAAATGTTCTATGAGATGAAAGTGATAACACAAATCATATTTTGATTCTTAGCTGTTTTTTGCAACTCAACAGTAACATCACATTTTCTTCCCAGCATCTTAGTTTCTTCACTAGAAAAAATAATGCTGGACTGAATTAATAGTTCCCACATTTTAATATGAATCAAAATTACCCAGAATATTCATTACATACGTTTGGAGTTTTAATCATAGTTTAGGACCTAGAATCTGAAAATTTGCATTTTAACAGTCTGGGAAAAACTCTTGTGATATTGATTGCTATTGGTACAGAGACTTGTCTAGACTAGAACATTATTTCTGTTAATGTTTTTAAGAAGATGTTTTTCTTTTCCCTTAATTTTTCTAATGCAAGAGATTAAAGATTTTGGTCATGGTAGGAGCACTGCACTCATGAACTCAGCAGCAGCTGTGGGTGACTGCAGAGGCCTACTTAAGATCAAGACAGCCAGTATTCCAGCAGAAAAATGGAGATGCTCATGAGACCCCACAGTGGAGTTGAGAGTTAATCATTTTAGGAGCAAGAATAGTCAGTTTTCTTTAAGGCTGTGGTCCCATGCTCCAGTGGATGGTCCCATATCTAGGATGATATGGGCAGTGCAAACTGGACTCAGTGAGTTGTAAAACCCAACAAAATATAGCATAAAGTTGAGAAGGTAAATGGAAAATGGATTTGAGGGGAGCTAGGGAGAAGAGAAGGGGGTGAATGTGATCAAAATGCATTGTATGCATGTAAGAACTTCTTAGAGACTTAATAAAATATTTTATTAAAAAAGTTGAAGACCCCAAACCTTCTCTGCCCTGCAGTGAATTTGAATTAAATTTTATTTTACTAATTTCAATGCAATCTGCATGCATGTTAGCAGAGATTCTGCGTCTTTGCACTTGTGTAGAGCAGCCTCATGCTGATTGCTGCAAGTTTTAAATGCCAAGCAGTACAAAAGATGCTCATTAGCAATTAATTGCAAAGAAAAAAAATGCAAATCTTGCCTTTAAAAGGTAAGACTTTGAAATGCCTCTTAACTTGCTCAGGTATCTTGCAAACTCATTGTCAAGGCTCTGACAGAGTGAGGTCGCTTATTCAAGGTAGACCAAATGATCAAATATGAGGAAATAATAGACTTCAAACTTGAAATATGAAGGTATAACAGCTCTTGGATGAATTAATAAGACTCACAAACAGTGTTGTAAAAAAAATGCGGTTAATTATAGATTTGTAAACTGATGGTTATCTTGATTGTCAACTTAATGGGATTTAGAATTACCATGGAAACAAACCTCTGGGTGTGTTTGTGAAACAGTTTCTAAATCAGGTTAATTGAAATGGCAAGAACTACCCTAAATGCTGTCCACACTGCTTCATGAATTGGGCATCCCATGCTGAATAAAAGGAAGAAAAGGAGCCAAATAGCATCATTAATCTCTCTGCCTCCTGACTATGACCACTATGTAACCAGATGCCACAAGTTTCTGCCACTCTGCCTCTCCAACACAATGAGAAGTAACCTTGGATTCTGAGCAAAAATAAACTCTTCCTCTCTTTTTGTCACAGTAAAAGTACAAGAAAGTAACACACAAATATTAATGTTTTCCTGCACCCACATGTTTTCTCTGAAGTATTCTGCCATTCTTACCTATAGCCTAATTCATACCTTTGGTTGTTTTGTTTTAATTTAGTGTGTGTGTGTTTTTGTCTGCCTGTGCTTGTCATGGCTTGTGTATAGTGGTTAGAGGACGACTTGTGAGAGACAGTTTCCTTCTACTGTGAGGGTCCTGAGATTTGACCTTACGTTTTCAAACTTGGTGGTGAATTGCCTTTGCCTGCTAAGCTTCTTACCAACCCCATGCCCTTTTTATTCTTAGTGACAGTGCTTTGCTGTTGTGACCTAAATCTTGTTAAACACCCAATACAGTGATTCTTGACTTAAGAAAATGGGAGATACCCCATCAGTAAGCTAGATGATCAATACAAAGATTTATGTCAATGGGATTTGAAGGAGGCTATGTAAGAGTAAAGAAAGAGATCTGTGAGGAGGGTTCCATGAGGCATGGTGACCTTGGAAAGTGTCCCCCAATATCAGCATCACTGAGTAAAGTGGAAATGTCTTCAGATAACCACAAAGCATCTTCTAACAGTTTAACTACAAAGAAAGGTAGACCATGGAGTGGCCGTGCCCCTTCAAATGATGGATAGTCAAAGGCTAGTCAAATTGGTTGAGCAATCACTTTGACAAGCAAGAGACTCAGCCCAAATTAAAACATCACATCTCACCCCACAAGTATATCCATCTTTGACCTGCAGATTATAAATGGACATCTTTTTCAAAAGCCTTGACTTCTAGCATTGCAATAGATTGTGAATAACACCTGCAACTTGGTGAGTCTAGGTCAAAACCGGATGAGTTTAAGAATGGCTTAGTTTCCTGATGGTTGGGATGCCAAGAAGAGAAGAGCCTCTGGGAATTTTCCCCCAGAAGTTTCCTGGTACCATTCCCCTCAACCTTAATGCAACAGCTCTGTCTGTGACAATTATGGCAGTAAAGTCTATTAAGAGACCCCAGTCAGAAAGACAGGCTGAATGAAGGAGTGGTTGAATCTGGTGTCTAAGGCCTTGTCTGTTCATGATTCTCTGCAGTTATCTGGAGGTGGGTCTGGAAACATTTCATGGTGAAATCAGCTAGCTCCCACTAACCAGACATGGGCCTCACTTGTTATTGTCTGTTTACATGACAGCTAATTATTCCTAGGAATTGAAGGCATTTCTGCAGGTCTCCTACTTAAATGCTTGTGTGCCTTTGAGGATTCATTTTCATGAAGAACCAAACATTTTAACAATATAAGCCTGATTTATTACATAGAAGAGGCTCCAAGAAAGGTAACAGAAAGATGATAAGAGAATTGTAGGCTAGAATCATATAGACTTGGATCAAAATGGAGCATTACTTGCTGGGGAGATAGGTAAGAGGGCTTGTTGGGCAAGTATGAGGATCTGAGTTCTAACTTCATATGCTTGGTGACAATTCTCCCCATCTCCACAAGTAAGGATAGTCTGAATAGTAACCAATTCTTCAAACTCAGACTCTCCTATTCTAATATAAATAGTTTCAGTGTCACATACTAACTCAGACTGTTTTCAAACTTGCTATGTAGTTGAGGAGGACCTTGAACTCCCGATTCTCAAGCTTCTACAATCTAAGTGCTGGGACTCTAGAACGTAAACCAACATACCTAAGATGTTCTTTTAAAAAATTTTAAAGATATCTCTCTCTCTCTCTCTCTCTCTCTCTCTCTCTCTCTCTCTCTCTCTCTCTCTCTGTGTGTGTGTGTGTGTGTGTGTGTCAATGTGCAGGTGCCTGTAGAGGCTAAAAGGATGCCATGTCCTCTGGTATTGGAATTACAGGAAGTTGGGATACTGATATTGATACTGGAATCCTTGCATCTTCTGGAAGAGCAGCAATTTCTCTTAACTGTTCAGCCTTCTCTCCAGCCTCTGAAATTGTTCTTTTTATAAAACAAAAAAAAATGGGAGAGGGATACCTTTCTTAAGAAAGAAGCAAATACTGTCACCCTGACTTGCTTTGAAGATAGACTGCACTGCTTGCATGGGAGAGCACACTGCTAATTTTATTGTATGACTGCTGCAGTGACACTAATGATTCCCAGCTACATGTGGGCTATTGATTTGTGCCTGGTGTAATACCGAGTGAGTTAAATGCTGCCACCTTCCTTATCGCTCTCCATAGACAACACAGCCAGAAGTTGTCTAAGTTGTCTATGCTGTCTGTGTCTGTATGGCCTGGAGGATATCTGGTCACCATTAACTATTCAACCAGTTAATTAATTCCCAACAGGGCACTGATTTGTGCAGTTACCTCCTTTTGACATTTGTCAGGCCGTTCTTGGCTACCCTTGTTTATTAAGAAACAAGTTTAGGGCTCTAGAGACAGCTCAGCAGTTCAGAGCACTTGCTGCTCTCGCAGAGGACTTGAGTTCAGTTCCCAGAATCAACATGGCAATTTACAACCTCCAGTCATTGATGTTACAGGGCCTCTGATGCCCTTTCTTGCCTCCATGAATACTGCATCCACCCAGTACACAGACATGAACGTGGATAAACACACACACACACACACACACACACACACACACACACACACACACGTAAAATAAGAATAAATCTAAGACAAATGTGAAGCTGACTTGTTCTGAAACAGTGTCTCCTTTTCCACCACAAAGCACTTCCTTCTTCATTGTCTTGAGTTTTCGCTCATGATTCTTTGCATATGTTCTTCTACATTCTTACCTGTGTCTCCCCTAGTTTCATCTTTCTCTTTCCTTGCAACTTCTGTAGCTTTAAAGGAAGCCCTGTCTCCTTATTACTTAATATTGTTTTTCTAAAAACCATCTTAGTTCTAGAGAAGAGACTCTATAACTATTTATTGAAAGAGTGAATCCTTCAGGTAGAATACCTGTTAGTCTCATTTTATTATGGATGAATCAAAGACTTGCTAAATGACTCATAGTCACATTAAACAGTAGACAGACGTTTATGAAAATCATAGTGAAACTCATAGTGCTAGCAGAGCTCTAACTTCATATTCATTTTTAATTATGGTAAGGGGTATCTATAGCTCATCTCATTGTCTTTCACATTCCTTCTAGGTATTATTATTACTTATATAAAGAATTTAGGGCATTTGAGAACCCAGTGATTAGTCTGAACTCAGACAAGTGCTGAGTGCTGGATATAGAAATACATTTGACCGCTGAATTTGTGTTTTCTCTAGAATGTGGTTCTGCTTAACATGGTGAGTTGCATGCACGTACATATGTGTATTCAGATCAAATTCTAAAGTTTAATTCCACAGTCAGGAAGCTTGCCCAACCATATCTTAGCAGCTTTTTCTCTCTGCCTACTCCAAATCAGGGGGAGAGAACAACAGAGAACCATATCTCTGACAATATGTTTTTACCCCAAATGCCTTTGCTTGCCATATGGCTTTCTAAGTGTCACTCAGATGTATTAGGCAGTACCTGTGGATAGTAATTAAGACTCATATATCATAGATCAGTGAATTCTCAGCTTGCATGGCACCTGGCACAGAAGCATTCCATTCCCACCAATGCCCTGGAAATTACAGGTCAAGTAAACACCCCAGGCAGCTTCCTCAGCTGAGCAGTAACCCCATAACCTGTAATGTAGACAAGAACTTTTATAATTGTACTGTCTAAAATGACTCTTCTAATGAGATTTTGTGAGACTGGCCAAGTAGGTGTCAATGCCTTTCATTTGATTTAATTTCGTGGCATTTAATGACCCTTTAATAAAATGCCAGGTCGTTGCTAAGCACTTTATGTTTTAAATGCCATTTTGTCCTCATAGCATATCTGAGAACTAGGACACATCACTGTTCTTATTCTATAGATGAAGGAGCTGAGCCCTGGAGAGTCCTGAAGATGTCTCAAACCACAGTTGTCTAGTTCATGGCAGTTAAAACCAAAGCTACTACCATGTGGCTCTTCCCAATACTGATATGTATTTGTTTATTTTGTTTTATTTACTGATAACTATCCTGCTTGGGGTTAACTGACAACTTGCCACAGCCTAGAATCATCTTGGAAGGGGGAATTTACTTAGGAGGAAATGAGAAATTTTCTAGGAGGTATGTGTGGCAAAGTCATAGGAAGGCAGACACATATGTACAGAATTGGTCTTAGTGTTCTTGTTCACTTTCTGTTGCTGTAACAAAACACTTTCACCAAAAGCAATCCAGGAGAGGAAAGGGTTTATTTTAGCTTATAGGTACAGCCCATCATTTCAGGAGGTCAGGACTTCCTACCAAGGCAGCAGTGTAACCCATAGTACATGGTTAGGTCTTTCTACATCGTTATGCATCAGTTCATAATCAAGACTGTCCCCCATAGGCATGCATACAAGCCAATATTATATGACAATCCCTGAATTGAGACTCCCTTCTCATGCATGCAAATGATTAGCAGAGACTTCAGGTTCTCTGTATTCTTGGTCTGTGCTCTGTGGATGAGATGTGCAATGGTTTGATTTTTTGTCTCCTTTAGCTAAATCCTATTCAGTTAGCATCTGAGTCAGGCCATCCCCTGCTTTATCTAAAATGTCCAATCCTCACTGGCCCCCGTTGCCACATTTCTCTCCTGGACTCTTCTACACAATACACTTGGAAGAGATTCCAAGACAGCAGGGAACTGTTTAAAGTCACCAGTAATGTCCAGCATTTCTCGAGCTGACTCATCTGTGAAGATTTGCTTCAGGTTATTCTGACTCTAGCTCACATAACACAACCACTTCCTCGAAAAGAGGAATAGAAATGGTTCCTGAAGACTACATCTCATGTCTTTTGTGGCTCACAGGCTGTGAGCTCCATACTTAACCTAAAACGGATGGTTTATGCTGTGATTCTCTGTGCTCATTGGACTGAAGATTCTAAACACTTCACTTCTTGTAACTCTCCCCATCTATCTCATGGGCTGGAAGGTCCTGAGCTTACCTGGTTGCTTGCTTCACCATGGAGCCTATCACCCAGTAACACCATATGTGCTATCAGGGCTCATCACATTTCTGTTGGAATATCAACTTCATGTAAACTCAATGCAGTGTTGCTCAGCACATAAGTGTACATGATAGGTGGATCTGAGGGACAGAGTCATGGACAGAGTATTCTATGCAAACACAAAAGGATTTGATATACTTTATTTCTTTTTCTTATTGAGTTTCATACTAAACTTCTCTGAATTGGGTCTTGCTACTAGCAGAAGGTAAAACTGAGGATCAGAGAGGGAAGTAAAGGTTTATAGTGATACTTCAGAATCACAGAAAAATCAAGATACAAACATTTTTTCTATCGGGATATGAAGCATGATTCTTCTTTCCTTTATTATAATACCATGAATTCACAATCTCTTTTCTTGGTCAAAAGCAGATAATCTCATATTTCCTTCCAAACATATTTCGAATAGAAAAGGTTCCTGGAAACCACATCTCATGTCTTGTGGCTTACAGGCTGCCTAGCTTCATACCTAACATAGAATGGAAGGTTCATGCCATGAATCTCTGTGTTAATTGGACTGAAGAAATTGTTTTCTGTGGGGTTTTGGTGTAACACAGACACTAGCCCTGTGTTGCCTAGAATTTTATATTAGTCTCTCTATCCTTAAGGACCAAAACCATGCTGGATATCTTAAACACAAAAATTTGACCTCTCCAAGTGGACTAATTGCAGGTAGTATCTCCTAAGCCACAGGGAGTAAGACCTCAGGTTTAATTAAGACAAGGCTGTAACAGTCTGGGGACAGCTGGTGATAAGCTAAAACATGCTGTCCTCAGTCACACTGGGGTGAGGCAGGCAGAAGCCTGTGGTGACTCTAACCAAGACAGACAGTAGACATCTGGTGCTCATCTCTGAAGGTCACTGGATCTGGTCCCACAGTCCAAGGAGCTGGCAGTCATGACTCTGGGCCAGCAGGGTCCTCTTTGCTCATATCCTCAGTGTTGGAGATGAGAAGAGAGAATGATGGGGGGCTGTATGTCTTTCCAGTTGCTTAGAAGAATCTACTTCGTGACAGAAAATGGGTAACTTGCTCTTCAAGCTCTACCCTTTCCTAACCTTGTATTGGTTATTTTTCTCATGTATGGGACCAAATAACAGCCAAGAAGTAACTTTAGGGGCGGGAAAGCACCGATTGTGGAATGGTTTGAAAATATGTAGTCCTTCATGGCAAGCAAGATATGGAGTTAAGATTGGAAGACAGGATTAACAGAAGAAAGTGAGTCTACCTGCTCATGTCTCCACAGACCAGAAAGCATAAAAAGATTCGTGGACATGCTGGTGCTCACCTTGTATGAATCTTAGCCAGAAGATGGAGCTTCCCATGATTGTGGTAAGTCTTCTTAGCCTGTTAATCCTATATGGAAATGAGAATGACAGTATGTGCACACTTGACACATACACACACACATATGCACACAGGCACACACACTTCACTAATGCACTAAGGTACTTAATACTCTACAATCAAGTTAACAATCTAAACATCATCCTGTTCCAATAAGCTTCTGCTTCATACAAACCTCTAATTTCACTTAATATTTCTATCATCCACTATGGGTGAAGCTGTTTAATAGCTATCCATGAAAAACTTATTTTACCATAGCCATTCCTGTCATCATCGTAAGAGAAACAGTCAACATTTTTAAGAACACACTTTTGGTAATCATTGTTCCAAAGGAACAAAATGCATATCTTCTAAATCTTAATGCCAGAAATTGAGAAGATAAAAACATTACCCAATCTTTTATTTTGTAGATAAGGAAGTTGAGGAAAAGACACATGATTCTTTGACATAAAAACAGGTCTATCAGGGAGTTAATAAGCTGAGGGCAAAAACAGTCATATTTCAACCAAAGCATTGCAGAGAGGAAGATACAGATCATGTGGGGACCACTTGTTCCTTCCATGGAACTGACCAACCTGCCATACACTCTTCTTGTCGATCTCAAGTGTCAATTCAACATTACTTCAACACATCTTCACATTCAGCCATTTCAATAAGCCGTGTTTTTGTGGTTTTTTTTTTTGTTGTTGTTGTTGCTGTTGGTGGTGGTGTTGTTGTGACTCCTGACTACTGGCAGGCAAAATATTTGAGAGCTAGAAATGAGAGTTATTCACATGCGAAAATGAATGTAATCTCAGTTTATAGCCAACAATTCACCACCAACAAATATTGATTTGAAGCATGCTCTGCTCAGTGTTAGGATTTTGGAAATACTTAGAAAAGGAACATGCTCTTGAGAGGCTGGAACAAGTAATATTGTTTATAAAATATGTGACTAGGGCAGGAGGATTGGCTCAGTTAGCACAATATTTGTCTTATAAGTATGAGAGCCTGAGTTTATTCTCTAGAATTCATATAAAAATCTCGGAAGATATAGCTGGTCGAGGTGCAAAGAATAAGAGATTACCTAATGCTCATCCTTAAGCTGTTCATCTATGTCATATCCTCACCCCTCAAGGCTTATGAATAATTGACAGGGTGGGTAGAAGGACTTTAAGAGGCAGTGAATGACTACAGATCAAGTCAGAAACATCCCAGCAGTAGGTGGTCAGGAAGTGTCACCCCTAGCTAAGGCACAGTTGGTTAAAAAGTGACGGCCACTGGGAAAGAGTTTTCTTATGGTCTATGAGAGGCTATCCATGTTCTAACACATGGCCCTACATTCATGCACATATGAGCACTAAATGGGCTTGATGAGTTAGAATAAAAAAGGAGAACAAAGCTGAGAACACATGAAACTGAAAGGAAAGAGTCATAATCCAAATAAGGGAGGACTTAGAAGGGGAAGGAATGTGAAGGGTTTGACCAAAATATGCTTATGGCCTGGTGTAATAGTGGCATGAATGTCATGGGAGTAACCAATGGTTCTCTGATTGGATTTAACATCTACATCACAAGATGGTATATACACCTGGTACCAAGAACTTGTAGCTAGCTCATAGGCCCTAGAAGAGAATCTATTTCTATTATTCTGATAAATGGTCATAGTGTTAAAGCAGCTCCTTGTTATACCTATGTATTAGTTCATCTCTCAATGAAGAGTCAGCTTTCTTTAAGAGTGTACTCTGATAAGTCAACCATGCTTGGTGGAAGGCCACACAGCCAAACATATTTTGACAACACAAATTAGATTTAATGGATGAAAAATAGAGGGCCCAAAGTTGGATGGGTAGTAAAGGGATGGATTTAAGTGAAGTTGGGAGTGGGTAAAAATGCTCAAAATATTTAATAAAATTCTCAAAGAAATAGTACAATTATAAAGTAAAGTAGAAAGGAAAAGATTCTCAGTCATTAAGAATAAAAAAATGTAAAAAGATGAACATAGTGGTGTGTGCCTACAACCCTAGCAATGACAAGATGAGAAATGGAGACGGGTAGATCTCTGGATGCTCACAGGTTGTGGGGCCAAGCTTACTTACCAAGGTTTAAGGCCAGTGAGAGACTTTGTCTTACAAAAAGAAAAGGACCTGATGAAGAACACCTAAGGCTACATTCTGACCTCTACATGCATACACACACAAACATACACACACATGTGCATACATACACACACAAATAAATATGTGTGTATCTGTATGTGTCTCTCTATGTGTATTCATAAATACATAAATGTAATAGTAGATATCATGCATTGTGTAAAGAATGCAGAGAAAGGGGGCAGAGAATGAGGTCTAGAAACAGCTATTCCAGTTGGAGTGGTTCAGAAGGTCTTATGTGTTTAAGTGACCTGAGAAAACAGATCTAGCTGAAGTCAGAACAAAGATGTGAACGAAACCTTTCAGACAACTATCCCTCTAGCAGAGTACAGAGTAACCAAATAGAATTTCTAAGCCTCTACAAAGATGTCTTATTCATCTTTCCCCATGCTTGGAACATTTGGATGCCTTCTGTTGTATTAGAAAGCCTCTGTAGTGCAGGCTATATTCAGGCCCTAACCAGGTATTTACAGCACCTCTCCAAACTTATCCCTTCTCCTCTTCAAGCCAGTGCTGTCTTCCTGCTTCTCTAAACACTCCTACTTCAAGAGCTTTGCACTTTGGGGTACAGTTTTAGAGTTCTCTCTTATTTTTCTGTGTGTGCTATTTTAAGCAGAGGGCACACCTTATCTTCTAACTCTAAGCTGTGTGTGAGTCTTTTGTGATGAGACAGTGAGGAAAAATTCATTGCTACATATGCCAAACCCAAAACTACAAAGACCCAGTTCTTGGCAAATAGGACCCTTGCTTGGGTTTGCCTTTTCAGACTTGATGGCTGGAAGCCTAAGTGACATGGGTATGTTTAGCATTCTGCAATTGATTCATGTTATGGATGAAGGTCTACTGAGTTTGTGTATATGTTTGCATGTGTGTGTGTGTGTGTGTGTGTGTGTGTGTGTGTGTGTTGTGTACATGTGTCCCTGTAGGTGTACACTTCAGTGCTAATTCGTGTGCACACCTACAGGGACACCTAATGTCCTGACATCAGGATGTCTTCCTCAATCACTTCTGCACTTTATTTTTCAAACATCTCTCACTGAATCTGGAACTCACGAACAGATAGTTCAGCTGGCCAGATAGCCCCCAGATCCTCCTGTTTCTACACCATAAGTTAAGCTCAGTAGCTACAGACATGTGCCTAGCTTTTAGTATAGGTACTGGGGACTCAATTATCAGATTGTAGTGTTTACGTATGGGGAAGCACTTTACCCACTGAAGCATCTTCCTATCCTTGAGCAGAGGACTCTCAGGGAGTGAGGCCTATTTGAGGGTATCTCAGCAGCTTCTCTATCCCTCCAGCACCTGAAGAAACATAGCTTTCTAATCCTGTAGCTTGGTTGGCAGAACAAACTTAAAACATCACCAAATTACTTATTGACCTCTCTAAGCAAGAACATTCTTCAATGATTCAGTGAGCAAGAATTCAGAGGGACATCAATAAAGTCAGATTCTACTCACAGTGTCCTGTAACCCTCCCTTCTGCTGTGAGTGACCTCATAGAGACCAATCACCTTTCAGCAAATCAAGGCTCTGACTGAGGGAGATCGCACTCAGTGGAGTGCAACGTGTGACTTCTTAGCCTAGTTATTGAAGCCATTGAATGCCTTTTCTAACTTCTTGGGTCATTTTCTCTGGAGCAAGCCAGCCTCCATGCTGTGAAGACATTCATGTATGCCTGTAAGGATATCTGTTTGGAAATGTTTCTCCACAGTCATCTCCAGTCGTGTGAGAGGGAAACTTTGAAGGCAATTTCATTCACAATGATGCCTTCAGATGCTTATAACTGAGCTAACATGGCTGACTTCAGAAATGTTGCTCTGAGTCCTTGAGCATTGAGAACTCTGAGGGGAATATAAGCATTCTAAGCCTAAACATTAAGGGTAGGTAACAGAAAGAATATGACTGTTTTGGGGTGCCTAAGCCCTCTTGGCTTTCAGTAATACCTATCTCCTTGCCATGATCCATGTTTCTCTGGCTGACTGGCTGTTGCTAGCTTTTCTCACACCTACTTCTTGAGAAAAATGGGGCTTTAAGAAGTGTTTTGGGGTTGAGAAGATGGTTCAGGCCTCAGTAAGATGTTCTCTGTGCAAACAGGAGGATCTAAGTTCCGATCCTTGATATCAATGCATTAAAACAAACAAACAAAAAAAACAAAAAAAAAAGAAAGAAGAAGAAGGAAAGGAGAAGAGGAGGATGAGGAGGAGGAGAAGAAAGGAAAAAGAAAAGTAAAACTTTTGTGTAGTAGTAGGTGCTTAGGGCCCCATCATTGGAGGGAAGAAAGACTTGGGGACAAGAGGATCCCTAGAGCTTGCTAGTCTGCTAATTAAGCTAAATCAATGAGCTTTGGATCTAGCATGAGACACTGTCTCAAAATATAAAGGTGGAGAGTGACTGAAGAATATTCACAACATTTGACTTTCTGTGATTTAATTTTCTCTGCTCTCAAAAATTTAACCCATAGTGATTAAGTAATCCAGGCGGTATTGATACAAGATCAACAGAAGAGGAATGAAGTAAAAAATATATAACATGTTTAGTGGGATGAAAAGATTATAGGAGTCAGAGGTTCAGGGAGTTTGCTGTGAGGCTATCTGTCTCCCAGTAGTCTCAGAAGCTGAACCCATGCAGTTTCACCAACATGATTGCCTGAACACGAGCCAAACAAGGACAACAACAATAGATATGCCAAGTGGACAAGAGAGAACCTTTGAGGCCTCAATCCTATGTACAAACTATAGACATCCCAGGAATGCTGAGGGGGCAGAAATAGACTTCCCGGGAGAGGAGCACAAGATCGGTTATCCAACATAAAATGGCCATCTCTGAAGAACTCTGATTGTTGATTGATGTGGATTTGTGAGGTCCTTGACCCAGGCCATTAGGCATGCTCCTACTCCTTCTCAGCGGATTCTTCCAGCCAGAGCATCAGAGTCCCACCTCCATTCTGCTCGTGCGTTCTTGCTTTCCACTCGTGGCCATGGGGGAAAATAGTATGTTTACCTATTGCCAGAGCACAACTGAACAGATGGTAAACTTCCTGCCTTCTGCCAACAAGAGTTAGGAGGAATAACTAAAATCCATTTGCTTGATACAAACTCTAGCCAGGGACTTAACTGAGAGTTGGCCAATGTAAGCTGGTAACCAATGATTATTTTCTCAGCTCCTAGGAATGTCCCTTTTCTGCCTGGTGGTACAATTGCCTCAGGGTACAGGGAGATGCTCAACAAGGATTTCTGTTGCATCCATTCCTACCTCAGTGCCCATGACGTCTGCTTTGCTTTCCCTCCCTGCCTTTACTCATTCTTCTCTGCTGTACATACTTCAAGGGCTCTTTTCCAGGCATTTCTTTTTTCACACTATTGGTTTTCTATTTCATCTGTTCATCAAGAGACATATAAAAATAGACATTCACAAGAAACTTTGAAGGAGGTGACACTATGTAATTTCCAAGGGCCAGATGGCCCATGAATTAATGATGGTCAGGGATTTTAAGAATCATCTGGGAAATGATGAATATCTTAGATGCTCAGGTCTCCTTTTCCTCAGAGGTCTCGATTCTATAATTCTTGTAACAGACTGTAATCTGTTTGTAAGTTCCTATCATTGGGTATGCCACCCACATGCCAAAATTAGACAGGTAGCCAATTACTTGTAAAGTCAGTTCTCTCCTTTAACCTCTGCGTGACTTCTAGGGATTGCATGGACATCATCAGGCTAGCATAGCATTTGTCTATACCCACTGCACCATCTTGTCAACTCTGCCATCTGCTTTTAAGACCTTGAGTAATTACATCCTATGTATATTCAAAAACCATTTTATTACAGCATTATGTCTAAATATATCTTTTGATACAGGGTTTTATGTAGCTCAAACTGGCCTGGAATTCACTATATAATAGCAATGACCTTGAACTTCAGCACTTCCTGATTCTACTTTTTGAGTCCTGAGATTATACAATCATGTTCAGTTTATGTGGTGTTGGAGAATGAACCCAGAGCTTACTGTACTGAGACTTGTCTTCAGCCCATGTAATTCATTCTTAAAACCAATATTCAATCACACACTATTCAAACTCTAAAATATCTCAGAGCATTCTTGCAAACTGACTATTGCTTAATTTTTTTTCATGATTATTGGGTATTTTGATTAATTTCAGTTGCCCCTATGAGTTATAGATAGACAAGGACTTATCAATTTCTTTCTCTGGGTGACTGTAATAAGCTGTAGGAATTCATATGTGAATAATAAATTTAGGTCAGGAGACATATTTTCTTTCCATACAAGGTTCACTGAAAACAGACAAGCTTGGGTCATAGAAACTTTTAACTCTGGTTGAAGCCAGGATATCTTCCATATCAGCACTTGAACTTCTAAACCCAAAGCCTAGCACACATCCTGAAGCTCATGTGCATCTAGGCCTATGCTAAGTTTCCATATCTACATGCAAGACACTGCTTGCCCTTGTGCAGATTAACCAACACTTTGCTTTGTGTTAGAGACCTCATGTTAGCATTTTGGTCAATCTATGAGACATTGTCCTTAAGGTGTGTGTTTTCAAATAAGATATTATTGGTGTTACATCATAACTCTTCTGTGGCATAAATAAACTCACAGCACATGTTTCCAGAGCATGTACCCTACGCTGAAGTGTTTTAAGGTAAATTACTGGGACTATAACAAATGGACGCTGCATAGAAAAAAATGAATTCAATCTTTGGTGATGAAAATATTAGAGAACATTTAATGGGAACGTGCCAAATATTTGTACTTGAAATACTCAAAGTGAGAAAACTTAGAGATGGCGGTGTCAGCAAAATCTTGCCCACACTTGCTCTTCTAAAGTTAGATAAATCTGGGCTTTTCTGGTGAATTTTTTTTTCCTTACCTAGCATTACTTTTACACACTTAGAAAATAAAAGAGAGAAGACTAGATGATTTGTGGTTGCTTGCATAGATTTTAGCACTTGCAAAGACAAGTGTTGCCAAGGCAAAGAGATTTGGAGGTACCTAGGGGATGAAATGCTCAGAGCATGCCTGTGAAGGAGTGTCTATATTTAAGGTAGCTTTTCCACCTTAAATATGGACAACATTATCCTATAGGCTGTCTATATTTAAGGTGTCTATATTTAAGGTGTCTATAAGGCTTTTCCACCTTAAATATGGACAACATTATCCTATAAGCTGGGTCACAGGGTGAATACAAATACCAACATTCCTCTCTCTCTCTCTCTCTCTCTCTCTCTCTCTCTCTCTCTCTCTGTGTGTGTGTGTGTGTGTGTGTGTGTGTGTGTGTGTGTGCGCGCGCATGCATATGTGTGTGTGCATGAGTGTGTGTGCTTTCTGAGTAGTGTGTGATCTTTTCACTTTTACTCAGCTGTATCATGCTCATGCCTTCCCTTTCACAAGGAACTGTGCCCTTGAACTGTGATAAACCTAACTTTCAGTAAGTAACTTTGGCCAGATTCTTTATTGTAGCAATGAGAGCATAGCTAATACAGAACTTTGTGGGTTAGGTGTGACTTCCCCATTTCTCAGAAGCAGTTGTGTGTACACAGACACACACAGAGAAATCTTTTCATTAAAGCAAGGCAGTAGTTCCCAACCTTTATAATTCTGTGACCCGTTAATATGGTTCCTCATGTTAAGGTGAGACCCTAGAATAAAATTATCTTGTTTCTGCTTCTTAACTGAAATTTTACTACTGTAAGGAATTATAGTGTAAATATCTGATACAAAGGATATCTGATATGTGACCCCCCCCCAAAGAGGTTATGACCCACAGGTTGAAAGCCACTGTCATAAGGGCTCAAGTTCTAAATTACTTGAAAGAAACTCTCCAGAGTTCAGAGAGTGCCTTGACTGGATGTGTAAGGCAGATTCCATTGACTAGAACTGTGTGTTTCAATTCAGAAACATTATGATCATTTGAAGTTATTTTTTTCACTTGATTAAGGTAACTAATTGAAACTCAAATAAAAATTATTTCCCTATAAACACAATCACCCGAGTTAAGGGTAAGGATTTCTGTGTATAAAACAGACTCCTTTCCATGGTGTGTGTGAATTTGGCATCCTCCCAACAGCAGAACCTGATGTGATTTGATTATTACCCAAGGCATCACTCATGCTGGAAATCCAGTGTACCATTGATTGTAGAATTTGTCACACATGTGAACCTGATGAGGGTATGTGCTCTATACAGGGTGGTGCTACCCAGTTGACGATACAGAAAACACGTTTGAGGATCAGACTGATCATAGAGTTAAGTCTTGGCTCTGTAATTGACTGATTGTGATGTGGGTGTGTGTGTATGTGCAAATGTATGAGGGTGTGCTCACTTGTGTGGACACATGTAGAGGTTAGATTTTAATTTTTTTTTGTCTTCCTCTGTGGCGCCCCACTTTGCTTTTTGAGGCAGAGTCTTTCACTGAACCTGGAACTCTCTATTTTAGCTGACTGGCCAACATAACCCTGGAGCTCTACCTGTGTGCGTGTCCCCAGCACTGGGGATACAAAGACCCATTGACCGAGGTCCTCATGCTCGCACAGCAAGCATGTTACCTACTTAGCCATCTCCACCTCCCTAACTGTGATCTTGGACTAGCTGACTACTCTGAGCTTCAGTTTCCCTTTTTAAACTATTGAATATTTGTGATAAATACAGTAACAAAAAGTACTTAGGGATAGTGAGTAGACAGTTGAAATGTGTGTTGGCTTAGTCTCATGTCCGTCTATGGCTATGGGCTAAGAGAGCTCTACTAACCACCTTGCTCATTGTTCTCTGTAACTAATTCATTGAAAGGCAATTCACATACTACACAGCTCAGCTGGTTAAAGTGTAAAATTCAATGGTCAAAGCATATTCACAGATATTTACAGATGTTGCCAACAATGAATTCTTTACTTCAGAAAAACAATCTGGGTTGTTCAGCTATCTTTTTGTTCTGATGCGTGTGGAGAGCGTATTGTTCCTTAATGGCCTCCCGAGCTTTCAGCTGAGCCTCTTCCTATATAAAGGTCAGCATTTCTGATAGCTGTGGCCAACGGATTGCTTACAGATGCATTCTCACACATCCACAAATATGTGAGTGGCTTGGAAATTCCCCTTAGCTTTTGCCTGTATGTTTAAAGACAGCATAGGTGGCCACCCACACAGAGGTGTAAGGAGAATGACTGAGGAAATGTCTGTTTGGTTATTAGTTAGTTTCAGAGAAAAAAAAGGGGGGGTGGGAAGGGTGAATTATTCAGAACCCACATGAAGTCAGATGCTAAAATGTAAAGCTATTATTCCAATCTCCTACAATGTGATGAGGCACAGAGACAAGAGAATTCCTGATAGTCCACATGAAGTATTTTTCTCTCTCCTTCTGGAGCACTGACTTATACTTCATCTATGAAAGGGTTCTTAGACTGTAAAAGTTCCTGTCCAACACCCCTATGACCGTCAACACAAGCTACAAAAACAGTGGCAGAGAATGTAAGTACAGAGAAGAGATGAAACAACATTTAAAATGAACTATCAGATGGAAAAATCTATCAGATCTAGTATTTTACTGTAGGCACTTAAACCTATATTAGTATGATAGCAATAATAGTAAAAGTATTGTGCATTGTGTTATATTCCTGTACATGTATACATGCTTGTGCAGGTGTATGTATGCCTCTCTATACCTGTGTAGGACCAAGGACAATGTTGAATGTCAGTTCTCACTTTCTACCTTGTATAAGACAGGGTTCCTTTGTTATTCATTGCCATGTATAACAGTCTATTGAAGAGAGAACCAACAGAAATTCTCCTGTCTCTGTGCCTCATCTCACTGTAGTTGTGCAATTTGACATCTGACTTTGTGTGCATTCTGAAGGGTCTAACTCAGTTTCCCTCTCTTTCACAGCTAGTGCTCTACCCACTGAACAATCTTCCTGAGCCCATAGGCTACATTCTTTGTAGGTGACATTTCTTTTAGTGCCCCAGCAATCTTAGTTTAACAACTGTGATAATTTAAAAGAAGGAACATAAAACAAAAAAATAGTAAGTAAATTACTCATGTGTATTACTAGTTAGTGGCAAGACCAGAATCTGAAACTTTGATAAATCTGTGTTCAGGCTCATGTCCTTAACACCCCAGTCAATTTTTTCTTCTTTTCTGTACTCTGTAGTTTCTTAAGTATGTTCACATGTGCATGTACCCACATATGCCACATACACATAAATACAGACACACACACACACACACACACACACACACACACACACACATATATATATATATATATATATATATATATATATATATATATATACCAATACCTGCACATACACACACAAATACACACATATATGTCTGAATCACAGCTTCGCAGTCTATCATAAGAAGATGTAATTCCCAGCAGCCCCTTTGTTAGGAAACAATGAAAACTGATGACTATAAACATTATCTGAGCAGAAGACATCCTTTAATCCTGCCTTCTGAAAGATTATTCATACCTGTATTATGTTCAATAAAACACTCCCTCCTTATCTAGACCAAGGTCAATTTATGAATTTATGAGCTGTTTGTCAGGATGAGAACTTTTCAGAACTCTTTATAATTGCCATGTATCATTGCCATGAGATGTTTTCCTAGCCAATGAATCTTGTTCAATTTTTCCCTTATGCCTGTAGCATTCCTGACTTTAAAAAGACAGAACCTTAACTCAAAATCCCAACTCGAAACTGTGGAAATTAATGGCTCACCTGATTGAACAGCGTTATATTGAGTAACTTTAATATAAGCAGATTGTGAGTTAATTAGCATGTTAGTAATCGTTCAGTACATCCTTCTCTGTCTCTCTGCCTTTCTTGTCTTTTTCCTCACCCAATGTATCTTCACATGGTGAAAATTATGTCTCTCTTGCTATAATCTGGGAGACAAAGTATCTTTATCAGTCAAAGCAGACCACAAACTACTGTTTATTCAGCCAGGTTAAGTTAATCCCAGTTGGAATGGATGGATTAAGAGGACAAACACTGGGTTCTCATTGGCCATTGAGCCCTGCTGAATCCACATCCTATGACATGTATGGAGATAGTCTGGGTGGAGTCTGTAGAGCATAGTGAGGAAAGGATTTTTTTTTTCCAATTGTGAATGAGGGAGTAATTGCCAAGTACAGGGTGCTGGAGCCTGCAGTGTCCAGGAGGGACCACATTCCTGACTCTTCTGTGAGCTAAACAAACCAATATTAATAGAAAAATAAATATGTCTATAGGTGTGAACACAGAAGTGCTCTGAGGAGGGAGCCCAGGAATGGATAAAGGTTACCTAAATGCTCTATTTTGCTTTTCTGTTGCTGTGATAAACACCATGAAAAGAACTCAGAGAGGAAATGGCATACTTGGCTTACACTTCCAGGCCATGGTCCATCAATAAAAAGTCAGGGCAGGAACTGAAGCAGAAACTATAAAGCAAGGTTGCATAGTGACCTTATTTCTGTATTCTGCTCAGCTGGATTCTTTATTTCTTTTTTTATTGGATATTTTCTTTATTTACATTTCAAATATTATCCCCTTTCCCTGTGCTCTCCCCCGCCAGAAACCCCCTATACCATCCCCCTCCTCCCCCTGACGGACCCATGGCTCCAGCTGCATATGTAGCAGAGGATGGCCTTGTCAGGCATCAATGCGAGGAGAGGCTTTGGGTCGGCTGGGTTTCTTACATAGCACATGATGCTCTGGTACTACCCACATTAAATTGAGCTCTCAAGATGTTTTGCCACAAACATGACCAGAAGCCAATCTGATCATAGCAATCTTTCAATAGAGATTTCCTTCAAAGGTGATTCTGGGCTGTGATAGATTGTTGTAAAAACTAATTAGGACAACAATTTTCTAGAAAAAAAAAAGCATAGGAAAATCTATGGAAAGAAATGGGAAATAACAACTTAACACTTAAGCTGAGTAGGTGGGATATAGATATAGATCCTGCCTTGGCCATGTAACCTTGCTAGCTGGAGGAATAGGGTACTTTTGTTTTGGCTTCCTTCTTCAAGTAGAAGCCACAATGAGTAGAGGATTTACATTTGCCTTTTTGTCAAACGTTCTTGATGAAATGAGGTATGCTCCTACATGATTAAATGTCTTCTGTTTAAAATATCCTTTGTGTTCACACTGAGGCCATAACTAGACCACCAAGGTAGGCAGAGCTAAAACTTTCACTTGATTGACATTGAACCATGCCTCCTCTAAGACAGAAAGTGCCAGTCTTTTAAGTATTCTTAAAATGTCAAAGTCTGAAGTCCTCTTCCCAACCCGGTATTCTCTGAATGCTTCCTCCAGAAGGCTATGCCCAAAATATTGAATGTCTTCAAGACCAGTGAGAAAAAGCTGTAGAGAATCTCTCTAGCATATGTATGTAGGAGTGAAAAACTTGGAAGAATGGAGACACATTGCAGAGATGACTACCTTCTTTAGCATTTAGAAGAAATTATTTGGTATGAACAAGTTGGAAAGTTGAGTTAAGGTATGCCTTTTTGTTAATCTGTGTTAATTGTTGGTGCTAAAGACAGTTGGAACTAGAGAAACCTATAATTTTTAAATTTAAAATGAACTATCTTGCTGTTCCTATGTGTCAGACAATCTCTGAGATTTACATTTTAGTTCATTTCATCCTTGTGAGAAACCTAGAAGTCAGGTAGTATTACCATCCCCATTTTCCACGAAAGGAAACTGAGTTGAAACAAGTTAAATAATTTGTCAAACACCTCTAAAGTTTTAAGTGGTGGAGTCAGAAATAGAATGGGGAAGTCAGTGATTTCAAAAACTTTGCATTAGAAAAAAATATCTACACTGGCAAATGGAAAATAAAGTTCAGTGAATCTACAAGGTAGTACAGAGGGGAGAGTTGGAAAATGAGAACTAATAAAGAGCCATCTTGAATGATGCTCATCCCAAACATGAAGATTTGAGCGTAATAGAACATATACATGATTCCAGTACTCTGATGGTGGAGGCAGGCAGATGGCCAAAAATTCAACAGTCTGGATGACAGGAGGACATATATGTAGAACAGAAAAGGAAATGTCACATGATACAGAACCTACATGCTACCCTAACTGAAATCAGGGATTTCTAGGATGAAAAATCTTCACTTGATCTTAGCCAAAAGGCCAAGAAGCAATTAGGATGAAAAATCTTAAGGAGCTACATATTTTATTGGCATGAGGCTTCAAAGCAATAACAAAACAAACAAACAAACAAACAAACAAACAAAAAACCAGAAAATGTTGGAGTAGATTATGGGAGAGAAAAGAGGGGGAAGAAGAAACAGAAATAGAATTACAAGTGATCCTAATAGAGTACTAGTCAGCTATTAAAAACAATGAATTTATGAATTTTTTTAGACAAATGGATGGATCTGGATGATATCATCTTGAGTGAGGTAACCCAATCACAAAATAACACACATGATATGCACTCACTGATAAGTGGATATTAGCCCAGAAGCTCAGAATTCTTCTTAGAAGGGAGAACAAAATACCCAGGGAAGGAGTTACAGAGTTCGAAGCAAAGCCTGAAGAAACAACCATCCAGAGACTGCCCCACTTGGGTATTCATCCCATAAACAACCACCAAACTCAGACACTATGGCAGATGACAACAAGAGCCTGCTGACAGGAACCTGATATAGCTATTTCCTGAGGGGCTCTGCCAGTGCCTGGTAAATATAGAAGTGGATGCTCACAATCATCCATTGGACAGAGCACAAGGTCCCCAATGAAAGAGCTAGAGAAAGTAGCCAAGGAGCTGAAGGGGTCTGAAGCCCCATAGGAGGAACATCAATATGAATTAACCAGTACCCTCAGAGCTCCTTGGAACTAAAACACCAATCAAAGAAAACACACGGTAGAACATGTGGCTCTAGCTGTACTTATATCAGAGAATGTCCTAGTTGGTCATCAATGGGAGGAGAAGCCTTAGGTCCTGTGAAGGTTTTATACCCCAGTATAGGGGAATGCCAGGACCAGAATAGGAGTTAGTGAGTTGGGGAGCAGGGGGAGAGGAGAGGAGATATGTGATTTTTGGAGAGGAAACGAGGAGGAAAGGTGATAACATTTGAAATGTAAATAAAGAAAATATCTAATAAAAATATTATAAAAAAAGAATTACAAGTGATGTCCAAAACATTTATAACAGCATTTTTTAATTGAGGGCAAATTAATTTCAACCTATATTTCTCTACCCAGCTAAATTATCACTGAATTGTGAATGCATGCTTACCTAGTTGAGAGGAAACTTACCATATGCTCCTTCTTGGGCAACTGTACAGGATGCATTCCCCGAGGAGTGGGAGAAAATGAGAATGAGAACATTGGGTCTGGGGGAAAAAAAGAGAGAGAGAATTTTCCTGCCAAGCACAGTGCTGCATTGTTTTAATTACAACACATAGAGGTTGAAATCAGTCTGAGTTACATAGTCAGAATAAGGATATCCAAGGCTATATTGGAAGAACCATCTCAAATAAAAAGCTAAAAGAGTAGACTCATGGATGGGTGGGCACAAGAGAAAATTAAGGCAATTACTACCTATAAGAAATATATGTAGCTGGGCAGTAGTGGCACACAACTTTAATCCTAGCACTTGAGAGGCAAAGGCAGGCAGTTCTTTATAAGTTCAAGGGCAGCCTGCTTTACAGATTGAGTTCCAGGACCACCAGATCTATTTTACAGAGAAACCCTGTCCTGGAAAACCAAAACCAGCCAACCAATGAAACCAAACCAATCTAAAACAAACAAAGTCAAAAATAAATAAGGAAATAAATAAATGTAAACGTACAAAAGAAATTTTCAGTTGATACATTTCCAGCAGAGAACAACTATCCTACTTTGCATTCTTTTTTTTTTTTTTCACTATGAGAAAAACTGACCAAAAACCCAACTGAGTAGGCAAAAGTTTCTTTTGGCTTATAGCTTACAGTCCATTGCTGAGGCAGGGTCCTTTCAGGAACTTAAAGCAGGAACCTACAGGCAGGAGCTTAATCAGAGACCATGGAGGAATACTGACTACTGGCTTGCTCCCCATGGCTTATTCGTCTTGTTTTGTTTGTTTGTACAGTATATGGGGAATACCTATCCAGAGGCAGCATCACTTACAAGATATTGGGTCCTCCTATATCAGTCCTCAATGAAGAAGAAAATGGCCCACAAGCTTGTTGACAGGCCAATCCAGTGAAGGCATTTTTCTCAATTGAGGTTCCTCTTCTCAGATGACCACAGGTTGTATCAAGTTGACAAAAAAAATCCAACTGGCACATAGTCCAGACTTATTCACATTAATGTAAATGTGAATTTCCATTTAATTAAGAGAAGCTATATCATTAGGAAAAATTAGGTTAAGATAAGATGAGAAACCAATGATAGAGGTGTTTCAAACCTCACTTTCTCCAGCAGGAAGATTATAGATTTTTGTCTAATTTTGGTAAGTGCAGAAATAGCGGGATCAGTCTGCTGTAAAGGAGTGGAAATTAAAATAAAGAGAGATTTTTTTTTTCTGATCAGGATGTTGAGAGAGAACTACTTTGAAAAGATTTATTTGTAAGCTTCCAGTACTTCTTTCTATTTTAATATATTCCCCCGCATTATTTTGATTAAAAATGCAAATCAACATAATGGATAATGTCACTGAGATCACAGGATGTCCTTCTAAAATGTACAGGGGCAAAGTCTACATATTGTCGACATAGTTCCTTAAGGAACTTTGGTAATATTTCCAGAAACAATATAAAACTGAATGAAACACATATGCATTAAAAACTGTTTCTACTACAACTCAAGCAGAAATGAGATCTAGGCTATTATGTTAGATGAGTTAGAAGAGGTACCCGACAGCACTACAGAATTGCTTGTTAAGATGTTTCCTAGAGAATTAATTCACTTATTAAAATATATGAGTATAAAAACATTTCTAAGTTGGCATGGTCCATACTACTCAAGTATTTTTAAAACTTTGTTATCAGGTTTGTTCATTTGTATGTGAGTTTCTCTCTGTAAGGGTATATACTCCACATGCATGTAGTACTCATGGTAGCATAAGAGGGCAGCAGATATTCTCTTCTGAATTAGTAATATGAGGCTGTGAGCCACCATGTGTGTGCTAAGAATTGAGCACAAGTCCTTTATAAAAATAGCAAGCATTTCTAACCTCTGGGTCATCTCTCCAGTCACACACTACCTAATTTAAAATATGTGTGCATAATAATTTATAGAATGGCTGTATTGCATTGGGATCACTTGCTTAAGCTTTGTACACCACAGTTCTCTTATCCATACAATAGTTACAATGATGGTGCCTCAAAGATACTGCATAGATTAAATATGCTAGTAAGGGAGGTTCAAAGGAGACCTCAAGCAGGGCATCATAATGTATGTCTGCACTCCCAGCTCTCAGGAGGTTGAGCCAGAACTGTCTTGATTTTGAGAACAGCCCAGACTACATAAAGAAATCCTAAGTCCAAACAAAACCTAAATGTTATCAGTAATCATGCATTAAATCTCATTAAAGTGAATGGTTTCCATAATATTGAAAGTAGAGATGAGTATTTTAAACCAGAAGAGTTTCAGTTCTAGGAATGACACAGGGTAGGCGCATATAATGTTGGCTTTTTGGATAGCTTTCTGTCTTTTCCTCCTTTTAGTTGCTCCATTGTGTTGTGATGGAACACACTCTAGCCTTTATGGAAACAATTCACCTTTGCTTTTTTTTAACCCTTTCTTTTCAACGAGAAAAGAGAAATATAAAAGGAAAAGAAAAAGCAAAGGAGAGGTATTAATCAATTCTGAGAAGCCTCCATTCTTCCAGGAACACAGAGCAAGTGGGAACCTCTTGACCTTAGGAAGATGTCTGAGCCAGCAGCCTTGTCAGCTGTGTGATCCTCCAGCATCTTGGGGACAAAGCTGAGAAATTATGCAAGTCCCTCCTTTCAAGATTTCCTCTTCCTCTCTAGGAGTTCTTCACTTTGTAAAATAGAAAGTGCATCTTTATGGTTTTTATCATCTAGTGTATTTGGCAAGGGATACTGTGACTTTCTAGAGCTCCCTGGTGATTTAAGCAGGGAAGAACCAACAAATGTAAGTTCACTAGTCCTGTGACTGTGCTGGCAATCTTGGAACAGCTGATTTGGGGTAGCGAGAAGCCAAAAGTCTTGATCAGGAGTCTGGGATAAAGCCAGAGTGAGGGACCTCAGAAGACCTTGGAAGGAAGGAGGAAGAGGAAGGGAGGAAGGGAGAGAGGGAAGGAGGAAGAAAGGGAAGGAGAGAAAGGGGAAGGAAGGGAGGGAAGGAGGGTATTATTTGTGATTGAAAGGGGTGACTGGAAAAGAGTGAGCTTACAGGTTTTTCTGATGGGATGTTAACATGGCTATCCTCTGCTGACTGCATGCTGTGTCTGTCACAGGCATTTGCCAATAAAGTGTGCTATGTCCGATAATGTCATCCTTACAGGAGAGCCTGTTGAGGTTGGCTCAGAAATCTATAGTGATAGATGAGAGAATGAAGCACTGCTATGCCTGTGAGCTGGGGTACAGACTCTGGTACAGAGAAGGACTCCATGCTGTCCTTTTGACCTTGGAATTCTTCATTCACATGCTTCTATGCATTTCCCCTCCAATCATGCTAAACTTAACATTAACAACAACATGTCTTGGGTTTCTTTTATTTGCTAGGGCTGGTACCTGAGTCTTCCTTTCTAACAGGCATATGCATGTTTAATAACTGATGTTTGACTATACAGAAAGCATATAATTGAGTTAAAATACAAACAATCTCAAAACAAATTACCAGAACTTCTACATTCTCCCTTGCAGAATAATTACTGCTACCCTCATAGAACAGAGTCTTCAGTTTTGTTTCCCTTCAAATGTTTGAGTTACCCCTATACCAGCTTCTTCTCTCCTAAACATCTCTCTTTGCTGTAGATGGCCCATAAAATATGCCTGTACATGCTTTACATATGTTTATGTGTGTATACATACATAGGCATATGTAAAATTTTGAGTAATATTGATCAAATCTTACTTTCTACAGGATCGAGGCCACATTGACCTTTAAACACTTATCTGTCTATGTCGCTGCTGCAGCTGCAATCATTGCTTCCATTTAACCAACAAAAAGTCTGAGCTAGGCCCTCCCTGAAGACACCATAACTCAATATTGGCGAATTGGATTTGAGCCTAGATCATGCACCTCCAAAAGTTTGACCCTAAAGACCCTAAAGTGTTGTCACCCCCTTTCTGCTCGCTTGGCTTTGATTTCCAATGGCCTTTCGTCTGAGTAACAGAAAGCAGGCTCCTGCATTAGCGGGTAGAAGAAGGGTCCCTAACATGGGCACATGCCCTCATCCTTTCATGTGAACATGCCTTCTTACATGACAAGGGCGTGGAGCCGAATGCTTATAGATGATAAACACATGGAATTGTATTAGAGTCTTCCATATGAAGGAAGGAGGGTAGAGCTAGGGAAAGTGTTGGCTGAATTTTATGTGTTTGCATGGTTGTCTAATCAAGCTCTAATGAAAGAGTTGCTGAGGAAGTAGTGTTTTGTAAGTGTGGTTGATTCTGTAATCAGTTATCTTTAAGTAAAAATATTGTTTTCCAGTCTCTGGGGTCTCCTCCAGCCAGTTGAAAGCCCCTGAGAACAGAATTGATGTTACTCTGAGGATGAAGACAGTCCAGCTGGTAATGTACCCTCAGCTTCTGCCTGAATCTATCCAGCCCAATTCCCTGCACTGAATACTCTGGGCTTCTAGGACACATATGGGCATAAATCAAGCTCCACATATCTAAATACTCTGTGTGTACATGTGTGCATGTATAAGCACATTTTTACATTTAATTCCACATACATACATGTATACACACACACACACACACACACACACACACACATATGTTTTTGTGTTCAAAAAATTCTCATCTCCTGATGTTGAAGACAGAAGGAGCCCAGGAACACAGTGACTCCCCTGGAAGTGATTCCCCTGGAATCTCACTAGATGATTCCTTTTGGGGTCCCTTTAGAAGAAATACACTTCTTGATTCTAGCCTTGCAGTGCTCTTTTAGACTCCTGGCTTCTCTAATCAGGAGATAATACACTTGTTTTGTTGTAAGATACTGATTTTGTGCCTGTTCTCAAAGCAATGATAGGAATCAAATATGCTCTGAGGTATGTTGGGTGAGCCTCATCGTCATTCATACTGCTCTTTCTGGAAGCATGTGTAGAATCAGAAACTTGTGGGTACAAACTGAAGAGTAACTCCAATTTGAATTGGGACACAGCTCAGGGAGTTTCCCAAGCCTTGTTTACTTTCTCGGTAGATATTTTCATCATGTTTTGGCTTATTTGCTATTTTTTAAGCTAACCAAGCTCAAGGATAATTTTTATGTCTTATCAATTAATAGCAAAAGGAAGAAGGCTATAGAGTTGGCCTGAGAGTTAAGAGCACACACTACTCTAGCAGAGGGCCTGAGTTCTATTCCTGGTACCCACATTGTACAGTGGGAAGCTTACAACTGCCCGTAACTCCAGCTTCACAGGGCATAATGCCTCTCCTGGCCTCTGTGGTACTGCATTCACATGTTCACACAGAGACACAGAGACAGGTATATAATTACAAATAGTACAAATTTAAAAAATGATAGTAGGAAGAGAAATTAAGGGAAAGAAAACTGCTTAGTTTCTTTCTAGCCAGCGTTCTCTTTGCTGGTTGATCACCTTCCTGACAGAGCTCCCTGGTGGGGAGCACTGGTGATTAATTCCATAGCCAGCTGTGGTAGGAATCTCTTCAAGACATGTCCAGCTTTTAATGCTGACAACTGAGCATCTCCACTTTGATTAATTACAGAGACACTTTCATCCATAGTTTTCTGGTGATGGGAAGGTCATTTCCAATTCCTAGGCCCACAAGGATTCTGGGATCCAGGTCTCTCATCACTCTCCCTGGTTGGTCCCTTCTAGAGGTGGCCATTCGTTTTCACTTGTGAAAGTATCTGTGTGTTCCACTTTTTCATGGGAGTTAAATTTAAATCACAGCCTTTTTTCTGTTTATAGTTCATATAGTTGAGACAACTGATTATATGTAACAACTTTAGAAATTACAATTATTGAAGCAAACCGTTATACAACTTTAAATATAAATTGTAAGTTATGTCTTACATAGATCTTATATTTGAATCTGTCTTTTTTATTGCATACACTGATGAATGGTTCTAAGTAGGTAATTTTATGATGCTATAAAATTTATAGCATTCATTAGTTACCAACTAGCTAACCTATCTAAGACGGTATATTTTTCTCTTTTAAAGGCTTATATTTTTATTTATTCATTGAAAATGTATATATGTTTATAGTATATTTGGATATTACCTACTCCAATTACCTCCCTACAACTGCTCCTGAATCCACCATTTAAAAATATTTTATTTAATTATTGATTAATATGTACTTAATAATAATATTCAGCAGCAGCAGCAGCTCACTATGTCTAATCAGTGCTGACCAGGTACAAATGGATGTAGGGCTATTCACATAGGCTGCCTACCAGTGGTCATATTCCCAAAGGAAAGTGACTCTCTCTTGACAGCCATCAAGTACCAATATTTTCTCAACTAGAAGAGAACCCATCTGGGCCTCTTCCTGATGTATTCTAGAATGTACCATGGTTTGGTCACGAGCAGACTTTCACAGCTGCTATGTATTTATTATCTGTGCCTATCTCTTAAAGCAGTGAGAGGAATCTAATACTCCATGAAGTGTGTCCGGCAAGCCTCACTATCCCCTACACTATTCCCTCTGGAAGCATGGGTAGAGCAAGGAACTTGGGGGCATGAGATGTGGCTTGGCACAGACTGAATAGAGTAACTCCAGTTTGGACTGGGACACAACTCAGAAAGCTTCCTAAGCCTGTGTTTACCTTCTTTGTAGATACTCTCATAGAATTCTCATTCAACTTGGAATGAATGACAACACGACATTGTCTCTAGAATTCTGTTGAAATGGTCTGTCAATGAATATGTTGGGATTTTTATGTGAGTTTTCCTGTTAGATACTGTTGAGGTTTGGTGATACTCTTTTTCATTTTTGTTTTAAATTACGAGTTAGAAATATGTAGGAATAGAAACTTTCCAGTTTCTCAGAAAATTGGAAATAGTTCTACATGAAGACACAAGTATACCACCCCTGGGTATATATCCAAAAGATGCTCCACCATCACATAAGGACACATGCTCAACTATGTCCATAGCAGCTTTAATTGTAATGGAAACAACCTAGATGCCCCTCAACCAAAGAAGAAAAAATGTGGTTCATTTATCCAATAGCATATTAATTAGCTCTTAAAAACAAGGACATCACAAAATTTTCAGGCATATGGATGGACCTAGAGAATGTCATCTTGAGTGAGGTAACCCAGGCACAAAAAGACAAGCATGGTATCTACTCAGTTATAAATGAATATTAGCATAAAGTACAAAATACTCAGGCTACATTCTACAGACCCAAAGAAGCTAAACAGAAGGAAGGCCCAAGTGAGGACACTTGAATTTCACTTAGAATGGAGAATAAAATAGTCATAAGAAAAAGATGGAAGGAGGAAACTGGGTGGAAAGAGATAGAAAGGGGAATGGGGGGGAGGGTTAGGTTAGGATCAGGTGCAGGGAGAGGCAGGAGAGAGAGCCAGTGGACCAGAATGAGTGGAGATTAGCTGCTGGAAAGAGTGCAGTCGATCTCTACAACTTGCCAGAGACCTGAAATGAGAGGGGCTCCCAGGAGTCTTTGGGGATGACTTTAGCTCAGACTTGTAGCAATGGGGATATGGAACTTGAAGTGGGCTCCTCCTATAGCCAGATGGGATCCCAAGTAGAAGGATAAGGGCACCAACCTGCTACACAGTTTTCGACCCAAAATTTATCTGTCTATAAGAAATTCAGGAACAAAGATTGAGCAGAGACTAAAGGAATGACCAATCAATAACTGTCCCAACTTGAGACCCATCCCATGGGCAAGGACCAATCCTTGATACTATTAATGATACACTGTAATGCTTGCAGACAGTAGCCTAGCGCATCTGTCCTCTAGTCACTGTCTGAAACAGATGAAGAGACCCACAACCAAATATTGGACAAAACTTGGGGAGTCTTATGGAAGAGTTGGAAGGATTTGGGACTCCAGAGAGAATAGGAACTTCACAGGAAGACCAACAAAGTCAAATAACCTGGACCCTTGGAGGCTCGTAGAGACTGAACCAACAATTAAAGAACATGCACAGGCTGGACCTAGGACCTCACACATACTTAGCAGATGTGTAACTCTATCTTCATGTGGGTCCCCCAACAACTGGGGCGGGGGCTATCCCTAAAACTGTTGCCAGTTTGTATATTCTGTTCTTCTAATTGGGTTCCCTTGTCTGGCCTCAGTGGGAGAGGATATGCCTAGACCTACAGAGACTTGATGGGCCAAGGATGGAAGATGTGAGGGGGAGGGGCTCTACCCTTTCAGAGGAGGAGAGAGGTGATGTGGGTGTGTGTGGTGGGACCAGGAGGAGGGAACAGCGATCAGGATATAAAGTGAATCAATCAATTAATTAGTTAGTTAATTGATGGAAAAATTAAAAAAATAATGTGCACAAAAATAAATGTGTGGTTGCATATATTTATGAGCTATGATGCTGTGCTCTATGAACACAATGTAAAATAATTAAATTAGGGTAATTATCACACCCATCACCTCAATGCTTGATTTTTATGTTGAGAACATTTTAAATTTACTACTTAGAATATTGAAAATGTATGATACATTGTTAATTACAATATACTGCCCACTTGGCAGTATATCTTTAAAAATGAAAACATTGTTCCTTACTAATTAGGCTTTTTATCTTTTGACTATAATTTCCCCATTGTCCCAACCCTAAAAGTCTGTACCCATCATCTTGGCTAATACTGATATCAACTTGGCAGGGTCTAGAATCACCCTGGAAACAAGCTACTGTATATGTCTATGAAGAAGATTAAATGCAATGGTGAAGACCATCCTGGATGTGAGGGGTGCCATCCCAAGGGGTGGGGTCCCCAACTGCAAAGATATGAGAAAAATGGTCAGTAGCGCATGTTTCTTACTTTTGACTGAGAACACAATGTAACTGGCTAGCTGCCTCAAGCTCTTTCCCCAATGACTTTCCTACTACGATTGACTGTACTCTCCAACTGTGAACACAAATCAGCCCTTCTCTTTTAAGTTGCCTTTTCTAGATGTTGTCATAATGACAAGAACAGTAATTAACACACCACCAAACTACTTACTGTTTCAGGATTTGATTTTTAGATTTCCCCTGTGTTAGACATATGATGAGTGTCCTTCTGTGACATGCTAGTTTCACTTACTAGAAATTCATTCCATTCAATCCACATTGTAACAAAAGAGAGAAATTATTAAAAGGCGGTGTCATATCCCACTGAATATATATGCCACAATACCTGCACTCACCTGGTGGTGGACCCTGGGGTTGATTTCACACTATTGTTATTGTGAATATTGTTGTGGTAAGCTTGAGAGGACAAGCATCTCTCTGATTCACTACTTTCATATCTACTGGATGGAAACTCCCCAAATAAACTCATTCTGTTGTCTTTTGTGTTTGAGAACAGGTCTTAAGTGTGCCACAGTGGATGGACTGTTGGACTATTTTATCTTCCCATTGCAGACCTTGTTTGGGAGTTTGTTCTCTCTGTGTCTTCTATCTATTCCCCCGTGCCTTCATTGAGCAGGGCTTCAGGAATATGGGTGTTCCTTCTCTCCCTGAGGCTTTACTTTGCATCATTGTTGCTGGGGATCTTTTTTTTTTTTTTTCTTTCTGGTCATATCTACTTCTATTGAGAAATGTGAATATATCAGCTCCCAATCATTGTTAAATTGAGCCATTTGTTTTCTTTCTGTAAGAAAAGATAAGGTGGTTGGGCTGCTTATACATTTGTGTATCAATTCCCTGTCAGATATGTGGCTTTCTGATGCTTTCTTCTCAGTCTCTAGAACTTCTCTTTATTGTTTCCTTGCACTTTTGTAATCTGACCTGTTCTCTCTGTCTCTCTCTGTCTCTCTCTCTCTCTCTCTGTCTCTCTCTGACTCTGTCTCTCTGTCTCTCTCCCCGTGTGCATATATATATGTGTGTGTGTGTGTGTGTGTGTGTGTGTGTGTGTGTGTGTGTGTTATTGTCTGTAGTTTTGAGGTCAAATCTGAAACATCAATATCCAAGGATAAATTTCTATCAATGAAGTTTTATCCAAATAAATCTATGTCCTCAATTCACATGTTACCTGTGCTTATATTACTGCTCTCTCAGCACTGGAGAGGGGTCAGGATACAGAATGAAAGTCCCTCAAGTTTAACATACTTATTGGCCATCACAAGAGTCATTTGACAGCTCCCACTAGAGTGTGTAGAAGATTCAGTTTCATTTCTTGTGTTTATTATACCCTTAGTCCGTCTTTAGTATATAGTTGAAATGGTATCAAACAAGGGTCTCCCCTTTGCCTCTAAGATGGTGCTCACCTACCCACCTACTCCACCTCACCCATCTAGCATCCCCCTACACTGGGGCATCATGCCTGTACAGGATCAAGGGCCTCCCTGTCATGCAGCAGTCATGGGGAAATAAAGGAGGTGGAAGAAAACCGGCGTCCTGCCAAAGCTCCTGGGCTCTGGGTGGGGGGGTATATGGGGGACTGCTTCGTGCTCTCTATGCTGCCAGAGCATGGGGCTGTGGGAAGCCATGGAACCCCAGTCCATGGGGTTAGAGAGGAAGCAATCTCGGGTCTCTGGGCCTCACAGAGGCAAGAGATGACAGGTTCTCAGTCTCTGACATCCCAGATGTCGCTGAAGAGGGCAGGGAAAGAGGGGGTGCTAAGTAGTTCTTTCCCATGCAGGTAAGAGAGCCCTTAGTCCAGTCCATTCTGAAGCACAGGAAGGTCTCCCAGCGGGAGGTTAGATGTGGCTCTTTAGAGGAAAGCCCGCTCTGTTGCCTCAACATGGCTGGTGAAGTAGAGGTTTATATAGCAAAGAAAGAGATTGGAGTGAGTTGCACCCAAGGGCTAGGTAGTGAAGGGGTTTCTGTGTTATGGGTTTGATTTTACTTTATCTTCTTTTAAATTATATTTATTTATTCATTGTTTATTTACTTCTCTCTGTCTCTCTCTCTGTCTCTCTCTGTCTCTGTCTCTGTCTCTGTCTCTGTCTCTCTCTGTCTCTCTCTCTCTCTCTCTTCCCATGTAAGTTTATGTTTGTGTGTGTAAAGAAAGACTGATATATATATATATACACACACACACACACACACACACACACACACACACACACACACACAAACACACACACACACACACACACACACATACAGATTCATTCCACAATACATGTGTGGAGGTCAGAGGGCAGCTTGTGGGAGTCAGTTCTCTCCAAAGTGAGCTTCAGGATTTGAATTTATGTCCTAGCCCCCTTAACAGTTGAACTGTCTCCCTGGAATTGTGCTAAGTATTTAAAGACTCTGTGAATAGTGATGAAGTGGGGTGTATTTGTAAAGGAAGATCAGATGCCTCTTTTTCCCTCTCACTGGATCTGGACCACTTCAAATTTCTTCCCATGATCCTCTACAAAACTCACCAAGTGCAGGGAGAGGAGGGCTGTGTGTTTCAAAATCACAACGTAAGGTTTGTCACAATGGAGCCAGGTGTTCTTAGGACGAAGACCCTTCCTTACATGACATATGAGAAAGAGACTTGGTGTTTTAACTCCAGGCAGAGCAAAAGACTAACTGCCACTAACTCCACCAATGTTAGCCAACAGGGGATCTTGCTGACAGTGGAAGACACAGCCGCCACCGAGATTCAGCTATTGTTTCCATGGAGACCACACAGCTAACTCTCTTTCTGAGACTATTCAATGTCTGATAACTTTCTTATAACTTTCTGCAGGTTAAGAATTTTGCTGCCCCAGAGTCAAGACACTCTGTTACTTTTAAAATTGAGGCTTTTATCCTAAAAGCTGGGGGTCAACTTTGAATAGCAGCTTCTCAAGCTCTACAAACAGGAGTAGGTCCCCTACTGATATCTTTCTTCTACCTAACTGTACAAGCTAATTAGGTGGAGAACATTGCAGGTATAGTGGAAAGCCTGTGGTGAAGAACACACTGCATATTAGGTTAGAATGTTCTGGTGCCAGGATGCATAAAGGGACCCTTAAATCCTTTAGGCTCATGACATCTGGATACAACCATGGCTTAGAAATGACATCAATTTTATTTAATTATATTTTACTTACTAATGTGTATGTGTGTGTGTGTGTGTGTGTGTGTGTGTGTGTACATGCACTGCATGCAGTTGGAGCTCAGAGGATAAGTTGTAGGAATAAAGTGGTTTTTTTTGTTTGTTTTGTTTTTTATGTACCTTGTTACTTGTAGGAATTGAAATCTGGCCACTAACCTGGTAGAATGCACCTGCATCCGTTCAGGCATTTGGATCCACAACATTCTTTATGCCACGGGGTTTATTGAGAAGTATTTTATGGTGGAAGCTAAAACGTGGTATTCTGTGAAATATACTTGTGGTTAAGGAAAGCAGCTAAACAATTAAGCCTAAAGGTTTAGACATTGATTCTGAAAGCAATTGTTCAGTAATTGATTTCCTCTGTATGGACTTTAATTTCTGTCTGAGATATTGCTCTGAATAGTCTGTTCTTCTGCTCTAATCAGATCTGATTTCACAGCCCAGTGATTTTTTTTTCTTACTATGCTTTTAACTCTGAGTATTTGATTCTGAAGCAGCTGCCAGTCAAGGTCAAGTATCAGCATGAGGGCTAAGCAATGCTGCCTGCTAGAGTGGGCGGGTCTTGGAGCAAGGTGGTGTGAGTGAAGATGTTTCCTATAGACTCTTACATTTGAATGCTTGGTCCCCAGTTGGTGGAAATGTTTGGAAAGGACTCAAAAATGTGGCCTTGTTGAAGGAGGGATGTTGCTGGGACTGGGCCTTGAAGTTTCAAAACCCCATACCATTCCCAGTTATCTCTCTCTCTCTCTACATCCAATTTACGGATCAGGATTTAAACTCTTAGCGACTGTTCCATCAGCCTGCCTGCAGACCTACTTCTATGTTCCCTGATATGATGGTCATAGACTCTAACCCTCTGGAAAAATTAGCTCACACAATTAAATGCTTTCCTGTATAAGCTGTCTCACAAATATTAAGGGGAAGATTTGGTGCACATAGTTCAATTTGGTCTACCTTGAACTCCCATAGGCTTGTGCATTCTATAACATCACCCTCATATGAGTTCATGTGTCCTCTCTAGAAAGTACTGTTCCTTTGTAGTCATCCACTGCTTCTGACATTCCTCCTTTCCACCCCCTCTTCTGCAATGTAGAAAAGGTAGAGATTGGAGAGGAAAGGGTATACTTCATCTCTTTGTTATACAGCCCAGCTTGACAAGCACTATTCTCCTATTTGCATTCTGGAACTCCAAGTAAGTTGCTTCAACTCTGTTAGGCCTAGTTTTCTCATCTCCCAGTGCAGACTTTAATAAGGTCATGCAACCAATTAAATGAAAATATTTATCAGTGTTCAGAATTAACAATGACTGAGATGCTGAGAAAACACTGATCCTAAGGCTGTTAGACAGTCAGTACCTCAGACTCATTGGCTATCATCCTAGTCATTTCATCGTTGTTATTTTGAAAGGCCATCTTTTCCCTGATGGTTCTGTAGAAGTTTCCTTCATCTTCATGGGTGACAGGGCAGCTCATTTCTCAGTGGCAGGCCTTGTGTTTTTGGTAGAGATTATGACAAATTCAAATCACTGCAAGCTTTATCTTGCATGGATAGTCCAGAGCAAATGTTCATGCCAAGGTGTGAAAGCCAAATAACTGGAAGTTTTGAACTATATTTACATACTTGGATGCTGACAGCATGGATTTTCATTTGGGCTCCAAGGGGAGGAGTGATGGCAAGTTGTCCTCCGATGTCCACATGTGCACCTTGCTCCCCCCTCACACAACTTTTACTTTCCTTTTAAAGAGATTATAATGTTGTGACAGAAAAAAATTAACCAATAGATGTAATACTGCAAGAGTTCTAACAGATAAGTTAATTACAATGTGTAGATGGTATTATCCATCTATACACCCATTTCATGGATATTTGAGTGTCTATTTAGTACCTAGTTTGCCTATATATATCAAGTTAAATTTAAGTCTTAGAAGAGATTACTCTGAGTAGGAGAAAAAGATCAATAACCAAGAAATACATAATCAGTAACCAGGATTTCCTGTAACAGTATGAGGAGGTGAAGAGAGAATTAAGACAAGGACTTATTTTATAGAAGTGTTAGTCAGAAAAACAGTATTTAAGGAGATGGAAAAGCATGAGGTAAAGGGGAAATACAGTCCAGGTCTATGGAATGATAGATTCAAAGCAAGAAGAATTGGCTTGACTTGCTTCAGGATTGGTAAAAACGTTTGTCTGGGTAGCACACAAACTAAACCACATGAGAAGTGATGTGTCCATTGACTATATGTACAGACTGTAGGAAGAACATTTTATCAAAGAAGAGGAACTAGGAGTTTGATTTCAGACACATGAAATGAAGGATGTTCATTAGACAACCAGACCCCCCCAAAGCTCCCAGGGACTAAGCCATCAATCAAGGAGTATACATGGCTCCAGCTGCATATGTAGCAGAGGATGGCCTTGTCAGGCATCACCTTCACAGAATCAGGGAGGAGAGGATGGAATGGGAGAGTCTGGGAGGGGGGAACTGGGAAAGGGGATAACATTTGAAATGGTAATAAAGAAAATATCCAACTTAAAAAAAAAAAAAAACATCTGAGCCATGATCAAGGGCAGTCAGTGGTTTGATTTTAGGTCTAGCTAATATTTAAACAGTGACTGGGAGATATCTTCCAGTAGACATACCTAGGAGATGTAGAGAACCAGCCAAGGACAACTGTAAAGACACACAAGCAAGATTCAGAAGCTTGAGGAAGGAAAAAAAGCAAGGTTTCAGGACCAAAGAAGTGATCAGCTAAGATAGAACTCATGTAACATCAATCTGTGGCTGGGGAAAAAAGGTTGGAAAGCATTTGAGGCCAGACTTGATGTTCTCAAGGATGGGAAAGCAACAGTGGGATGCTCTTCTGTGATGGAAAGGTAGTCAGGGAGAGGAGAGGATCATATGGAGAACCAGGAGAAAGATACTGGATGTGCATCAGATGAAAAGGACTGGCTGGTACCCTGAATAGTGCAGAAATGGTTTCAGGAAGAGCAGGGAACAGGGAGGTTATAGAGTAATGACTGCTCTGGTTTTCTGTTGCTGTCACAAATACCCTGACCAAAAGCAGCTTAGGGGAGCAAATAGTTCATTTGGGTTATAGTTCCAGGTTACAGTAGGAGAAATAAAGGCAGAATTTGAGGAGAAGTAAAGGCAGAATTTCAAGAAGCGTATCTACAGCAGGAGGAAACATATGCCTGTGCTCTTGTTTGCTCTCTATTAGTTTCATCCATTTTTAATATAGATCAGAACTCCCTGATGAGAGATTGGTGCCACCCATGGTGGACTAGATCAATTAACTACCAACAATCCCGCACAGACATGCCCAGAAGCCAGTCTGATTTAGCTAATTCCCCACTCTCTTTCAGAGCAATTTTTGACTGTGTCAAGGTGAAAGTTAAACAAGGCTTACCTAGCACAATGACCAGGGATTCGCCACTGTGTAGGCATAAGACCTGTGTCTTAGTCAGGAGGAAAAGGGTGGGGAAGGGGAATAGAAGAGGAATATCCTTAGGAATACCTAGTAGAAGATTCATTTCTGGGTTTTGAAATCACAGGAAGACCCAGTGAGCATGCTCTAGCTAAGAAGCAGACAAAGTTGGGCTTCTGCAGGTGGCAGTGAGGCATTTTATTTGCAGTTTACATTTCCACAGTTGGGAGAGACACAGAGAAATGGGTATCCATGAGGGAGATTATCTAAAGATGTGCTGATCTCCTGGAGACCCTATCAGGTGAAGAAAGTATTGGGAAGCTGGACATCAGGACACCGAGTCCTTAGCTGGGTATAACCTAGACAAGTGATATAGCTGGCTATTGAAGGATTTTTCCTTTCCTTTCCTTTCCTTTCCTTTCCTTTCCTTTCCTTTCCTTTCCTTTCCTTTCCTTTCCTTTCCTTTCCTTTCCTTTCCTTTCCTTTCCTTTCCTTTCCTTTTTACTTTTTTCTTTCTCCTTCCTTCCTTCTTTCTTTCTTTCTTTCTTTCTTTCTTTCTTTCTTTCTTTCTTTCTTTCTTTCTTTCTTTCTTTCTTGTCACCATGAAATGTGAAGAATACAGGCTTCCAGGTAAATGGAGAGTCTTTGGAGACATTCCACACTGATGCTATTGTAGCCTCTGTGTGATGCTGCTGCAGCCTCCCACTGCTGACGATCCTGGTCCTTTAAATTTCATTCCAGTAGTACATCTCTAAGTGTTTATCAGACATGAGAGGAGCTCCATCTTCTAAGATTATATTTGTATGAGGTGTTTCTTCCACTTCTTGTTAAAGTGTACCCACTTCCCCTCCTCTTCCCTGTTGTCCTTTAAATGTGCAAGTGTTTAGTACCTGCATCAAGTGCTGTGCTAAGTACTTTCAATGTATATTGTCAATTAAATACCCCGTGGATAATACAGAACGGCGAATATTCCTGTCATCTGATAAAGAGAACTGAGAAAGCCTGATAATTATCTCCAATCCTGATAGCTGTGCTAAATCAGTTCTTGTCTGTCTGTCTGTCTTTTTCCTTGCTGTCTATCTGCTTGTTTTCCTGCCCTTTTTCATCTGCATATTAATTTTTATTTTTTAAAAAGTGAAAAATGTGAATGCTAGAAAGCATACAATTATTAAAATAAAAAAGTTCTTATAAGGAATACACACAAATACATGCACATGCACAAGTACACATATGCATGCACACACATGCTTGTGAGTACACATATGCATATGTATTATATAAACTGTGCCTTTCTAATTCCATGATCTTGGGGTTGCCAATTCTGTGGTGTGGGCACTGATGACAAGCTATCTACATCACAGCCTGGTTCTGGCCACATCTCCAAGACACTGGCTTCCAGGTCTCACTGCATCATCTCCCTCATATGTGCTTCACACTCAGTGTTCCCTCTACTGCGTTCTGTGCCCAGTATGGTGAGCTGCAGAGTGCAAGTCGGCACCTGCTTTCCCACGGTTCCCAGCACTGAAACCCACTCATGTGGCTCAGCTTGTATTTCTAATAAGAGAAATGTTGAGCACCCACAAAATGGCAGTTGCATCGCCCCCACACCTGCCTCACCTCCACCCCCTTTGCACATTTTTCAATTGTAGTGTCATTTGCAAATTTTCCTAACTATTCTTCATATATTAGGGAGACAACCCTTTTACCTTTGAGTTAAAAATATTTTCTCCTTTAAAGTTTTTGTTTCATTTCATATTTTAAACCTATAGGGAGGTGAGGTGGATGAGAGAGGAATTGGAAGAGAGAGGAATGAAGATTATCAAAATACAGTGTATAAGATTCTCAAAGAATTAAAAAATATTATTGTAAAGCTGGCATTTTAAAATAGAAACTAGGGTGAGTGTTGGAATCATTTATCTTAATTTTTAGATTATATATTTTGTATTATGCATGTGATTGTTTTGTCTACACATATTTATGTGTATCACACGCATGTCTTGTGCTCATAGAAGCAAGAAGGAGGCATCAGCTCTCCTGGAACTGGAGCTACAGACAGAAGGAAGCATTAGCTCTCCTGGAACTGGAGCTACAGACAGAAGGAGGCATCAGCTCTCCTGGAACTGGAGCTACAGACAATTGTGAGCTGCCAAGTGGTTGCTGGAAACTGAATCCAGGCTGGGTACAAGAGCAACCGTGTTCTTAACTACTGAGTCATCTCTCCAGATCTTCCAGTTTTAGCATCACTTAGGTATGGTTGTTATACTTTTGAGTTTTTATTTCAAAGGCCCTCTCTACTCTCTGGCTTTAAAACACAGTCCATGTTTTTCTATTATCATATATATATACTCCCCTTCACTGTGGCCACCATTTGGTTGCTGTTCCTTTGCGTGTACAGTATTGCAGATCTTTCTAGGTTTTTTTCTCAGTACAGTGAGAGTGAATTAGCTGAGTATCCAGCATTTGTAACTTTTTCAAAGTGTGGCATAGAAGTGGATGAGACCACCAGGATCTGCAGCCCACTCATGGTATTTTTGGAGAATGCATAGGTGATTTGTAAGTGCTGTTATGTTCGAGTAATATCAGTAAAACCAACAAACTGTGGCCTTTTTCTATCTTTCCAGGAAACAGTTTGGCTCTTCCCCCAATGTCTTACTCCATACACTAATATCATCACAACTTGGAGGAGCCATACAGACCTACCCCACCCCACCCCCGCAGCCTGCTGACTTACCGGGGCTGAACTGCCTCAAAACGGAGCCAGTGTCTGAATTTAGCTGAGTATTCAATGCATCTTCAGCTCTTAGTTCACTCCTTATTACACAAGTCAGTCGGAAACCCCACAGAACAAGCTCCAGCTCATGATTGAAAGGTGTGAAATTAATTTAATCCACATGTAAATGCTCGTGAAATGCTCATTAAAGTGAGGTTGTTTTCACCCAGTGTTTTAAACACTGTGCATGGCTATATTCATTTTTCTATTTGTTCATACACATTCATTTATTGATTCAACAAATTTACGAGGGATTGTTTTCTGGTGTATGTTATATCAAACATTGAATCTGTATTGAAATTATTTTTTTTAATTTAACTGGTTACATAAGATACGTGAGCAGGAGATATTAATAAGAAATCCACAATTTGAGCATAGTACAGAGAAGACAATTTAGAGACTGTCACCAGATACCTTGATGTTAAAAGAGAAGAATGCAAAAAGGGCACTGTGACACATGAACCACGGAAACATGTGCCTCAGGGAGGGGACGACTCTTAGTTTATATTAAGGGTGTGGTAATATAAACTAATGGTAAGCCATTGCAAGGGCTAGGAGGGCTGTATTGGTCTCTAGAGCAGCAATTTGAAGAAATCAAAGGCAGAAGGAATGATGGCCATTTAGAGACAACCAAAGTCATCTCAGACCATGGCTTTAAAGATGCTGAGTTGTGACCAAGTTCTTGATTTGTTTGGAGACTGAAGATAGATAGGGAGAATTTCTTGAAATATTGAATATAGAAATACACAGGTGATGTGTAGGAAAGAGAATAATTTAGGCTAGCCCTGAGAATTTTTACTGGAGTGATACTTTTCATTAATGCTCATGAGTAGATTTATGAAGGAGTGTAAAGAATTCTATTGAAAATGGTAAGGCAGAGATGGTGATTAAGTATCCTAATGGAGATGCTGAGTAGTTGGGTACCCAAGAGATCCAACCACATTAATTATATTTCAAGTCATGGGTATAGTTTAGATTCAAACTGTATTTAGAAACACCAAACAAGTAGACTTCAATAAAGATAGTTTTGATAAAAAAAAAAAAGGGTGTGGTAAAAGGCATTTGATACCAACATGTCATAGATACACATAAATCCTCTATCTTTAAGAAATGGTGGAGACACTTCTCTGTCATGCTTTTTTCCCCTTCATCCATTCCTTAACAGAGGTTGACTTTCTCTTTCATTGGGGATAATATGCTTCGAAGTTAATTTTTATTATCTCAAGAAATGGGAAATTTTTTGGTGTAAAGTTATGGATTAAACTTATCAAAAGTAATAGGAAAGGTCATATACTGTCATTGAGGTATGTTGTGTGAATTTTCCAAATCATGTAAGTATAGCTGACAGATGCAAAACTTTAAAGAGAAAAGTTGCCCATGGATCAGTGACTCTTCTCATGGCCGTGACAAAGTGACTGACTAAGGCAGCTTAAGGAAGGGTTTGTTTGGACTAGCAGAGGTTAAGAGAACACACTTGCAGAAGACAGGAGTTTGTGTCTCAGGATGGATGGTGGATGGCTTATAGTGTCCTGTAACTCCAGCTTCTTTGTCCTTTTCTGGTCAGACAACTGAACTTGGATGAACAAGCCCCCACAAGGATACACAAGTATATAAAAGGGTTAAATTTAAATGATGTATTATTTGGGCTCACAGTTTGAGAGTGTTGTCCTCGCTGTCAGTAGAAGCAGGAGACAGCTGGTCATACAGTCAGGAAGCAAGAAGTCATGGATGCCAGTGTTTAATTAGATTTCTCTTTTTGACTCAGTCAGAGACCCCAGCCTCTGGGATGGTGCTGTCATATTTAGATGTCACCTCATCTCAGTTACTTAATTTAGGGACTCATTCACAGATGCACAGAAGTTTATCACCTAGGTAATCCTAGATTTTACCAGGTGGATAATCAATATAAGCTACCACATCCATTTCGATAGACCATCAAAGATACCCCAAACAGCATGTAGAGAATCTAGTGCAACCTTTGAAGATCTCCCCTAGACCAAGGTCATCGTGGGAAGTTTTGTGCTGTTGCTCTGCATAGGTGATCAGTTCAGTCTGTCTTCAGCTCACTCTTCCCACTGACATCACACATTCCTTCCCCTCCTCTCTAATTCCCATGTCCTTCCTGGTTGTATCTAATCATGAATCCCTACATATAGGAATTCCATCTAGGGTTAGCAATCTATTTGCTCCTTAAAATGATACTTCTGAGTCATTTATGTTTTAAACCACACAGACAAGAGCTTTGGTAGCCTTGCAGTGTAGAGACTGGACCGGAAGTTGTACAAACAGGATTATATGAATGGCTTAAACAGTGGGAGGTTTTTATGAATGACAGTGAACTGGCTATGTGAGCTGGGGGAAATGCTGCCTCGTTCTTATCCCCGAGCTTTGCAGTTGGAAAGGAGAGAAGACAGTTTGTGTTTGTGGTGAGGGAGAGGGTTCAACGTGGTCAGCAGCCGCAGTGACAGGGAACCACCAGGTTCAGTATCTGGCTCTCTGCTAGGACCATCCTTTCCTACTGTATTTTAACCTGCCCCCAGCCCCTTGCCACTTACATGTCCAACGCTTTTAAAGAAAGAACACCCTAGCTTTGTTTTAAAAGTGCATCATTAGAGGAGAATGATAATGTTTATGGTTTCATGTGTATTGACTATTTCTGTGATCTTGGTGTGACTCTGGACTTATTTTTCTTCTCCAATTTAAAAACTATTTTTGAGATATAGTTAAAGTATTATTGTTATGGCCACTCTGCATGTGAGCAAACTGAGTTTTCCAAACTGTCTGATAATCATTCAGCTGGCTCCAATCTTGTCCTGCAGTTAGGAATGCCTATTAATTTCTCATGTTGGTGGGTTCCATTGTCACGTTTCCACACATGCATATGTCTCTCTTTGATTATATTCTCTTGTCTAGAATCTAACCATGCTCAAGAGCTGATAACCCCATAATGTGTTCTCTGATGCCCTTTTCCTCACTGTGCCATCAGTACCAAGCACATGGATCTGTGCTGACTGGGTCTAAACTCATTGTCACTGGCAGAAACTCACTGTGAGAAATGTGTGCTTTCTTTCAATCTTCATCTTTCCTGGGAACACATTTGCTTTTTTCTCAATTGTCCACGGCCAAGTCTTAGTCAAGGTTCTACCCACTGGACATCTAAAACTGGCATTATGTGTCATTAAATATTTTTAATGTATCAGTGATATCATAGGCCTGGATATGGGCATCAGGGGGTAAAATGGGCCTGAGGGAAGAAAAGGATATATATATTAGGGGATGAAAGTTGTTTGTTATTCTACATAGCATTACCCACAACCAAAGCACTCACTTGATGGCCAAGAAGTACAGCTGGAACCTCAGAGCCCGCTGCTTTCTCTCTGGCTCACAACCTGGCTTATGTTCAGCTGGCTTTCTTATATAGGCAAGAAAATTATGCCACCCACAGTGGGCTGGGCTCTCCTGCTTCAACAAACAAATCAAGACAATTCCCCACAGGCCTATATGACCTGGGCAATTTCTCTATGGGGGCTCTCCACTAGAATTATTCTAGGCTGTGTCAAATTGACAGTTAAAGCCAACCAAGACAACTCCTAAAATACAAATTACCTATTAATTTTGGAAGGAGTAAGTCATCCTTTACCTTGCAAACTACTCCTGTGCAGTTGCTAAATTTCTACCCTACAGTGAAGTGCGATGTCTTTTCTGTTTTGCAACCTTCCTTTGCCAATATCACAGAGGAAAGCTGCCTCCCTTGACAGGAAGAAAGGAACTAAATTATGAACAGAAACACCGAGAATGGCGAACAGGAAAGTGTGCGCACCTCACACACATGCCTTTGTCTCCGGATGGCGGTAATTACTAGTTCCTGCCCTTCTTATTCTTTCTCCCCTGGGCTGTCAAACTTCTCACCTGCCTTTAGAAATATTAACAATAGCTAATGTTCTTGCTTTTTAAATGAAAATACTCCAATTTAAGAGAACAACCAAGAACCACTCAAACCTGGCTTCCAGCCTGCTGCCCTTCTTTTGTACCCCCTCTTCTCTGTACCCCCTAAGAGCAAGAATTGACCTCCAGGCTCCACTGAGGACATCATAGTGTTCTGCCCTGTCTTGACACATTCTTCTTTGCATAACCAATGTTTCCTGGTTTCCTAACCCTTCAGCCCACCCTCTAGCAGACCCTTTCCTCTCTCTGCCTCCCAAACAGGGTCTTGGCTTGAGGAATATTCTCTGTCATCTCTAAGGCTCCTGTTGAACAATAAGCACCAGTGTTGTCAGAAATACATGGTGACCAAAACAAAGAAGACAGTGACCACACCCTACATGAAGCCACACACATCTCCCATGCAATAAATCAAAGCAGCTGCCAATGGTGACAGAGGCTCAGTCTTTAAAGAGTTGGCTATGCAGGTGTGAGGCCTTGAGGTCCATTTGCAGAACACACATTAAAAACTTGGATGTCCTGGCATAGATTTATAATCCCATCACTGTGGAGTGAAAGACAGGTGGATCTCTGGAGCTCATGGGCTAACAGGCTAACTGAATCAGTGGACAAGGTTCAGGTTCAGTTCTCAAAGACCAGCGTAGAGAGTGACTGAAAAATCCACCTTAGGGTGGCCTCTAACCTCTATATTCACACACACACACACACACACACACACACACACACACACACACACATTAAATAAATCACTAAGTAAATAAACCATGATACTTAGAACCCCTAAGTTTATTTCAAATCCAGGGTTAATCTTTACTGTTATTTGTATATGCTTCAGAAAATAATTTATCTTTTCCTAAATAACAACTTAACAAGGCCATAATGTGTGAGCTGTGAAGTTACCTTTAAAAAGTGATCAGTTCCTGGCATTCAAGATAATCAGAGACAAGTGTCTATCACTTCTGCATGTTTCTGTTTCTAGCTTTTTTCTTTTTTACTTTTATTTCTTTTTGGTCCCTGCAGAAAAAGACCCTGAGCTCATCACTGATGATGATATGCTGCCACCATTCCTGTCCAGTACCACTGATCTTCACATTAATATTTTCCAGACAATTGCATAAATGGCAGTTGGCATCTGAAGCTTTTTACTCAACATTATAATTTTTGTACATTTTGTGTCAGGAATTAATCTTAGTTCATCATGAGGTAGAGTAATATTTGACAGCGGGAGTGCCACATTTGTTTATTCATTAATAATGAGCATCTAAAATATTTCTGTTCATTTAAAAGATCTTTTAATTTTATATAAATGTGTATGTGGGGGGAGGGGACAGTGTGTGCATATGAGTGTGCTGAGGTGAGGGGCATAAAAATTCCCCTGGAGCTAAAGTTGCTGGAATCTCTCAGCCAGCTGATCTGAGTGCTGAGACTCAAACAATTTAACCCCTACAGGACAGATATAAAATATACACAAGAAAATCTGCTCTGTGCCGGAGTGTGACTCTAATGCTGATGGGCTCCATGTTCTGTGTGCTTATTGTGTGTTCCACAATAAGTGATACATTTCTTGCATCCGTTCCCATACATCTTCTCAGCATCTCTCCTGCTGGATATGCTTAAAATAGGACACTTTAGGCATTATCCCAGTTTGCTGCACTTAAGCTGAAATCCAGATTTAAACCAGGTATTTTTTTTTTTCTGAGACAGGGTTTCTCTGTATAGCCCTGGCTGTCCTGGAACTCACTTTGTAGACCAGGCTGGTCTCGAACTCAGAAATCTGCCTGCCTTTGCCTCCCAAGTGCTGGGATTAAAGGCATGTGCCACCACTGCCCAGCTAAACCAGGTAATTTTAATTAAATTACATCTTCTGACTTTATTTGAAGCATAAATTTATGCATATTATATAGGGACACACACACACACACACACACACACACACACACACATATATATATATATATATATATATAGAGAGAGAGAGAGAGAGAGACAGTTTAATTTTACTTTTTATTGTTGTGATGAAATACCCTGATTAAAGAAACTTAAAGGAAAGGGAGTTCATTTGTGCAGAGTTCTAGGTTACAGTCTACCCTTGTCAGTCAGTCAAGCATCTAGTTATAGGCATCTACAGTTAAGAATAGAGAAATGAAAGTGTGCATGCTTCTGTACAAAACACACTTTCTACTTTCCATTATGTCTGGGTCCAAGTCCATTAAATAGTGCTGCCTGTACATTGTGACGGGTCTTCCTTTATTAGCCCAATAGCTAACTTAATCATGACATCACTCAGGTTATCTTCCTAGGTGATTCCACATTTTTGTCAAGTAACTGAACAGGAGTAAGGATTACATAGCTTCCCATGTAAACTTGGCATAGACAGACCACTTTAAGCCATACTCTTATTTAATAAAAACTTAGAAGTACCCAAAGATTTAAAAATCCACACATGTAAAATCACTGAGTTTCTTAACTAAAAGCTGCTATACAATAAAACATTTACATCTACTTTCAATACACTGAATGTTTCATTCCCAAATGAAAGAATAGGGGCATAGCAAATAAACAATCATGCATGGGCAAAAATGAAATCCATCATGGAAACATAAAATCCTACAGTCCTGTCTGGAACTTGTACCCACATTGGTTGGCTTCCAAAAAGGGCTTAAGTAGCACCACCCTCCAAATCCCCAACTCCAGTGCACACAGATTTCCTCCTGAGCTGGTTCACTTCAAGTCCTCAGCTATCCTCAGTGCATGTCTTAGACTCACGATATTGTCAACATTCTGGGGTGCTACTGCATGGTAACTGGTTTCAGCTACTTTCCATGACCTTTCAACCTTGTATTTTTGACTATAAAAACAGTAAACTCTAAATAATATTGCTGCTGAGTTCTTCTGAAAGCTGAATATTTAGCCTCCAGTGAGGTTTTTCCCTCAGGACACTTTTCCATTTTTTCCCAATGCAATACAGAATAGTGCTGATCTCTTGATTTATTATAGCTGATTTGTCAACAGCTGCCAGAATATCATCCTGTTTTGAAATTTCCTCTGTCAAGTCAATTAGTCTGCTATCTTTGAATTCAGCTTCACCAAGGTCTCAGGGTATAGGTAGAATGAAGCATATTCCTGGTTAAAATAGCATATAATAACCTCTAGCTCAGTTGTTCCCCTCTGAATCCTGAATCAGGTATTGGTAGTCTATGCTTCTAAAGCATTATTATCTTCCAAACTCTCATTAGAACATCTCATTAAACTTTGCTTCTAGCATACAATGGCTTCCTAGACCAAAATTCCAAACCTTTCTAACAGTCCTTCCATAAAACAATTCCAGAGGCACATGGTTAGGTTTACCACAGCAACAACCCTACTTCTTGAAACCAATTTGTCCCTTAGTTTTGATTCTGTTTTCTCTGATAAATATCCTGACAAAATGGGGCTGTGGAGTCAAACAGGAGAGAGCAAGTGTGGGGAGCACTGAGGGAGGAGAAGCTGGAAGAGAGAACAGAAATCAGTAGGGTGCAGGTCCCAGATAAGCCAGAAATCAAAGACAAGAGAAGCTCCCAGGGATCTGTAAGGGTGATTCCAGATAAAACCTTTAAACAACAAGGGATATGGGACCTGAAACATGAACCTCCTGTAACCAGGAAAGAATTCTAATGGAGGGATAGGGACACCAACCCACACACAAAACCTTCAACCCAAAATTTGTCCTGTCTATAAGATGTGCAGGGATAAAAATGGAACAGAAATTGAGGAAATGGCAAACCAACAAATGGCCCAACTTGAGACCCAATCTCGTGAGAGAAAGCAAACTCCTGACACTTTTAATGATATTCTGCTATACTTGAAGATAGCAGCCTAGCATAACTGTCCTCTGAGAGGCTCTACCTAGCTGCTTATGGAAACAGATGTAGAAACCCACTGCCAAATGTTAGGCACAGAGTTCGTGGAATCTTGTGGAAGAGGTGGGAAAAGGATTAAAGAAGCCAAACAGGTAAAAAATACCCTAGAAAAGCTATAGATGAATCCAAATGCCTGCATATACCAGATGTTTAAGAACCCCTGGCACTAAAATTGTAAAGGCTGTGAACCACCAGACCTGGAGATTGGAGATTAAACTCAGGTTCTCTGTAAGAATAGTACTTGCTCTAAACCACTGAGCCATTTCTCTAGCCCCTAGTGATTCTTTTCAGTCTCCACTTGAATCTAGATACCTTTGAACCTTTTGGATGTGTGCTTGCTTCCTGCTTGAAGAGTAAAAGGCAAACAACTGTAGACCACAGACAGGCTTTACTAGCCTATTTATCACCAAGACTTGGCTTTAACCTTTTCTTTCTAAACGATTTTTCTCTGGCATGGAGATAGGATCCCAGAAAGAGCCATGGGAATGACAGTCGAGCAGCAAATGAAGAATAAGGGAACTTAACAGCATGCAGATGTTCATTAATCATTTAATGTTTCTTCTTCTGTTTTCCATGCAAAACAAAGTGACTGACAGGAACATGGATCTCAAAGCCACGGAGACAGAGAAGAATCTCTAGGAAAGAGACAGGGAGAGCATAAACCATGGTGGTGAGATAAGAGGAGAGTCTGCCAGACAGGAAGTCTGTTCTCTCACCCATTGTGTCTTCAGCCAAGAGAGAAGCTCTCTGAAACTTTGACCACCATTTTTAAGGAGCCCAGTGCCATGGCATTTAGTGAACTTTTCCTGGGGAGGTTAACAAATGTCTTTTTACCCCATAGAGGGCACCAGGGGCAGAGCAAAGAAAGAATTCTTCCCAAGTCTAATCTCAGTTATTGAAGCAATGAGTCTAATAAAGGATCTTTATAGGTATCTTGAGAGGGGCTATACATCCCTTCTTCCACATTCTTAACTACCTATAGATTTAGGTAAAAGGGATGGTCTCCCAAGCCTCCTCTCTCTAACCACCATTTACTTCTTTTGTATCCTCAGTGAGCATAACCTGGTGGATACCTCCCTCCATCTATGATAGAAAGTTAATGAGCACAGTCTTGGGAAGGTCGGCAGCTAAGAATTCTAAAGGACAACCACCATATCCTGCCTAGAGGAGAGCTGTTCACAACAATTGCATGAAGTGCTTCTGTGGCATCCTGTGCATTGGGTGAATTGCAGTTGGTACCTCCTGACAGGGACATAACAAATGGAAACCATCAATATGCATCCTGTTCTGAGATCCTTATATCTCTGTAGTCTAACACTACTATCTCACATCCTACACAAAGATACTACACTTCAGAAGTGTCTAAGCAGCCATGCATATACTGGTGACTTGGTTAAGAATAACTAATAATATTAATAATAACAATTTTTATGCCTCAATAAATGATGTACTAGTTGTTTCTTGGAAGTATCAAACAAATAAATATGAAAGGCCATTTCACCATAACATCAATCATAAATGTCATTGTCAGAGAATATAATGAATGTACTTCAATATGGTAGCAAAGATCACAGAGGTTGGGTAAGTAAAGAAAGAGAAATGGAATGTATGTATTCCGGATCATTCCTTTTAACTGAATATCCTGCATAATGCCTTCAATTTTAACTCCTTTAGTCTCTACTCAAGAATATAACTTCTTATGAAGTTATTTTGACTATTTTCAGAGAAAGAAAGGTGTAAAATGGCAGTTGGAGGGGTGGGGAGATGGCTCTGTCATTAAGAGTTACTTGCTACATAGTCACGAGGAAGGGAGTTTGGATCCCAGTCTTCACGTACCATGCCATGAACTTAGTAATGTAGCTCTAAAGAGGCTTGTAGGGAGGACAAAAGGGTGGGTGGGCTTTGATGGATTCCTGCCTAGCCAAAAATTGTAAGCCTTAGGTTCAAAGAGAGACTCTTCCTCAAAGGAACAGGTAGAGAGAGAAAGGAGAAAAGTCAGTTCCTTCCTCTTATCTGCATGTACCTGTGTACACATACCCATGCACATACACTCACATACGTAGGCATACATACACACAAAAAGATAAATAAATAAATCTTTACATAGTAAAGCACTGACCAGTTGACATAGTTTATTGATGGTAGACCTGTGCTAACCTGGAGGAATCTAACTCTTATAAGTGTTGGCTTTGTCCCTCAACTCTAATGCAAAATAAACAATGCTTTTGTTGCCTAGTACAATTAAGGAAGGGTTCATGTAAGGGTGGCATGAAGGACTTAAAGAAGGAGAAAGTTGAATCTAAACATAGTGCAAGTTAAAGTTGAATGAACACACTATTATGAAAAATACCACTCTAAATAACGAATACATTAATGATATGTATTTATTTATTATTTATTATTTAATGTATATGAGCACACTGTAGCTATCTTCATCACACCAGAAGAGGGCACTGAATTCCATTATAGAGGGTTGTGAGTCTCCATAGGGTTTCTGGGAATTGAACTCAGGATCTCTAGATGAGCAGTCAGTCCTCCTAATCACTTCCCCAGCCTCCTACACTAAGGATTTTTAAAGTAAAGAATAAATGATATTTTGGCAGAAAAAAATGGAGTAGAACTCCAGGTAGGCGGCATCACTTTGGCTGCTGGAAGGGTATGAACTAAAACATCAAACTGTAATAATCTCGGGAGATTTTATGGAAGTCACAGGTTATATAAGGAAAGAATATATTTCAAGGCTAAAGGACCACTTGGGCCTTCTTATTTAGCTGCCATGACTATCAGATGAAAGGCTGGATATTTCCCATTCATAGGTGGCTGGACGTCTGGGGGAATCCATGGCCTTCTAGGATCTCTCTGGAGATGACTCATGTAGGAAGCTGCCCCGGGTTTCCCCAGCCGTAGCGGTGGGGGCGGCGGACGCCAGTCACCTGGGCTCCGGGGAAAAGCCTCCTCCGGGCTCCAGGAAGCCGCCGGGCTCAGGAAAGCCTCTGGGCTCTGGAAAGCCTCTGGGCTCTGGAAAGCCTCTGGGCTCCGGCAGCCTCCGGCTCCCTGCCATTACAAGATGGCGGGGGACTGCGCAGCTGCCAGGGAGGAGAGCCCTCCTCAAGCAATAGCCCCTCCCGAATTGGCAATATGCGAATGAGGTATGGCTTGTGGCACCAATGAACGGGCAATATGCTAATGGGTGTGGCTTGTGGCACCAATGAACGGGCCACATGCTAATGAGGTGTATCTTGGTGCACCAATCCACAACCACTACGACACCGTCCCCCCCTTCCTTGGGAGAGTATAAAAGCAGCAGCTCTGCTGCTGTCCAGGGTCCTGGGAATCTACTATCAAGGTGCTCCAGAATAAAGCTGACTGAGAAGATCCTGGTGGTGGTGTGTCTTTCTTGCTTGTTGAGGGAGGCGTGTCGCAGACTCACTCCAAGATGCTGCCTCTCTGTGTGCCCCAACCCCAGTGGTCTGTATGTGAGAAATCTATGTGCTGGCTGCATTTACCAGCATGAGTGGATGCCCAATGCTCTGACTTCCAACTACTGGAAGTTTCCAGAATGTTTTCACCTCTGCTCAAAGATCTATTCATAGTTTTAGTCACCTTCTAATCACTGATTTGTCCTTTATGTCATCATTCACTCTCCACCATGCTTCATCAATTGTGCACTGCATATTGCTAAATTCACACTTAAGGAAACACAGCCAGGCTTGCTGTTTTCCCTTTGTGCTGTATTACAGACAGATAAACCAGCCAACAATGGCCATATAATGTGATGAGTGAAGTTACAGATGTCTGAAACAGCATGGCCTCAAGGACTTCAGTATCATCCAGGTGATATGGCTGCTGTATTTGTTTAAGCATGGAAAGGACATGCTCACAACACTTGAATTTGATCTTAAATATACAAAGCAGAGAAATGAGAGGTCATCTTTTTTTTTTCTTTTTTAAAATTTTATTATATATTTTCTTCATTTACATTTCAAATGCTACCCCAAAAGTTCCCTCTACTATCCTCCTGCCCTGCTCCCCTACCAACCCACTCCCACTTCTTGGCCCTGGCATTCCCCTGTATTGGGGCAGATAAAGTTTGCAATACCAAGGGGCCTCTCTTCCCAATGATGGCCAACTAGGCCATCTTCTGCTACATATGCAGCTAGAGACAAGAGCTCTTGGGGTTCTGGTTAGTTCATATTGTTGTTCCTCTTATAGGGTTGTAAACCCCTTCAGTTTCTGGGGTACTTTTTCTAGCTTCTCCATTGTGGGCCCTGTGTTCCATCATATAGATGACTGTGAGCATCCACTTCTGTATTTGCCAGGCACTGGCATAGCCTCATACAAAACACTTATATCAACGTCCCATCAGCAAACTCTTGCTGTCTGAGTTTTGTGACTGATTATGGGATGGGTCCCCGGGTGAGGTAGTCTCTGGATAGTCCATCCTTTCATCTTAGCTCCAAACTTTGTCTCTGTAACTCCTTTCATGGGTATTTTGTTCCCTATTCTAAGGTGGAATGAAGTATCCACACGCTGGTCTTCCTTCCTCTTGATTTTCTTGTCTTTTACAAATTGTATCTTGGGTATTCTAAGATTCTGTGCTAATATGTGCTTATCAGTGAGTGCATATCTAGTGACTTCTTTTGTGATTGGGTTACCTCACTAAGGATGATATCCTCCAGATACATCCATTTGCCCAAGAATTTCATAATTTCATTGTTTTTAATAGCTGAGTAGTACTCCATTGTGTAAATGTACCACATTTTCTGTGTCTATTCCTCTGTTGAGGGACATCTGGGTTCTTTCCAGCTTCTGGCTATTATAAATAAGGCTGCTATGAACATAGTGGAGCATGTGTTCTTATTACCAGTTGGAACATCTTCTGGGTATATGCCCAGGAGAGGTATTACTGGATCCTCTGGTATTACTGTGTCTAATTTTCTGAGGAACCGCCAGACTGACTTCCAGAGTGGTTGTACAAGCTTGCAATCCCACCAGCAACTGAGGAGTGTTCCTCTTTATGAGAGGTCATATTTTTGTTTGTTTGTTTGTTTGCTTGTTTTTTGTTGTTTGTTTTTGTTTTTGTTTTTCGAGACAGGGTTTCTCTGTGTAGCCCTGGCTGTCCTGGAACTCACTCTGTAAACCAGGATGGCCTCAAAACTCAGAAATCCGCCTGCTTCTGCCTCCCAAGTGCTGGGATTAAAGGCATGTGCCACCACGCCTGGCTATGAGAGGTCATCTTAAGGTAAAAAATTAACCTATATTTTTTTTTTTACATGAGGCTTACATTTTAAGGCATTTTATTAGATATTTTCTTCATTTACATTTCAAATGCTATCCCCAAAGCCCCCTATACACTTCCCTCACCCTGGTCCCCAACCCACCCACTCTTACTTCCTGGCCCTGGCATTCCCCTGTACTGACTGGGGCATATGATCTTCCCAATACCAAGGGATGAGGCTTATATTTTACCAAGGGGCTGGAAACTAAGACTGTGGGCTTACTCCTGGTAGGCAAATTCTCTATCACTGAGCTCCAACAGATCACCCCACACCTCTACCCTATACCCACATATAAATCTTATACTCTAACCTCCCCATTATAGTTTGTTTATAGATAGATAGATAGATAGATAGATAGATAGATAGATAGATTAAAAATATATATCCTAGTTTCTTTATACTGCTTTGATAAAGTATCATGACAAAACAATTTAGAGGAGAAAGTGTTTATTTTAGCTAGCAGCTCCAGGTCCATTTAGTCCATTACTTCAGAAAGCTGAATCAACAGGAACTTAGAGACAGATGGTCACATCATGCCAGCAGTCATGAGAAATGAGAGATGAAGACATACATGCTCACTTGTTTGAACTCAGCTCCAGTTTTCCACTTTCATATAATTCAGGATATATTCCCCGGGGAATGGTACTGCCCACAGAGGACTGAGATTTCCCACATCAGTTAACTGAATTCAGACAACTGTCCACAGACACATCCATAGGCCACTCCAATGTAGGCAACATCTCACTGTGACATTCTTCCCCGGGTGATTCTGGGTTGGCTTTGGTTAACAGTTAAAGCTAACCTTAACAATATGTGAAGGTGCATGATGTGTAGACTCTAGATCTTAAGTGGATGTGGCCTTGCCTGACCAAGGTTTGTGGTGTTATGGAGTGTGAATATTGATGTGAAGCATGGTAATAAAGGACATGACATACTGACATGTTATGAAGAGTCAGGAATACAGATCTTTGAATAAAGTTCTTGGAACCCAGGAAAGACTGATATAATTATGAAAGGGAGAAATAAAAACAATAGCAGGAGAAACTTAAAGAAGATCTTGGAAAGCTGGAAGATATCTAGGGACTAGATCCTAAAGTTTTGGGAGATCAGATGGACTGTAGGTGAGGAAGAAGTAAGCCTGGTTGTATATATTTATTTAAACTATCTCATTTTGTAATAGTGAAGAAAACTGAGTTGATGTAGAAAACCCTGGAGACAGGACAGTAATTATCAAGTTCTTCCTGGAATCCTAATGGGAGATACAAGCAGCTCAAATCTGTGATCATGGGGACGAAAGGCAGGTGAGAGAAGGCATTGCTGAGCTATTGTGCATATCTGTGGCAGAATTATCTCAAGAGGTATTTGGGAAATGGGTTATATTTAACACCTTCCTCTATAAACATAGAATCTGGCTCAGGAAGGTGCATCTGACCCTGCCTCATCTGAAATATATTATATCTAGTCCATTACTACAGGTTAGATGGAGAACAGAACAGAAAGGGTCTGTGACTTCCACCCTAAGCAAAGCTGAGGATGTATTTTCCTGGTTTTCAGATTTGACGTGATCAGCACATCCCAGGAAAGTATTAAGATGATGGTCCGCATGCTCTATTGCCAGTATTCCTAGTGTCGCATGGTCAGCACATGTATGGCATATCCTATTCCAACATGTTTATCATGGGTCATTTTAGACTAAGAAAGATCATTTGAAGACAAAGCCTGCTAGGAGCATTGACTTGCTCAGCTTCTCATCTTTCTCCTCTGCCCCTGGCCTTTGAGAACTCCTGGTTGATAAGACAAAGATGAAGAAAGAAGGGCCAGGATCCCAAACACTTTGGAGCAGGGTCTGGCCTCCCTCTTCTCCCTTGACTATCACATGTTATTCTACACACTGCAGGATTTAAACCTATTTGTCATACACAAGTCCACAAGGAAAATGAAACATCATAAAACTCCAGCTAGGAGCTGCATGCATGAGAAATTATTGAATTAAATTATTGATGAGTAGCATCGGGAAGATCTCTACAAAATGTTATTAGCACAGAGTTTTGTCTCTGAGCAGCTGTTTGCAGGTACCTACCCCAGCTTCATACCATGCAAAAGAAACACTAGCTGAACCCATAAGTTGTAGTGCTCCGGTGGTGACTTCAACTGGTACTATCTTTTCAGTATTTTCAAAACTATCATTATAATTGTTCATTAGTAGAGTATGCCATGGGCATGACATACTATACTAATTTAAACTCATACAAGCATATGGTGAGGCTTACAAAACAGATATTATGGCCACATATATATTATCAAAACCTTGAATTGTTCTTGATCCTCCTCCATGGGAATTATCAGGAATCCAGCTTTTTCTTTTTCATTTTTTTTTCTTTTACTCTTATCTCTGCACACTTCCCCAACATTCAATAATCACACACACACATATATATCTTGCTTGCTTGATGGGGTAAATCAGAAAACGTTTATCGGCGTGATATATCCATTCCATTTCCCTTCCCCACGGTGTCTGGAAAGCTACAGAGATCTGTTGTTCAATTAACGAAAGGTCACATAGCTGTCAGCCTCTTCTCACTGCCCCCTTGCTGTCAGCCCAGTGAGTGTGCTCGAAGCAGAGGCCTCTGGCTCCGCTTGGGCTCTCTGGCTCAGATGAAGACTGCTGGAATAAGTCCCAATCGAGTGATGTGTGGCCGGTTCCCTGCAGACATTGATCTTGTGTGACTCACCACTTGCTCAGACAGGCACGTGGACCTTATAAAGAAGCAAAGATGGATGGATAAATTGGGTTGCCAGCAAATTCAAGTTTCATCAGAAAAGTAGCAAATACCCAAGGCTAGTCCTAAGGAAAAAGAACACCAGATAAGGTAGCACCAATGCATGTGTACTGTATTCAGTGACCATCTCTGTGGTCTTGAGAGTCTCAAGTTAACGTCTCAAAATCAGGACATTACAACATCAAAGTTGCTTGTTAGGAACTCTCTCATTTACCTGTCCATTAATTGATTGTTATCCACTGCCTCTCAGTGTTCTGTAAAGGGAATAACCTGTCTGTGGTACCATTCCCAATTCAAGAAGCCACTAACATTTTATTCTATAAAGAGTGGGGGCCAGAACCTGGGACCTGCAAGCTTTAAAGCCATGAACTCTCTGCTGTAGCTCATCCTATATATTCTCAGTACAAGGAAGCTATATCCAGCCTATCCAAGGAGGCATGGCTGCGTAACCCACAAACTCCTCCTATAAAATCAGGTTATGGGACCCATTTGACTCATGTCTCATGACCCTAGACAACAAAAACCTCATCCATTCAAAAATGAACTTACAAAACCCCAGGTTGAATTTGCATCTCTATAACCTTGAGATCTGAAATGAGGACAGGTGCTCACTTGGTAGTGTGGTTGAGGGAATGAACATGGAATACTATGGGGCTGAACATTAGCCCCAAGTCAACCTCTGGAAGATAATGGATGAGTAAAGATTACTTTTCATCTCTCTGCTCCTGCACAGCAGCCTAGGCTTGCTTTCTTGGGAGTCAGAGGCTAGGGTAATGAATGTATTCACTGGTGGTAGCCCATCTTACAAGGTAGAGAACTGACAGAAGTTTAGTGAACACAATCAAAAGCAATCATTTGACACAAATTAGCAGTTTTAAGGGCTATGCTGGCAGCTCACATATTCCATTTGTTCTGAGAACACTGATCTGAAACATCTTGTCTCTGTTGATGGCAATGGTCAAGGCTCTTCAACAGGTCAAGGGCTTGGAACGATGACTACACACTGACCAGGAATGAAGCTTACTTTCACAGGTTTACCAGGGAAGTGGATAATCAACACTCCTTTGCAATCACAGCAAACAATTTATTTGAAAAGAGCCATGGTAACTGTCAAAGCAATCCTTCCTGCTCTCTAAAGAAGCTGCTCACTGCCTGGCACTTGAGTGGCTGCCTGGCAACCACCCAGCCAAGCTGTCCATCATGCATAGATCTCCTTCTCTACCTGATGCTCTTTGATTCCTGGATCATGCATGTATGGCTGGAAAGCAAGTTGTCCCACTGTATGCATACAGATTCCTTAATCAAAGCATCATTAAGCACTATGGTCCCTTCTCTACAAACAGAATTATGTGCAAACAACTTACCAAGAGAAGAACACACAAGCACTCACAGTGGCCAAATAAAAAATACAGATGCTTTTTTTATGATTCTAATAGGGTTTGACAGTCCATCAGGAAAATCCAAAGGACAGAGCAGAAACTTCATGCATAGCGCTAGCATCTCAGGGCTGAAGAGATGGCTCAGGGATTAAAAGAGCTTGCCCCACAACCATGAGGACCAGAGTTCAGATCCCCGTACCTACATAGAAAAAACAAACAAACAAACAAACAAACAAACAAACAAAAAACCAAGTGACTTGCAAACATGTGGATTGCTAGCTCAACAGGGCAAATTAAGGTGGATCCTTGGACTTTGCTGGTTTTCAGTCTAGCCAAGATGCAATATCCAGGGAGAGAGAGAGAGAGAGAGAGAGAGAGAGAGACCACCTCAAAGGTAGCGAGTATATGAGGATACCTGGTGCCCTCTTCTGGCACATATATGCAGATAGATAGGTGTAAGCAGCACACATAAAATAAAAAAAAATATTTTAAAATATATTGAAGCTCACTTTAACAACATGAAGACAAGTAGAGCAGAAAGATGCCTCCATGGTATAAAACACTAGGTGCTTCTGTGGAGGACCGAGTTTCAATTAATAGCACTCACATGTTGTCCCCCAATCACCCTTAAATACAGTTCTAGGGAATTGGATACTTGCTTCTTCTCTTCTTGCCCCTGTAAGTACGAGCATTCACACATTGCACCAACAGAACTGCAAGGCTGACAGACACATAGATTTACATCATATGCAAATGTATATTAAATACATAAAACATTAAAAAGATATAAAGACAGGATGTGAGATGGGTAAAGAGAAAGCATATTGAGAGTGTATAGAGGTATTAAATGGGAAGGCAAATCGGCTCAGTAATCTTGTGTTACTTCGTCTTGGGGATATATGACCAAACTTCACAGAAACATCAACACTCAGCTTCTACACTGAAGCACCACTGTCATTCCCAAACCTCAGGAGTGAGGAGAAACTCATAAGTCTCAGAAAATCAATGAGTTTATAAAGATACAACCAATAGGTTCAGGAAATGTATAGGTTTACAAGATTCATACCAACCTTCACCTCCATGTATAAAATCAGTAAGCAGTTGCTCTACACTCCATGACAGAGATGTTTGAGTGACTTGCCAGCTGCAACATTTGCAAATCATCTCCCATATTGGAGTGGCTGCTTTGGTAGTGTAGGTGCCTTTGAGCCATCCATGTTCTTGGAAATCCCTCCAGTAAAGACATCAATTCTGTAAACTAGGCTCGGGTGTGGTCCTATCTCTGTTTTTCAGGTGATGCATGATCCATGTGTGGATGTTCATGTCCTCCTAGGAAAGGTCACACAAGAGAAAGAGTTCCCAGGCATACCATGCTTGAAGATCCTGTCTCTGCAGTGATAAGGAAGGAGAAAAAAAATGAATGAAGCAAAAGGAGCAGGGCCAGCGGGAAGAAGAGGGAAAGTGAGAAGGGGTTTACTAAGGAGAGGCAGCTGGCACTCAGTCCAAGGCTGTTGTGTGTCTTGAGAATATGAGCTCCAGGTTCTTCTTCTAAGTCTTTACCTCTAAGGCATTCTGTGAAACAGTCCAAGGAGAACTCAAGGTGTACAATCACATTAGAAATGAAGGGAGTCAAAACAAAACAAAACAAAACAAAACAAAACAAAACAAACAAAACAAAACGGTAGATGGGATATGTAAGTGTGGTGAGATGGCTTCCTAGAAAGTGCTCCGGGTCACTTGACAATGTGGAGAAAGGGGCTTGGCACTTTAGATGGACCCAGAGGGAGACAGATGAGAGGTAACTATGGTTGCAGACTGAGTGTAGGACTATAGGGTCATGTGTTGATGTGATGTTTGCTACAGAAAGTGAGAAGGAAAGAAAGAGGGGTGTGGAGATGTAACTCACATAGAAAGAGCCAATGTCTTAGTAACTGTTTGCTGCTATAACAAAATCACAACAAAGTTGGTTTCTTACAGACATCAAAAATGTGTTGGGAAGTAAAAGGTACTCCAGATTTGAAGTCCTATGGAGGCATTCGCTTTGTGTGTTAGGTGATGAACAGGCAATACAAGTTTGCCTGAGTCACTTTTGTAAGGTCCCCATCCCTCATCACTTTTTCTCTGAGGTGGATGAAGGCCAAATGTTAAAGGATTGGTCTCCAGAGTGGTGCTCTAAGGGGCAAAGGGGTGGAGTCTTATGAAGTGATACTTCATTGGCGAACCTTAAGTCATTGGGGTGTACCCTTAAAGGGCATCATTGATGCCAGTCTCTTCCTGTCTTGTTGTTTGCTTTCTGGCTCATAAGACAGGCATTTTCATCTGTTCTATATTCCCATCATTCCATGCTGTCCCTGCCAAAGTCCAAAGCTATGCACACCTGATCTTGGACTGGAGGCCAAGCAAGCCAGTTTTCTTCAAGAGATCATTGTCTCAGATATTTTGTTACAATGTCTGAAGTTGATGAACCCCATCTCTTTGTATACACCACATCTTAAGACCATAGCATTATGGCTACGATTTAGCCATTTGTCTTAACTATGGCTAGAGGGTGAGATTTCATTATGCAGGATTAAAGGGGAGGAAATACTCAGAGCTGTGTGCAGTCACATTGTGTCTTTCTCTGAAAGCCAGGAGATAACTATGCCATGTTCCCCATGGAAAGACACGGGCTGTGTTCTGTTCTCTATGTGACATGTCCTCAGCTGGCCTTTCGCTGAGCTGATTTGATGCTTTAATAGCTTTGCTGTTGCACATTTTCCCAGCCTACCACTTCCCTTTTGCCCCTTGAGCTTTTTAGGCTTCACACTTGTCAGGTAAACTTGCACACATCCCTGGGTGAAGGTTGTAATCCATAAACCTGTCAGATAAGAAATCAGTTTATAGCTCTCTCTCCCTCTCTCTCTCCTTCTCTTTTCTCTCTCTCTCTCTCTCTCTCTCTCTCTCTCTCTCTCTCTCTCTGTTCCTTCTAAATTCCAAGCAAAAGAAAAAAAAGGAAGATGAAAAGAAGATGAAGGCTTGAAATGAAGTCATTGTCTAGATAACAAGTCAGAGGAACATAGAATAATTTTGACTAGAGAATGAATCCCTTGTATTTTCTTTTTTAATGTTCCACCCAGAAGGAAATCTATCTCTCCTTAGGAACCCTTTGGGAATCCTTATGTTTTTGTTTCTGTTGTAATCAAAATGTAAAGAAATTTATTACTTACTCTAATTGTTAATTAAATACCATGTGCTTCTTATTAAGATAGTGTTTTCCAAAAAGTAAAATGAGCGTAAGTTCTATAAATGCTCTGTTTTTCATGTTTGCTTTGTTCTCACTGTGTGTGCACAGGCATCTGTGAATTCAGAGGCTAAAACTTGACCTTTGTTGTCCTCCCCAGTCATTACTCACATAATTGTTAAAGACGGGGTCTTTGGTTAACCTTGGAGCTCAATATCCTCTTGTGTCCTTCTTCACAGAAGCAAGAAGATAGATGCATGCTGCCCTACCTAGCTCATTACAATGGTGTTGGAAATCAAACACAGGCACTCTCCTTGTACAGAAAGCACTTTACTCACCGAGTTACCACCCCAGGCCTGGCTGGGTGCTTTGAATGCTATTAGATCTATATTGCCTGTCAACATTAACACGTTCATGAAGTAGGTGTGTGCGTGTGATAAATGGAAAATTCTATTTGCAATTAAATGACTTCACAACACTGTTCTGTCCATGCCTGGCAATCCAGATAGAAGTACAGTTCCCTTCATTCCTGCCTTTCAGTGGATATTTGGGTCGATTCCAATTCTTCAGCAAGCACTCTTGTGTCAGGGAAGAAAGTATATTTATATGCTCACTTTTACAACCTTCCTGAGCAATTTCCCCAAGATAAGGAATTAAAGTAGCTAGAATGAACAATATCCTTTTTAATGATATGAGATATATAATTCTCATGACTGTGGTATCACTTTTTTTTTTTAATTTCTAGTAGTATATTGGAATGTGTCCAGGTTAGCATTAACTGACAGCTTCATACAGCCTAGAGTAACTGGAAAGGAAAGCCTCAATTGAGGAATTGCCCAGGTCAGGTTGGCCTGTGGGAGATGATTGTCTTGTTAATTGGTTGGGGTGGGGGTGGGGGAGCATCAACCCACTGTGAGAAGTACTATTCCCTAGGCAAATAGTATTGGTCTGCATATGAGAGCTAACTGAGCGTTAAGTCTGAGAGCAAGACAGAAAGCAGCAGCATCTACATTTCTTCCATGTTTCCTTAGCTGTTGGTGAGTTACCTGGCCAGAGACAATACTGGATGGCGCAGCAAGCCTTAATTTTCCTGCCTTGACTTCCCATACTGACTTCAGTCAGTGATGGACTGTGACTTTTTCCTTCCCTAAGCTGCTTTGGTTTAGAATGTGTTATTACAGTACAGAAGAAGACTAAGGCAGAATCCAGGTTCTATCCTTCCCCCTGAGCCATGCCTAAAATATGCATTCTTTATAATGTACCACCTGAGAGGGAGAAAGGTGTCTCTTTAATTTCTATAGAAAGTACCAGCTATTTCCTTTCATGTTGCTATTTATATGTTTCTCATTGATAGGTAAAGCCTTTAAAAATATTCATCTTCTCTATTAGGTTTTAAATTACTCAGGATATTTTCATTGGTAACATCCATCTCTTTCATATGCTCTAATATCTTCCTCTTATCTTATTTCATTTTCACCCTCTAAACACTTAAAAGAATCATAAAAGCTATATAAATATATATTCTTCATCTCCAACACAGCAAATACTTACTGATATACAACTCTATTAATATTTTATTATTGCCAGCAAAAGCCTTTCTGTGGCTTGCTAATAAATTGTATTTTGAACAAACAGGTGCAGCTCAGGTTTAGAGCTTACTGGTCTAGTGTAGTGAGTACCTACTCACCTGTCCATTGGGATGACAGAAGATATCAATTGAGATGTATCATCGATATAAAATAGATGTTTATATTGTAGACAGAAAAAATAACATAGGGCCTGGAGAATACACAGCTTGAGAGTGCTTGCTTTGCAGACACAATGGACTCAGTTCATTCTTCATAACACATATTAAAAATGCCAGGCTTCGTGGTGTGTGCTTGTAACCTCAGAGCTTGAGAAGCAGAGGCAGGCAGATCCATAGGGCTTACTGGACAGACAGAATAACTTCTTTGGTAAGTTCCAGACCAGCGAATGATCTTGTTTCAAAATCAAGGTGGACATCTCCTTATAAAAGACAGCTGACCTCCACACGTGTGAACACATATACAAGGGCTGCACTGCACACACAAACACAGGCAGGAAGAGAAAAGGAGGCAAAATCCTTCTCAAATAATTCTAATAACTCTATAAATAGTTCACACTAGCATTTTGAAATGCTATATGGTGGGGTTAGCGAACCACATAAATGTACCAGTTAGCTTCTCCTATTTCTTTGTAATATGGTTACTAGAAAATGTGAACTTATCTATATGCTTGGGTACATGGGTGTGTAACATCCATGGCATTTTTGTTGAGCAGAACTTCCCAAGAAAGTCTTATATCATAAACATGAGGCACAAAGAGGCTGGCCTGGCATGCCATTTTGGAAGACCTTTGGGCTAGAATTTCTTCATTCTTTTGCAGAGAGAACAGAGCTTCCCAAAGTCCATTGTTCTCATATCTACTCTTTGCCTTTCATCTGCTTGAGCCTTGATAAAAGGGAAGCAGCTTCAGCCAGAATGGTGTATAGCCCCTTTAGAAGGAAGGTTAGATGAGAAAAGAACAGAAAATCTGAAACTTTTCCAAGTTTAAACAACTGTTCATGTCACCAGCAAGCCACATTCACTTCATGATTGACCAGTGGGCTGAATCACATGATGAGTCACTGGGTCCTTCCAATCTTGAGGCTCTGCAAAACTCCAAAGTGGGCAGAGAATTGATGAAGAAGGCTTGGTCTAAGCTTCAGGGAGAGAGCTTCCCTCCATAGGTCAGAACATTGAGAGGGCTGTTCACAGTTGGGTTGGATTATCATCTCATGGAATAGCATGTCTTTGGTGGGGATGTGGGCTTTTCTCAGAAAAGGCAGTCAGGGAGACTCTCGGCTCACTCTTCCAGTTATTGGTAAGAGAGTTGGGAGAAGGAAAATAAAGTCCCCAGATGCTGGCAGGAAATTACTTTTAGAATAAAATCTCAAATTCACATCTTTTTTATTTTATGGATGCAAAACTCATCCCCATTCTGCTCCTTCCTCCCACTGTAATCCTGCTTAGAATGCTAGTCTTCAGATCTCTTTTTTTTCTACACTTTCCAATTCTAAGTTCTCCTGCTTCACTCTGCACAAAGCCAGTTGTGCATCAGATATGTGGAGCTGCAGTTGTGTTTCATATCGGACTGATCTAGTCCTTCTCCGTACAACACTTCCATCCCATGTGGTTGCTTCTCCTGTGTCAAGGTGCCCACTTGATAGTAGAAGAGAGAAAGCTTGTCTACCATCACTTCAGAGCAAGAGGTTCCCAAATCAAGCTTTATTATGGAGATTGTCAGATCCTAAGAGCTCACAAATTCTCTTTTCTACAAGGTATAGGATCCATAGCTGGCCACAGAGTACACTGGAAGTTAGGAGAAAAGACATTTCCCTATAATTTCATCCAGAAAGAGTGCATTTGGGCAAGTTTATCTTAGTGATAAGTTTGTCAAAATTCAGTATTTCTAGACTAGATTGTTTGTTTGTGTGTGTGTGTGTGTGTGTGTGTGTGTGTGTGTTGATTTGAATAAAAATTGGCTCCCATAGGCTTATAGGGGGTAGCAATATAAGGAGGTGTGGCCTTGTTGGAGGAAGTATGTCACTAGGGGGTAGGTTTTGAAGCTTCTGAAGATCAAGTTAGGCCTAATAACTCTCTTTCTCTCTCTCTCTCTCTCTCTCTCTCTCTCTCTCTCTCTCTCTCTCTCTCTCTCTCTTCCTGATCCCTGCAGATCCAGGTATAGAATCTTCTCCTCCTTCTCCAACACTATGTCTGCCGGAATAATACCATGCTTCCTGCCATGATGATAATGAACTAAACCTCTGAACCTTTAAGCTAGCCCCAATTAAATGTTTTCTTTTATAAGAGTAGTTATAGTCATGCATTTATTTACAACATAGAAACCCTAAATAAAACTCTGTGTGCATGTGTTAGTGTGTGCGTGCGTGTGTATGTGTGTGTTTTCAGTGAGAGAAAATTCCAGTGTGGGATCTCCCATCAGTGATGTTGTATGGGTTTTCCCTTTATCTATCAACAAACCTGTTAAAGTCCTATGAGTCTTGAAGTCCTTAGAGTCTTTTGTGTGTAGCTTGCTTTCTCCATTTGAGACACAGGCTAATGCCAAGCCCCTCACAGTGGAGTTGCCAATGCGATGATAAGAAGATTAGAATCTTGAGGGAAGAGCACGAATATAGGGCTCTTTTTGGTCTTGGATGTAACCTTTGCTGGAAGTTTTGACTAAACACGAGTGTACTGGAAAGGGTAAAATTGGATGCCTGAGATAGATGGAGAACCCAAAGAATGGAGAAGTGAGGAACAATAATTGGTGGTTGAGACTCTTCATAATTGCTAATGCCAGTCCTCTAAACAGTTGTGAATTTTAGTCAGAGGACACCAGCAGGTTTGTCTGGTCCTATCCCTCTGGTATTAGGAAGGAAATTTGTTCAGCTTGGTTTCTGTGTCTGGCAACAGTTTGTCTTTGATGAGATGAGAAATATTTTGGCAAATAGAACTGATTTTGTTCTCTTCTCAATTTGCATTTTCAATGAATCTTAGCAACAGAAGGCTCATCAGCCTCTGGATTAGGGGAACAAAATCCTGATTTTTCTCTGGGCAAACAGCTATTTCTTGTAATAAGTCTATTTCCTTTCCCTGAGTTCTGGAGTTTGCAAGCTAAGAGATTCCATGTCTAAAATTATTCACCATGGTCCTCTCCTCTTTGTTTTCTCCTTCTTTCTGCTTCTTAAATATCCTTCCCATTCTTCACCTCAAAGGAGGCCACCCCCTTGCAGAGAAATGTTTCACTGGCAATGAAGCCTTTCTGTAGTAATGATCTTTAAGAAACTGTAATCTCATAGCTAAGAACATTTTAAAGAGCCCTCAGGAAAAATGAAGGAGGTAAAAGAAGATTGATAGCTTAGGCTTTACAGTTTCACATGCTTCATGTATAAAAAATTGCGAAGATTTTGGATTTGAGAGGTGGAGGGCTGTGGTGGGGTCCTCAGGCGAGCCAGCAGCTAGATCAATACTTTCTCCTTTTCTGGCTTCTTTCCCAATTTACAAAATTGATAACTTACTTTCTCTTTTATAGTCCCTTAAATTAGTAGTTAATATATTTCAAACCTTTAAAATGGATCAGGAGCTCTGCTGATCTGTGAGACTAGGGATTGACATGCTCATTTTACAGAGAGAGAAACTGAGGTTTAAGTCTTGCTTCTGAAGTTATACATGGAATGGCAAGTAACCCTGAGCCTAAAACAAAAGAGGCTAGCGTCCAGAGCTGAGCACCAGATGAGTGACTTTCTCAGTAAATACTTTTCTGGGTTGTACATGAAGACTATCAAAAATCACTGTATAAATACAGATACTCAAGTGAGATAAACTGTCTATAGTCATCCAACTTGAGGTTCTATGATACAAATTAGGAAGTTTGAGGTGTAATCATACACAGAGAAAGTATACCCACCTCTCTGATTGAGTAAGCCGGGTGAGACACGTGTAAACAGTGGGTTTGCGGACATGGCTGTCTTCAGAAGTCTGAAGAAAGATTCAGTTGAATAGGTAATGAGATTGACTTCTGGGCATGTTCAGAAGTCACCCTGAGTAGGTAGAATACCATGTACATTCAATAGCTTTCTGAAGCAAGATTTTACTATGTATCCCATATTGGCTTTGAACTCACTCTGTAGCCAAAACCAGCATCAAACTCATACATAGTGATTCTCCTGTCTCTACCTTCTGAGTGCTGGGGTTATAGAGTAGCTATCATGTCTGTCTCAGTATTAAGTGCTTATATAATGCCTCTAAATGAATGTGTTTTGTTCACTAATATGTTTGTTGATTAAATTAAAGAGAAAATATGTGTGGGTGTGGCTTTTGATAGAGAATCTATTATATTAGAGAAATACATAAATAAGCATTTCTATTGTTATTTCTGTTATGAGAAAAATTTAATCCCTTAGTCTCAGGGGATCTTGTAGCATAAAAAAGAAATACCAATGATTAGTCCCTAAAATGGAATGAAATTATTGTAAAAATCCATAATATGTTGGTTATTATAGACCATGGATAAATAGATGCTAGAACAGGGCAGAAGAGTGTGGCTGATTTTTTTTAAAAGCAACAACAAAAACAACAACAACAAAAACCTTTCTAGAAAGATTCACCATGAGAGAAATCCTTAAAAATAACACCAGACCAGTATTACTCAGTGAGAAAAGGACTTGAGGGCATGGTGACAGAAAGCCATAATCAAAAAAAGGTGTTAGATACAGAGATGACTTAGTAGAAGATATGTGGGGGAGGCTTCTGGAAAGATGGGGTGGAGAAGAAGGCAGGGGCTAGATCATGCTGCAGCTTCTGGCTACCTGTAGCAACTTAAGATCCCAAGTAGCAACCAGCTGACAGGATATCTGATTCCCACAATTTTTTATTGAAAATATTCTAGCCGCAGTCCTGAGTCCATATAATCATGGACCATAGATGCTTGACCATAGGAAGGTACTAATGGGAACAGTCTTCACCCTGAACCCTGTTCTCTCTTAGCTAGGAGCTTACAGTCTTAGCTTGGAACAAAGGAAAGGGTTGCAAAGGAACAACATGACAGATTGAGGCTGAAGATGACAGCCCAGCCACATAAGTATCCATCTCACTGTCTGTTGAATGCTTTCAAATGGCCAGAAGTAGAGTCATGAATTATAGTGCTTACTGCATCAGGAAAGCAGTACATAAGGAAGCTCTGATAGAAGGGAACAAGAGTGGACTGTGGAGCCAGCCTGACTTGGTGGATCATATGTGAATTCTGACACAGCCTGGGTGCCTGCCTGCCTTCTCTCCCACATTCCATTTCTGGAAGCTCCCTCACTTTGCAAACGAAGCTATGGCATTGTCTTTAAGGCTTCTAGAAAGAATCAATTCAATGTGTGTGTTTGTAAGCAATGGACAGAGAAGGTAGATGCTCTGCAAACATTTTCTCCTTATTTTGGGTTTGTCGTGAGCATTTATGGAGTGCCTTTTGTGCTCCAACACTAGTATGGATCAGCCATGGATGAAAAAGCCAGACTTTCTCAAAGCTAGCATTTAGTAGGAGAAAGAAACAAAGGAGTGAACAGTTCAAGATAGACCCTAATAATGGTGAGGGCCATAAAGACAGAATCATCTATAGGATTCAGTTTGTGGGAAGGAGAAATCTGATTTTGCAGGTAGTTGGCCTCCTAGAGGGAATGGTACCAGTATTGAGGCTGAAACAGGAATTAAGAAGGTATTATATACAGGAGGATGGAGAGGAGAGCTGTGAAATGATTTCTTCTAGACTTAACAAACTCATTACATTCATGAACTCATAGCAGCTGGGGTTCCCTGCACAAGATTGGTCTGTTTAACATTCTGGCCCACAAAGCCTGAATCCTCACTGAGGAGTTAATAGTAATTGAACTCATAAAAAGAGGGAGAACCATTCTGATTTGAGGATAAAACCACTAGATGCTCATGTTCTACTGGATGGGCCACGCCCATGCTATATAGATAGCACTAACTGGAGTCAGTGGGTTATCTAAATGAAAAGAGATGAAGGCATGAAGTTGGAAGGAGCATGTAGTAGAGAGCTGGGAGAGAATGAGAATGGATATAATCATATTACATTTTATACACACACACACACACACACACACACACACACATATATATATATATATATATATATATATATATATATATATATATATAAAATAAAATAAAAAAGCAAAATAACAGAAAAAAGAAAAAAGTAAAAGAAGTGGCGGAGAAGTGAAGCCTAGACTTGGTTTACCAGTGTGCAGTTGAGATCCCAATTCTGAGCGAAGCTGAGGCAGGAGGAATGCTTTAGTGCAGGAACTTGAGGATAGCTGAGACATCCTGTAAAACTTCCTCTATTAAGAGTTTAGCCATCTGGGATCCAGCTTTGTCAGCAGGAGATACAGCACACAGAGCACAGTGGAACAGAAACAACCTGACAGTGTCAAAGCAGTACAATAGAAGCCAGCTTCCCACAGCCTTGCTAGAGGGGAGAATGGCCAATGACTAGGCTGGCTTGGTACCCGGTGGTCTACTGCAAACAACATCCCACTGGTAGACGTGATGCACCAGACAGAGGTACAACACTTAGCCATGCTCCTCCCAAGCAGTCATCTTCCAGTACAGCTCCCTCCTCCCAAGTTAGCCTGCCAAGGTTGCCCTGGGACACCTGGAGGACATAAATAACTTTACTGTTTACTGGATCCCAGCAGTTCTGGAAGGTGATAATTCACCTTTTCCAGCTTCCTTTGATTTCACAGTCTGTAGAATGTTGCTTTTGATGATATGCTCTGTACAACTTATTAGCTTATAAGCTAATAGTGAAGGTAGATAAGTCCACATAGCAGGCATATTGTCACAGAGGGCAAGAATCCTCTGGGGACCTAGAAGATAGCCTCAACATGAGTCCCCAGAAGGTCTTGTGTTTCTGGCCTTCAGAGGTGGCATTTTAGACTGTCATTTCTTCCTATAAATTCGTGCTAATATTAATATTTTTAGAATCCCCCCTCCCTTTTTTTTTTTAAAAGGGAAGGTCTAAGGAGAAGGCTTGGAATAAGTGTGCTTTTTCTGAAAGCATGAAGACTTGTGTTCTGATCCCCAGTACCCATATAAGACATAGGGTGTGGATATGCACATGTACCTATAACCCCACCACTATCAGATGAAGAGGAGACAGAGAATCATTGGGGCTTACTAGATGCCAACCTAACAGCAAGTGCAATGAGTTTTGTTGTTTGAATGAGAATTGCGCCCCCTCAGGCTCTGGTGTTTGTACTCTTAGTTGGTGCCCAGTTCATGGCAGTGTTTGGGGACGTTGAAGAATTTCAGCATGGTTGAAAGAAGAATGCGACTTGTGTTGAGGTCACATAAGTTAGTTCCATTTCCAGGTGGGATTTCTGTTTCCTGCTCCTGACTCCAAACCTGCTGCCTTTCATCATGATGTTTCATCATAGCAAATAACACAATGATGGGGTCTCTCTCAAGAGGAAAAGGCAGAGGAAGAGGACAGGGAACCAATCCTCGGGCCTCTGCATGGGTGCTGAGCACCTGCAGACACATGGGACATACACTTGACACACATGCAGTATCTCTTTATATCGTCAAGGATGGCCTTAATATCCTGACCCTCGCTTCTAAGCCTGTTTAGTTACACACACAATATTTATTATTTTTCCTTAGAATAATTTATCTCCTTCTTTTATTTTAGTATGTAAAGTAGTCTCAAGCATCCCAAGCTGGCCTCGAACTCCCGATCCTCCTAGCATGAACCACCATGTTACACTAGCACTGTTTGTAAGAAACAAAGTTTCTCCATATCTATCATTACAAGTCAAGTGCAGAATAGGCTCATGCCTATAAAGCTAGCATTTAGGAGACTGGTGCAGGAACTTCAGGAGCTCAAAGCCTAGATCACCTGCACATCATCCTTTTTCTCCAGTTTATTTGATACAGAGGGAATCCAAATCTCCATATCTGAGCGTGTTTCAATGATGCCCATGGGTTAGGACCTTCATTCTACTCTGGTTGGTCTTTATTGTTCCCAGCTGGGCATGTATATGAAGGTTCATATTCTGAAAGCAAGCAGATACAGTATTTTCACAGCTATAATTCTTAATTTGTGTTACGATCGAAACAGTAAAAGCTCATTACACAAAATTTGGGGAATCGAGTATAAATAACAGGAAACAAATGAGCTATAACTTCAGAGCTCATGAAGACATGCTTATTATAGTTCCCTTCCTTCTGCTGTTTCCTTCCTTATGCTAAAGATGCTGCGCTGTCCTGTAACTTTAATAATGGCAGGGGACCTAAGTGTTCTAGCCTGTAAACCAAATCAAATACTGTTGGGGCAGCTATTTAGCTGGCAGTACTCCAAGATCAGATAGCTTTTTGAGCTTGAAGCAAAGTGGGGGATACCCTTTCTCAGTGAGGCTTCCCTGTCTTCTGCCTGTGTTTGCCTGGAGAATGTCCCTGAACACAGGTCGCTGACCATGTCTGGTCTTGTCTGATATATGAGTTTGTACAGAGCTCTCTATAAGGCTCATAACACAGCAGACCAGGCATATCCCACTCTGGCTTCCTGCACCCATGCCATGACCAGTTGTCCCTTTCTACCTATATCCCTAAAGAACCCCTTACATACCCTATCCCTGAAAAAAACAAAGGAGACTCATCTCACTGCAGTAGTTTCTAGAGGCCATTCCATATATACTCATGGCTGTCCATACCCTGCTCTCTGCCTCTGCCCCATTTCTCCCCTTGAACAACAGCTTCTAAGAACAAAGAGAGTGAAGACACACCATACCACATTCAGATTGATTATAAATAATTATTAATGAGTTGTTGTCATGAGAATCACTATACAAGTGAAGCTGTGACTAGATTCTGAGGATAGTTGAGGTATAGCTCATAGCTGTGTGGCCTTGGTCAAGTTCCATAATTTTGCAGTGACTGACTTACCTTCATTTCTTCTTTCTTTTCTTTCTTTCTAGAGTAGATGAGAGATATATTAGTGAGCAGTAGGTTCAGTATAGCAGAAGCACTTATCACTTGTCCTAGAGACCATGGCATGAAATGTGTTTGACATAACAGTCACAAGGCAGTAGCCACTTCTCAGCAACGATGTTGTCTAATTCATCTCATTAAACTTAGCACAGCCCCACTTCTTTGACTGTGCATCTCCTGCCAGCTGGGGAACATGAAATTGGTACTAAGTAGGACCTCAATCATATGTTCCATTGGTATTGATGGACATGATGGCCTAGTCACTGGAGCTTTGGGCTTTCTCAAGGAACTAGACTGGTGACAGCATGAGATCATAGGCAAGACCATCCATAAGAGAACCATCTCCAAGATCACTTAGGGCAACTCATACATAAATTAGGTTGCACATACTCCCAAGGAACCTGCTGTTTTCAAAGCATGCATACAGTGCCTTAAAGATCTGTGCCTTGATTTTCTCACCTGTAAAATGGGAATAATAAAGAGGTAGGTATTTTGTGAGAAAGTGAAGGGGTAAGAGAAGAAGCTAGAAGGATGACTGTCACCATGAGTATTTAGCAGTATGGGCTGATCCTTCAGAAATAGTGAGCTACCATGTCTGCCAGAGCATGTCTGAGAGTCATTTCTAAAAGCAAAGTCCTTTGTACCTATTATTCATTTTCCTACATATTGTTAAGGATAACAGCTAGACTAATACTCTCAGCTGGATGTCTAGCAAAGTCCTTTGTACCTATTCTTCATTTTCCTACATATTGTTAAGGATAACAGCTAGACAAATACTCTCAGCTGGATGTCTAGCACATGTATGATGGACCAGAGGCCCTTGACTGACAGTCGAAGAATAATGTAAGAGGGGAAAGCTGTAAAATGCAGACTCAGAAGACTGGATTCAGTTCTCCATAGTTGCTTTAAAAAAAAATCTAAGGACTAGATCAGTACATGAATTTTCCTGGTGTTTAAATGATGGAACATAAAGGAATAAGAGCAGGTAGCTTTAATGCTATTTAACTAGCAAATGCCCCCTGCTCTGTGCTGTAAGCTGCTGGTCTGAGATCCTGGAATTTCTGCCAAGTTGTGGATGTTGATTTCTGGTCTAGGAGGTTTTTCTATCGTTCCATGACAGCCTATGTGATACTTGGCTATGACTTGACTGCAATAGGCTTTTCTGGCAAGTATGACTTGAGAGGACCAAAAGGTGAGTTTACAGAACACACAGAGATAGTCATGAGGAGGATCACATGGAGAAAATGGTGCAAATTCCCAGTTCCCTTCCATCCCTTATCCCAGGTAGCAATGCTCAACTCTAGTAGGGAGACGAGGTTAGATAATGGAAACTAAACAATGGAGATATTCCCAGCCCTCTACCAGCCTTCTGAAATGTTTTCTTGCCACTCAGTACTTTTAATTGCTCCCTCCTCTGGACACTCCGGGCCATCCCTACAGCTTATTAGAGAAGAGAACAGAGAGTTTGCTGGATCCTGCAAGTCCCACTTGCTGAAGAAAATGATGATAAATGTTGGCTGCTTCAGGGGATGCTTGCTTTCTTTAATAGCCCTGAGGTACCAATTGCTAAGTCAGATAGAATGACTCTTGTATCCCGGGGGACTTCTTCTTAATAAAGCAATTAATGATCTAATGATCTGGGAAGGCAAAAGAGAGAGGCAGGCTCTATCTCACTTCCTGGGGATGGCTCATCAAAAGGGTGAAGCAAGAGTGTCTCACAGGTCAGAGGGAAGCTTTAGAACTAGTCTGTGGCTTTCCTCAAATCATTCAAGTAGATTCTGTCATGGGCAGAACCCATGGCTCTAGAAGTCAGATGTTCTCTATTCCTGTGGTTCTATAGCAAGATGCAGTTTAGGTAAAGACCTTGTCTGATTCCAGAATTATTTCTTTTTTTTTCTTGAACATTATCTTTATCACCACCATCATCATCCTCATTCTCATCCTCACTTTGAGATCATGAATTTTGAATTAGTAGGGCTATGAAATCTGGTTTAGGAGACTGAGAAAGGAAGAGTCATTGACTTATGTGTTGAGATACTTTACTTAAGTTATTTGTCTCTATGTGGGTATATGCATGCATGTGAGTTCAGCACCCATAGAGTTAGAGTTATGATGTATGTTCATATATGATTTTATATATATATATATATATATATATATATATATATATATATATATATATGTGTGTGTGTGTGTGTGTGTGTGTGTGTGTGTGTGTGTGTGTGTGATGTATGTGGGCATGTGTGTGTGCATATGTGTGTATGTTCATGGATGCAGATGTGAACAAGTCATGGCACACAGTAAACCTTGGAGGAAAACCCTATATACCTTGGTCATCAGTCTTCACCTTCCATCTTGTTTAAGACAAGGCATACACCGGGCTAGCTGGCCCATGAACTTGCAGGCATTCTCTTGTTTCTATCATCTATCTCTTAGGTGAACTGGGATTACAGATATGTTACACAGCCCAGGGTCATACGTGTTCCAGACATTCAAACTCCAGCCATTGTGCTTGCACGGCAAGAATTTTACTCACGGAGACATCTTACTGCTCCTATTTTTAGGTTTTTGAGAACCTTCCACTCTGATTTCTAAAGTGACCAACCTCATTTACATCTCCGCTAGCACTGTACAGAGGTCCACACTTTCTTTCTCACATCCTTGTCAGCAATAAATCACTCCTTTCAACAGAAAGAAAATTGTTCTAATAAAACAGCAGCATTTTAAGCTAGACTCTATGGATTCTATGAATTCACATGACAGTCATCAGAGTTCTCCATGCCCTGGAGTCCTTGTTTGCTGTAAGATGGTAGCTACCATGCTTACATCTTGAGACATTTTTGGAAATGTGCTCAAATAATGTCTCCAAAGTGCTGAAAGTGGCACGTAAAACACAGTGAAACTTCATCAAACGGGAATCATCATCATCATCATCACCATCATCACCATCATCATCACTACCATGTGTACCTAGAAGTATGTCACTCTCAATAGCACCATGGGTGAGCATAGACAACACTCTGTCTCAGGTTATTCTTCAGTCTCCAGAGCACAAGAATGGCAGAGGTAACCTAAAGAGGAAAGTTAACTAGGAACAGTTATGCCCCACATATCAGACTTGACACAAACCTTAAGAGTTGTCACATTCTAGAACTTGCACCAGCATAGAGGGGTATAAAAAACAAACAAACAAACAAACAAACAAACAAGAGTCTCCAGCCTGTAGAAGCTGCACAGGTCTGCTCTGCAGTTGGGTACATCACTAGAGATCATTTCCTTTCTCGTGCAACCACAAAGAGTGTGGGAATACTCTAAGACTCTGGGTCTTATTGGAAGATTTCAGCATTGAAGTTTATGATTACCTTTGCCTCTAAGAGAAGAAGAACTGTGTTAGACCATATGTTCCCTGCAACGAGTGTATTTCTAATTTAATAGGTACACGGCTTTGATGTGTTAATTAGAGACATGGTTTTCCTTGCCATGGGTACCCTACCAGCTCTCCCTGATAAGTTCATAGGCCAGTGTTGCTGGATATCTTGTCAGGTAATTAGTCTCTGATGCTTAGGATACACAGAGCCAGTCAATTGACCATGTGACTCACACTGCATGCAGGGCAGTATGGACTGTGACCCTATTTCTGTCATCAGGCTGTGTCCCTGCCTACCTTCTTTTTCACTTGGCCTGTTAGCTAGCTCTGTCACCCCTCCCTTCATTAAGTGATGCTTTTCAAGTGATCAAATATTTTTTTAAAAATCCTTTAAAATTTACAATTAAATAATATCAGGAAGGAAGCTTTTAAATTGTCTTTTTTCCCCAACGCTCATTAAACACCAACTTTTAAAGAAATAAAGTGCATGATTCTTTCCAAATGCCCAACAATGAGTGGCAATATCTGTATAATTTTCAGATCATTATTTTATTAACTGAGGCTTATTTCATAACCAGTAATTAAGATACCAAGGAAGGCTCTTTCATTAATCAATTGACATCCGGCTAATAGCATCTCACCAGGAGTAAATAAAGTTCACTGAGGAATTCTGCAAAGAGATAATTGAAAAATTGCTAAGGGGTTTCTAAAATAGCTTTCTGTAAGTCTTTGGGGGCTAATCTTGTTCTTAGCCTGTGTCCCCACTAAAGGACCTCAGGTGGAACCCCTCTAGCGGCCTTATTGTATAAAATGGTATCCAGCATCTCAAGAAATCGTCATAGGACAATAAAATCATAGTAGGATAAAGTTGTGTCTTTACATAATGAACCTACAAAATTCCCATGGGAAACAACATGCATTTAAACCACTCTAAGCCTGTGGAGAAGGGTGGAGAACATCCTGCCCTCCGCCATCATCTGTTCCCAGTTAAAAGTAGGTAGACCTTTCAGGCCACATCTCTTTCTGAGGACTGCAGATTGTCAAACAAAGAACACTTGAAAAAAATTGTCATGGGTGAGCTGTATAGACGGATCAACTGTTTGGACTACTTGCTGGCCTTGCTGAGGATTCGAGTTCAGTTCCCAGCACCCATATAAAATCGCTCACAACTGCCTATAACTCCCAATCCAGGTGATCTGATGCTTTCTTCTGAACTCCTTGGGCACTGCAAACATCTCTCTCTCTCTCTCTCTCTCTCTCTCTCTCTCTCTCTCTCTCTCTCTC
>LR754033.1:10536-60145 GCA_902729485.2 Mus minutoides
AATTATGTGATCAGTTTTGGAGAAGGTGCCATGAGGTGCTGAGAAAAAGGTATATCCTTTTGTTTTAGGATGAAATATTCTGTAGATATCTGTTAAGTCCATTTGTTTCATAGCTTCCATTAGTTCGACTGAGTCTCTGTTTAGTTTCTGTTTCCAGGATCTGTCCATTGATGAGAGTGGGGTGTTGAAGTCTCCCACTGTTATTGTGTGAGATCCAATGTGTGTTTTAAGGTTTACTAAAGTTTCTTTAATGAAAGTGGCTGCCCTTGCATTTGGAGCATAGATATTCAGAATTGAACGTTCCTCTTGGAAGATTTTGATGAGTGTGAAGTGCCCCTCTTTGTCTCTTTTGATAATTTTGGGTTGAAAGTCTATTTTATTCGATATTAGAATGGCTACCCCAGCTTTTTTCTTTGGGCCGTTTGCTTGGAATATTGTTTTCCAGCCTTTCACTCTGAGGTAGTGTCTGTCTTTTTTCCTGAGGTGTGTTTCTTGTAGACAGCAAAATGTTGGGTCCTGTTTGTGTAGCCAGTCTTATAGTCTATGTCTTTTTATAGGAGAATTGAGTCCATTGATATTAAGCGATATTAAGGAACAGTAATTGTTGCTTCCTGTCATTTTTGTTTTTAGATTTGGGATTCTGTTCTTGTGGCTGTCTTCTTTTAGGTTTGTTGAAGGATTACTTTCTTGCTTTCCCGAGGGCAGAGTTTCCGTCCTTGTATTGGTGTTTTCTGTTATTATCCTTTAAAGGGCTGGATTTGTGGAAAGATATTGTGTGAATTTGAGTTTGTCATGGAATACTTTGGTTTTTCCGTCTATGGTCAATGAGAGTTTTGCTGGGTATAGTAGCCTGGGCTGGCATTTGTGTTCTCTTAGTGTCTGTATAATCTCTGTCCATGATCTTCTGGCTTTCATAATCTCTGGTGAGAAGTCTGAAGTAATTCTGATAGGCCTGCCCTTATATGTTACTTGACCTTTTTCCCTTGCTGCCTTTAATATTCTCTTTTTATTTAGTGCGTTTGTTGTTCTGATTATTATGTGTCGGGAGGAATTTCTTTTCTGGTCCTGCCTATTTGGAGTTCTGTAGGCTTCGTGTATGTTTATGGGCATCTCATTCTTTAGGTATGGAAAGTTTTCTTCTATTATTTTGTTGAAGATATTTGCTGGCCCTTTCGTTTGATAGTCTTCCTTCTCATCTACTCCTATTGTCCTTAAGTTTGGTCTTCTCATTGTGTCCTGGATTTCCTGGATATTTTGTGTTAGGGCCTTTTTGCATTTAGCATTTTCTTTGATTGTCTTGTCTATGCTCCCTGTAGAATCTTCTGTGCCTGAGATTCTCTCTTCTATCTCTTGTATTCTGTTGCTGATGCTCATATCTATGGTTCCTGATTTTTTTCCTATGGTTTCTATCTCCAGGGTTATCTCCTTTTGGTTTTTCTTAACTGTTTCTAATTCCATTTTTATTCCTGGATGGCTTTGTTCAATTTCATCACCTGTTCGGTATTGTTTTTCTGTAACTCTCTAAGTGTTTCCTCTTTAAATGCTTCTAGTTGTTTATCTGTGTTTTCCTGCATTTCCTTCTTATAGTCCTCCATCATCATCATGACGAGTGACTTTATATCTATGTCCTGTTTTTCTGGTGTGCTATTGTATCTAGGACTTGAAGTGGTGGGTGAGTTTGGATCTGGTAATGTCAAGTACCCTTGGATTCTGTTGCTTCTGTTCTTATGCTTACCTCCTGCCATCTCTGCCCAAGAAGACCTGGTGTTGGTGCAGACCAGAATGGAGTGTCTGTCCTACCCTGGGCCTTTATCAATCTCCAGGCTTGTGTCTCAGGTCACTCGTGATTGGGCCAGAACAGATGCTGAGTTCAGCTGCTCACCTGTGGTCCCAAGATAGCCTGGGGAGTCCCGAGGAGCCTCGGGGAGAGTGTGCAGAGCCTGCGCCTGAGACCTGGGCTGGTGCGGGGTGCACCGGACCAGACTGGAAGGGAGAGTCTGTCCTGCTCTGGGCCTTTATCACTCTCCTGGCTGGTGTCTCCTGGGCCTGGTGCTGGAGCAGTGTGGGCCAGAAGGGAAGGGGTCCGCTTTCCCCCTGTCTATCTCCCGGCTGCAGACTCTGGTCCCACAAGATTGGACTGGAACAGATGTGTGTTCCTCTCACCAGTGGTCCCGAGATCACTAGGAGAGTCCCGTGGGAAACCTGGTCAGGTGCACAGCCCCCGGGCCTTGCTCCCTGCGCTGGAGTGGTGTGGACCGGAAGGGAAGGGGTCCGCTGCCCCTGTCTATCTCCTGGCTGCAGACTCAGGTCCCAAGTGATTGGACTGGAACAGATATGTGTTCCTCTCACCAGTGGTCCTGAGATCGCTAGGAGAGTCCCGCCAGAAACCTCCTACTCAGCTATTAAAAACAATGAATTTATGAAATTCTTGGGCAAATAGATGTATCTGGAGGAAGTGAGGTAACCCAATCACAAAAAAGTCACTTGATATGTACTCATGATAAGTGGATATTAGCCCAGAAACTTAGAATACTCAAGATACAACTTGCAAAACACAAGAAAATCAAGAAGAATGAAACCAAAGTATGCATACCTCATTCCTTCTTAGAATAGAGAACAAAACACCCATGAAAGGAGTTACAAAGACAAAGATTGAAGGTAAGAGAAAAAAATAGGTTTCCAGTATGGTCAGAGTTCGTACTATAGTCCTTTGTCCAGTTTCTCCTTTAACACTGTACGTCACTGGGCACATTTTCACAATTAATGGAGTAGGTTGTCATTTTATTAAATCGAGACCACATAGTATTTAGACTTTCTTAGCCCATTCTGCTTTAGTACCCTATACAGGAGAGCATTTAGTAGTCATCGCTCCTAGAAAATTTTATACTACTGTGATGAAAATGAAAAGCAAAATAATCCAGCAGGTGTAAAAACACCCACAATTCCACTGCAGTTGCGTTTTACTTAGATGAGATTCAGGGAAGTGTTTAAGTACTCAGATTCCTTCTCCCTTCATTTCTACCAGGAACGGGTCAGAATTCCTACATGATCAAGGCTTTTATGAGGACTAGACCCATTCCCTCACAGGTTCCTGCTGATTCTCCATTCTTCCCTTCAGGCTCAGTTTTATTTTGACTGCTATTTGTACTGTTCTGGAATAGTATATGTTTCACCACTGGATGCCCGGGAACAACTTTATGTAAAGTTCTCCAAGAACAGCAAATGGTGCAGATATACTTTTTGTAAGCATCCAGTCACTTCCTATCGCATTTACCTCCCATCAAACCCTGGCTGATACTGAGACTGACAGTCACGGCCTCCTAGGGAAGCAGACGCCCCTTGCATGGATGATTTAAACATTTCCTGTACTATCTGGAATTCACTTGCTGAATTTAAAATGTAACTTCATTAATGCAACTGTCCTACCTGGTAAAGAGGACACTAAATAAAAACCAATAAAAGGAAAGGAAAAGCCCATGTCTACATTCACTGAGGAAAAGTTTAGAGATTTACTTCAGGAAGATGAAGGGAAAACCCTTGACTTCTGTGATGGCTCAAGGAGTGACACTATTAGGAGGTGTGGCCTTGTTGGAGTAGGTGTGTCACTGTGGGTATGGGCCTAAGACCCTCACCTTAGATGCCTGGAAGTCAGTCTTGCACTAGCATCTTTCAGATGAAGATGTAGAACTCTCAGTTCTTCCGACACCATGCCTGCCTGGATGCTGACATGCACCTGCCTTGGCAGTAATGGACTGAACCTCTGAACCTGTAAGCCAGCCCCATTAGATGTTGTCCTTATAAGAGTTGCCTTGGTTGTGGTGTCTGTTCACAGCAGTAAAACCCTAACTAAGACATCTTTTTTCAGTATATGACCAAGAATTCTGAAAATCAAATGACACATCTTATCCCATACCTGTGTTAGAGTACACAATCGATTAGAAATTTGGCACTGAAAACTTGGAAAGGACTTGAGATCCTATTTAAAAAAAAAACTGGAAGTTGTGACACTCGGCCTGCACTGACTCATGCTTCCTATGCCATAGAAGGATCTCAGGTTTGTTACTCTTGCCCTAAGACTCATGCAGGCAGAGACTGTGGCAGCACACACAAGACCTGCACAGGCTCAAGTCAGTCAGAATTTCAGCACTGAGAAGGGAGAGCAGACATTGGGTCTCATCCTAATTAGCAATCCTTCTGCAATTAACATCTGCTGGCAATGAGAAAATCAATTTTCTCCCGTGGAGAACCACTAAGTTATCAATCACACTCCCAGGAGTAGTAGGTCAACACGAAACAAAACGTAGTGGTATTTGGGGGACTTTTTGTTTCATTTTACTTTGTTTTGATATTTTTTCGTCTTATTAGTTTCTTGCTTATTTGTTTTGACTTTTTTGGTTCTTTTTTTGAGATTTTGTGGGTAGCTAATGTTGTTGATTTTGCTTCTTGCTCATTGTTCTTGTTGTTAAAGGAAAAAAAAAAAAAACCATACATCTGGTGGGTAAGAAAGCATGAATGATCTAGGATCAATTGGGGAAAATCACAACCAAAACATATATGACAGTTTTTTTTTCCAAAAAATCTTTGTTATCTATGCAAAAGTGTAATAAAGGCAATTACATTTGTTAGAATAGAAGTAATAGAATCAGATTATAAGAGAGAGAGCATATGAGTTAAGAGGTATGTGTGTTAGACAATGTCTTTACCATAACTGTGTGGTATTTATGCCCCCCCCAGGTCAAGAAGAAAGATAAATATATAAATTCAGCATCTATGATCTATGACAGCCTCACTTTAGAAATGTGTTGGATAATGAATTTTTTTCCTTCCTAGTTGAGGAAGTAGCCAGTGTGCTTTTCATTTATAGCTAGGACATGTGTAGCTATAGAGTTTTTCAGAATGTAGGTTGTATGTGATTCTTAAAATTGAATATAGTTGAACTGCAAGGTTAAAAGCTGGTGACGTCAGGAAATCCTCCATGTCAACACAGCCTTTCAATCATCAGCAAATTATCTCTGGATCCTTCTGCTCAGTATTGAGGAGAGTAGCCTCATTGTAGTTTTTTTTTTTTTTTCTTTTTTCATTTTAAATTAAGCAACATTTCTTAGGGACCGAAGAAGCAGTATCGTGGGAAAGGGGGTTTTAGTTCTAGAACACATTAATCTTTGATTATCTTACCATTATTCTTTTAGAAGGGGTGTGAGGATGTTTGAGTTTAATAAAAGGCATTTAGAAAAGACTGCCATAGAAACAGGATTCGATGCGTTAGAGTAAGAATTGAAAGAGTAAAACATGCTTTGAAAACACTTATTTTTCTTCAGCATAATAATGAAATGAATTTGACCAGTAAAACACATTAAGCAGACTGAATCCTAGAATGCAAATGAGGTCTATAGAACCTAATGATACGCAACTACAAACTTCTTGCTTCAAGCTTCTTTGATAGCTTATGTACACAAACGTGTACTCTTCGTTCACTAGAGTTAGAGCTTACGTTCTGCAGGAAGGACAAGCATCAATGTCAGGATTAACATTCTATTCATTCATAGAAATATCTATACTCGTGATGGTTGGTCTTCATTTTCAGCTTAACTGACTTTTGAATTACCTATAAGATAAAGCTCTCTCTCTCTCTCTCTCTCTCTCTCTCTCTTTCACACACACACACACACACACACACACACACACACACACACACACGCGCATGTGCGCGCGCGTATGCATGCATAAATGCATGATGTTTGTATGTGTGTTCATGCTTAGAAAGAATCATGTAGCAGGGAAAACCCACCTTGAGTGTGAGTATTGCCATGGACTAGGAATCTGGACTGAACGGCAAGGAAAAGGAGAGAAAGCAAGTTAAGCTCTAGCTTTCCTCTTTCTCTGCTTCCCGATGTTGCATGTGTGTGACCTCATACTCCTCCCTTCTTGCATTTACTATTATGATAGACTCCATCCTTTTGAAATATGATTCAAAATAAATTCTTTCTTTTATTAGATAATATGCCACACAGCAGTGGGAAAATTAACTAATGCAGAACATTGGACCTAATAATTGAGGTGGTTATGATAAACATGACTATATGATTTATAGGCCTTTGACATTAGTTTGTGGGAGGAATTGGAAGAGATTGTACCTGTGGGCTAGAGAAGGCACAGAATCCTGTGAATAAGACTTAATGGGCACTTTTTTCAGAAGTTCAGAAAACCAAATGGCTCATAAAAAACTCTGCCAGCAAAGACTGGGGCATGAGGCTTCAGAGAAGAACAAGTTCTCTACTAGGACTTGGGCATCATTTGTGTTTTATTCTAGAACACAATGTGGCTGTAGTGTCTCTATGTCCTGAAAACCCGAGTACAGCTAATTTTATATGTAATGGGTGGAGCTTGAGAGATGGCCCAGAAGTTAGGGGATCACACCCACAGCTGATGACATTAAAGGAAGAACTAGCAGCCACTACCAGAAGGGAGTTGTCCAGATCATCTGAAAGTGTTGCTTTTCTGTTAAATGGCCCATAATCATTTTTCCCCAGGAGCTTAATTGCATTCCCAGAGTTCCATAAAGTTAGCCTATGAATACTATATTCATCTTGATGAACAGAGAAGCACAAATAGTAGTACAGGAAAATGAAATAAAAGGAAAAGTAGCCTCTTTACCACCAAAGGAATGTTTTATTGTTGCTCTTATGTTAAACGTCATGTTACAATCACTACTTTCTGAGCTTCAGTGGTATTTTACAATAACAGCAACCGGCACCAGAATTATATACCATATTCTGTATGAGTTAGGACTCCAATCGATTTCTAATCTATGAAAATCCACTTAAATCTTCATGCTTGATTTTCATTGTGGCTTTCTATTTCTTAATTCAGCCTGGAAGTTACTTAAGTGCACTTGCCTTTTCAACTGTGCCCTGTGTTGCACTTCTCATCCTACGATGTAACTAACTTAGTTCAAGGCACCACCCAATCTTTCAAATGAGCCTTATTCTAGACACAAATTCCCCCGTGTGTGTCCTGGATCTAGTAATATATGACAGTACCTTTCCTTGTAGAGACCTGAGAATGGTAGCCTATTTATGGAAAGATACCAGTTTATATCACCAAGTCATCAGTAGTGCAGAGCATTTAATTACAAAGAGAAGGTTGCTCCTATAATTTTAGCCTCCTAAAGACTTTATTTGCATAATAGATGTCAATAAAGACACAGTCAGTTAATTAGAACGTGAGACACAACTTTTGGAGTCAGCTGAGGTTTGGATGAACCACAAAGGAATACCGTGACCTAGAGGCCAGGCCATCATAGGTCCAGAGCAGGGAACTCTGACTGGAATTCTTTCTGCTTTAGTGATTGGGTGGATGTGCCACTCTTTGCTTTCTAATACCCAACTTTAAGAACAGTCCTGATGCCCATAATTAAAAATGATACAGAAGTAAACCAGTGCTTGGGCTTTTGGTGAAGAATGATTAACAATAGTAGTGAAATTATGGCAACAAATCAAATAACAATGAGAATAAAAATGGAGTGAGATCATGAGGATGAGGATGAGGAGTGGGGCCAGAGGCAACATGTCATCCTTTCTTTGGAAATATTTCAATAGCATGAGTCAAATATGATAATGAATTTAGTGTCGTTTAGTATGCTGTGTACTTCATACACACATACTCCCCCTTTAATCTGGCCTTATTGATCTTAGAAGAAGTGAAATGTATGGAAAAAAAAATGTGTGTTATAAAAAGCTGCCCTTGCTATATAATTTCCCAAAACTGGAGTAGTATGTAAGCATGAAGTGTTCTATGTGTCTGAAGGTCATACATAGTTTCATGAAGAGGTGATTCAAAGGAAATCTTAAAACTCTTTCTGTCTGCTTAGAGGTTAATATGTAATTTGGGGTTGGTTCCTTTAGCTTTCAGCTTGATTAACAAGACCATTAGAGGTAAGAATAAGCCAAGCCAGATGTGGGCATAGGAAGGGGTAAACATGTGGGAAATGGTGGTGTTTTAACTGCTATAGAAACTATGGGAAGCCATAGAAGCTAAGTGACTCTTTTTAGAGGAGTCACTTTGTATTTCTAACACCAGAGAGTGTATGAGAATGTTCCCCATCACCATAATGGCAGGTTGTTCTCTGAAGCCAGATATTTATAAATTACTATAACAGAGGTAGAGCTGGGAACAACAATCACAAAAGAAATAATTGTTATTTTTCTTTTTGAATGTATCAGGGTATACATCTAATACCCATTGCAGAATTGTCCTTACTGCTTAAGTATAGAAACAATCAACACCACCATCAGATAGTTAAAGTGACTTGTATTCACAGTTTGATAAGAATTTGTCAGTAAAGGAGATGCATAGAAAACTATATAAGTGCACAGATGTAGGTTGTGTGAACTTTTCATCTGAGACATGCTTTAACAAATTTATTAACGAAGATCCCACTTGGTGTTTGAATAGATAGATCCTTGGAGTAATGTAAAAATAAAGCAGAAATAGGTTCTAGACTTTAGGAAATATTAGTCAAAATGTGTGACAGAGTATAAATTCAAAATCAATTGCTCAAATGCAGAGAGATACCAAAGGAATGTATGATGTGCTTATAGCTCTTGAAGACAAAGGCAGTTAGTTATAGATCCAGAAATATTTCTAAATAAAAGTTAAGATGTCAGAAGTGTCCAGAGCAGGCTAGTTTTAAGGGTGAATACCAATAGGTGATACTTTACTTTTCTATAGCTGCCATAATAGTAGAGCATCCTAGATCTGGGGGGCGAGACAATATTAGTACACATTCTCCTACTTCTGGAAGCTGAAATTCTGAAATTACATTGGTGGCTTTTGTTCATTCTGCAGGAATTATTTGCCTCAAATCTCTAACCTTCATTTCTAATTGGATCTCTACACACTTTCCATCTTCCCCACGTGAACTTTTCTTTAAGAACATTATTCATAAGAGCTAGGGTTCCACACTAAGGAACTTCGCTGTAACATAATTACCTCTGTAAACACACGACTGCAAACAGTCAGTTCTAGGGGTTAGCATTAAAAAACTTAAATTTGGAGGACAACCAAACTTAGACAATAACTATCAGCCAGGCAGAAGAATTCTAGATATATTACAAGAATGAGAAATTTTAGTTTGACTACTACATAATACATTAACTGAAATTAGATTATAAATTGGACCAATTTTAGCAAGAGTGTGTAGATCTTAAATCCTGAAAGACACATTCTCTCACCTTCTTTCCTATTTGCAATTTTCTGTTTCAACAAAAATATAGAAGTTATTAGATATTATGAATATTAGAGCAGAATAAACAATTTAAAATGCCAAAACAGAGTTTCAAACACAATGTATTTTTCCATCTAAGATATTCCCGACTAACTCTCAAATTTATATTTCTCCCCTTTATTTTTATATGTTTAATGGCTTTACTTTAACTTGGAGTAGAGTTTGTAAGTTTATAGGTCTCTGTCTAATATTTCTTCTGAGAGCCTGAAGCTGGTTTCAATTGAATGGATTTTCTACTCATTCTGACTCCTACTTCCTGTCTAATGCTCTTGATTGCTTGGGCGAGATCGTCAAATTGCCCTAGTAGGGGGCTGAATGTGTTGTATTGCTTTAAATATTCTTGACCTTTATTCTGGGATTCGGTCAAATTACGTAAAAACGTTTTGCTTTACGTTCATGAATTTATGTATGGGATGAAACGCTGCTCTGGACAGGCTTGACAATTACTTCCTACGAATGACACAGGACTTCTTTTGTCTCGGTCCACCTATTTTGAGATTTACCTGTTTGTCTGTTAGTCACTAGCACTGTCTTTCTGTCTGCATGTAGGAGGGACACTTACCTTTCATGCTTTCCAGAATTTTATTCCATGACTTGAGATTGCCTTAAACCCAAACACTGCTGGCTATACAAGGACTCCTCTCAGCAAAACCCTTGGTTTCCTCCCACATCCAGAGTTCTCTTTTCTAGTCTGCCCTGCAAATCCTAGGCACTTTACTGTATCTGGAATTTCAGTGGTGGTTTCTTTTTTGTTTGTTTGTTTGTTTGTTCATTTGTTTCTTCAGTTCATCTATTCATATTAAAAACATGTGAGAGTATAAATACAAATTTTCCCTTCTCCCTCTTCTCTTCCTCTCAAGTTCTTCTCACCCTCTACTTTCCTAACATTTTGTTCCCTCTTCTAAGTAGGACTCTTTGATCTTCCTTCTGCTTGAGATTCATGTGGTCTGTGAGTTTTATTGTGTGTATTCTGCCCTCTTTCAGTGCTGGTTTCTTAATTTTGCTGTAGACCTCATCTCAGCTCCTTCAACTCCAAGGTCCAGGGCATTGAGCCTGAATACATGTAGATGTCACCCTGTTTGTTTTTAATTGGTCAAGATCCTCCATTCCTCATTTTCTTTTCTTTCTTTTTTTTTTTTAATTAGATGTTTTCTTTATGTACATTGTAAATTTTATCCCCTTTCCTTGTTTCCCCTCTGAAAACCCCCTTATCCATCTCCCCTCCCACTGCTTACCAACGCACCCACTCCCACTTCCATGTCCTGGCATTCCACTACACTGGGACATGGAGCCTTTACAAGACTAAGAACCTCTCCTCTCATTGATGTCCCACAAGGCCATCCTCTACTACATATGTGGCTGGAGACCTGGGTCCCTCCATGTGTGCCCTTTGTGTGGAGAGCCACGCCCGAGCTGGTTCTGCCACCATTCCAAGATGGCGCCGACATCCTGTCACCACCCCCAGCCTGGGACAAGCAAACAAGTTCAGTGCGAATGAGCTTGTGACAAAGCCACATAAGTCACCGCCCATCCAGGGGCGTAACTTGAGGTAATGGGCAGTCAGCCAATCCTGACGTCACACGTCTCACTGAGGTGTATTTAAGTGGGACCCATCTTGGGCTTGCCCTCTTTCTCCACATGATGTAATAAAGGTATGCTTGCAGAAGGATTCTGGTGTCCATGTCCGTTCTTGCTGGCGAGGCGGTAATGTGGCCACTTACACCTTTGGTTGGTGATTTAGTCTCTGTGAACTCTGGGGTTACTGGTTGGTTCATATTGTTGTTCCTCCTATGGGACTGCAAACACCTTTAGCTCCCTGTGTCCTTTCTCTAGCTCCCTGAGTGAGGACTCTGTGCTCAGTCCAATGGATGGCTGTGAGCATCCACTTCTGTATTTGTCATGCACTGGCAGAGCCTCTCAGAAGACAGCTACATCAGGCTCCTATTAGTAAACACTTGTTGGCATCCACAATAGTGTCTGGATTTGGTAACTGCATATGGGATGGATCCCTAGGTGGGACAGTCAGTGGATTGCCTTTTCTTCAGTTTCTGCCCCATACTTTGTCTCTGTATCTCCTCCCAAGGTATTTTGATCCCCCTTCTAAGAAGGACTGAATCCACATTGTGGCCTTCCTTATTCTTGAGCTTTATGTTGTCTGTGAATTGTATCTCACAGACCACAAGATATATCCCTCATTTTCTAATGTCTAGTGCCTTGATCACTAATATTATGCATTTGAAGTATTTTGGCCTTTTTCAGACATGATGGTAAATCAGTCCCAATCCATTAGATAATGGTCTAAAACACATCAAAATTGGTGTTTTAATTTGAAAACATTGCTTTCCATGTAAAATTTAGGATGGGAGAAAATGAAGTAGACATTAAAGCATTAAAATTTACATACATTTTAAATGAATCATGATAAATCTTAAGTAACTTAATCATATGACTGATATTAGAACAAAATGGAAGAGATATACCTGATCTTTTGTTCCAGCAACTTCTGGAACAAGAATTACAAATTACTTTACACCAAAGACAGTAGGACTTCTAGGATTCGGGGAATCCCTCTAGAGCAGTTATCTCTTAACCTGTGTGTTGTGACCTCTTTGGGGTCTTCTAAGACCATCAGAAAGTACGGATATCTACATTATTATTACAAACAGTAGCAAAATTAGAGTTATGAAGTAACAGGGAAAATAATTTTATAGTTGGGTTCAGCACAATGTGAGGAGCTGTATTAAATGGTGGATTGCAACATAAGGAAGGTTGAGACCTTGCTCTCTCAGTAGGGGCCCTTGCTCTCCCTTCCACAAAGGGGTCTGATCACTGTTGCATTCTCATCTTCCATGTGATCTAAACAACCTTCCCAATGCACAGGGCATTGCAGTGACCTTTTACTTGTGATTTAATGATGGTATTTGCCTTTCCATGGTAATATGTGTTACTGAACAGACTTCTACTATTCCTCAGTATCAAAAGAAAACCTATTTGTTGACCTGTCTCTCTTTAGCAGAGTCAGCATAAGAATTTAGTAGACATGCTTTTGGCATGCTGGCAGGATGGACTTTGGAGATTCAGTCATGAAGGATGAATGATATACTGATTTACTTTAAAAATCAAACTATGTTTAAAAGTATTAGGGATTCTTGGTGTTTGAAATATTATTTGATTATGTAAGTGAATTTACCTGATATATCTAAAAAAAAGTTTGTTGAATGTTAGCATTTTTCACTTCCACATATTCTTTAACACAAATAAAATGTTTCCTATACTTTCATTCACTATTACTATGATGAACATGAAACACACTTAAGTGAAAAGCTTAAACATATCTCTCTATTTCATGTAACCTAGGAAATCTATAGTGGGAATAATTATGATTGAAATATAGGTCTGTGCTTCATTATTTTGTCTCAAAAAATGGAATTATATCAAAATGAAACTGTTTTGTAGAATAACACATTTACAATTTCTGATATCATGTCACATGAGTCATGTAAATTCATGGAAATATTAATTTCATAATTGCAATATAAAATATTGATGTAAAACACCTCAGGATGTTTTTGGACCCATCATTCATAAGACAATCAAAGTAGAACTTGCTGAGTTACAATATAATTGATAGATACTTATGTAAATAATACTTAAATATTAGATTTATTTCATTACTATGGTAATACATAAAATGACTTCAAAGTTTATATATGAAAGATAACAACATTAACTGCTTTGTACAATAGAATCTTCAGCTTTTTATGTAAACTTTGTGTGTAGTGTCCTATTGAAGGAATATTCTAGAAGCCTTTGATGTAATTTTATAATATCACTATTTTAAATATTCTGAAAAATTATGGCTATTGTTTAATGTACAGTTAGTACTTGAAATTGAATAAGACACATATCCCTTACATCTATAAGTGGTATTGAATGTTTAAATGATTACCTTTATTGCTGGGTCACATATTTTCGTATATCTGGAAGACATGTTAATGTTGATATACTGGCAAAGTAAAAAATTCACAGTGTGTATAATCTTTTGCTAATAGTGCTTTTAAATGTTATATCATGGGCTGAGGTGTGTGGTCTGAAAGTAATCCTTTATGTACTTCCAAAAAGGAAAATAAAGTGAATGTACTCTGTTTGCTAGTGCTCGTACCTCTCCTCTTCCCTCCCTATCAGTCCTTCTTGAAATGAATGATTGAGCAGAATAGCCTAGGAAAGGGAGCCTTTGCTCTTTTGGCCAGTTCACTGTGAAGATCTCAGAGCCTGAAGCAGTATCTGCTTTAGAAAACAGAGAATTATTTAGAGAGTGAGTCCATCCCATGATTGCAATAGAAGATTTCAGGGTTATGTAGAGGCAAAAATAATGTTTTCAAATCCCCACTGATATCATTTAAAGCTTAATGGTAAGTGGAAGAAAAATAACCAGCCATAATTCTCAAATTCTGGGCTCAACAGGACCACACACACTGGAATTTGTGTTTTCAAAACTGAGACAGCAGTCACTCAAACTAATATAGTAACCCATTTAAAAAATGTAGGTTTAACTTTTAAGCATACTTAATAATATTTGAGATGGAGTATAATTATTAAAAATCAAAGATATTACAAATTTTTGCCAATTTTGTGAATAACATAATCAATTCTCGTACATAGTAAGGCTTTCTTTTTCTCAATAAGGAATTTAATTCTTATTTCATTTAATATTTTTGAAATATACTCATTCATCTTAAAAGCTTTAGAATTTCACAAATTTCTCTTAAGTTAATGTAAAATTTTTAGTGCCTCAGTATATAAAAACATAATAGTAAAACTAGTTTGGGAAGTTTCAGATATTTTACATTCTTAGGACCTAGGGAGGAGGTGTTAAATATTGTGGCATTTAATCTTAGTCATCCAATTCCAAGACCTAAAGATATTTGCATTCATAGACAGAAAATTAGAGAGCAATTAAGCTAATTCTCTAGGAGACCAAAAATATATAAGAGGAACTATGGGGAAAGTTAAAAGAGAAAAATTCAATGAAAGAAACACCACAAAAAGCCATACTGAGGATTCAGGTTCTGTAAATACTAACATGATTCCAAGAACATCTGAAACTCCCAAACACACTGTTTCGAATTGAATGTGAAGAATAATCATGAATGTAACAAAAATGCTTCATAAGAAAACTTATTAGATCTGTCCACGAGACATGAGTCTTTAAAGCTCTCTGAGTTCATTGCACAAATGCAGTAATTTAGCAGGTGATGCCACAGAATCATCCTAAATCACAAAGAGGACATATCCTAATCACAATCATCCTAAATCACAAAGAGGACATAGGGTATTGTTGGCCCTTTTACATATGATCTAATTCACAGCTCTTCCATTCAGAAACTTTTTATAAGAACACATGCTCTCTTGTTGGAGGCACAATTATGTCTAGGCAGCGATAAATTCACCCAGGTTTCCTGTGTTTTATTTCACATACTGAAGAATTGTATTTTTTAGCCAAATTCTCTCTTTTGTAGCCAAGAGTTTTAAGTTACTTGGTGGTTGTCTGGATTAGACCCTACACTGCACATCACGATGGACTATCAGCTTCAGAACACACAGGAATTAAAGTTTTATTGATAAAAGATTCTGACAGTCTGTTTTTGAAAAGATAGATATAATCTGAAATTCTCAGTTGGAGTCCATCAGGAGGCAGTGACCTTAACATTCACCAGGATTACTGTACCTACAGCCTGTCAGCCATGGTCACAGGCACACTGGTCCTTTGTTTTCTTCAATTGGATCATACTTATCATAAACCCTGCCGGGGATTCTTAAACCATACTGACTTACATACAGCAGAAATCAAACAAGAAAGGAGTCTTACTGAATCTTTAAAATTGAGAAACTTGATTATGTTGTAAAAGTAACCTAAATGCTAAGCAATTAAAAAAAAAGCAATAAAAATAAAAAACAAAATCTCATTACTTGAAAATTTCTTAAAATTGTGGGTTTGCTGTGTTTTTCTAAAGGCACTGAGATCATTTGGCATACAAAGAGTCCAAATGAAGGTTAAAAGCTAAATGAGAAGATCATATGCCCCAGTACAGGGGAATCCCAGGGCCAAGAAGTGGGAGTGGGTGGGTTGGGGAGCAGGGTGGTGGGAGGGTATAGGGGGCTTTGGGGATAGTATTTGAAATGTAAATGAAGAAAATACCTAATAAACATTTTTTTTTACAAAGCTAAATGAGAAAAACTTGAAACAGAACACCACTTCTTCCTCTTCTTTCCACCCACCCTTCTTGCCTTTCCCCAGCTTTTAAAAAGACAGAATCATATTCAGTTGCCCAGGTTGGCCTGGAATTTGCTGTACAAAGCAGACCAGCCAAGTATCAAGCCTCTTGACTGAGCCTCCTTAATGCCGGAATTACAGACATGTACCATGTCCAAAGTGTAGGTTATCTTCACTCAGCATTGGATGATTTGAAGTTTAATAATGGAATGCTAAATCCAAAGAGGCCATAAAGGGAATGATGAAGGCCACAATGTTATAGGAAACCAGAAAGCCAAGGCAGGAGCAAAGTAGATTGCTATACATTTAAATGCATTCACAGTGTTCCTCCTCATGATAATCAGCCACATTATACTGTTCCATCTCAATTTTCATTTCACATGGGATGTAGAACGGCAATGGCTCAAGCTTGCTTTTTCATTACAAAGCTTATGTGTCTTGAGAAGGTCTCTAAATGCATTCTGCCAGATCTGTGACTCTTGTAGCATAAAATCTTATTATTTCTTTAAATAAATGGATCCAGGGCTAAACAAAATCAAAGAAGCTGTTGAAGGAATCTTGGACAGAACAATATGGGGAGATGAATGAGAATTTTCTTAAGTTAAATAATTTTTAAAAAGCATCACTTCATTCCTCCTGTGAATAGGAAACAAAATACCCATGAAAGGGGTTACAGAGACAAAGTTTAGAGCTAAGATGAAAGGATGGACCATACAGAGACTACCCCACCAGGGGGATCCATCCCATAATCAGTCATTAAACTCAGACACTATGGCATAGGACAGCTAGTGCCTACTTAAGGGACCCTGTTATAGCTGTCTCGTACAGAAGTGGATGCTCATAATCATCTATAAGATGAAACACAGGGCCCACAATGGAGAAGCTAGAGATAGAACCCCAGGAGCTGAAGGGGTCTGCAACCCTAGAAGAGGATCAACAATATGAACTAACCAGAACCCCCAGAACTCGTGTCTCTAGCTCCATATATAGCAGAAGATGGCCTAGTCGGCCATCATCGGGAAGAGAGGCCCCTTGGTACTGCAATCTTTATATGCCCCAATACAGGGGAACGCCAGGGCCAAGAAGTGGGAGTGTGTGGACAGGGGAGCAGGGAGGGGGGAGGGAGGATGGGACTTTCGGAATAGCATTTGAAATGTAAATTAAGAAAATATCTAATAAAAAAATTGGAAAAAAGCATCACTTGATAAAATTAACAAATAATACTTTTTTGGACAAGTATAGAAGAAGCAGAGTGTATTTGCAATCCCAGAACTCCAGAGCTTGACTCAATTGTGTTTCAAGTTTGAGTCTATACATTGGGGTACTGTCTAATATATATTTAGAATGCATACATACAAATTACACACACACACACACACACACACACACACACACACACACACACACACACATTCCTAAACACATACATACAACTTGTTCAGTCCATATAATGTTACTTGTATGGCTTTGATTGTAAGGTTCAGATTGACTTTCTCCTTCTTACTGAGAAACCATCTCAATTTAGTAATTGGTCAAGTTCTTATACTAAAGATTATCATTCATGTTCTATAACATTAAAGCTTTCTTTTCTTTTATAATATTAATTAATTAATTTAAAATTTACATCTTAATTGCAGCGTCCCATTGCCTTTCTCCTTCGAGTACCCCTCTCCTTTCCCCACAACTCCTCCTACCTTCCTCCTCAGAGAAGGGAAGTCCTCTCATGGATATCCTATCTTTCCACAGGCAGGGAACAGAGTCATAGCCCTGCTACAGTTGTTAGGCATCTCACATGAAGACCAAGCTGTGTATCTGTTATATGTGTGTGAGGAGCCTGCATCTGATCCATGCATGTCCTTTGGTTGGTGGTTCAGTCCCTGTGAGCCCCTACAGGCTCATGTTAGTTGATTCTGTAGGTTTTCTTATGGTGTTCTTGACCCATCCAGCTTCTTCAATCCTTCCTTCCCCTCTTCCAAAAAATTCCCTTAGCTTTGCTTAATGTTTGTCTGTGGGTCTCTGCATCTGTCTTCATCAGTTGCTGGGTGAAGCCTCTCATAGGGCAATTGTGGGAGGTTCCTATCTGCAAGTATAGCAGAACATCATTAATAATGGGTTCTTTCTCATAGTATAGGTTTAGATTGGGCCAGCTATTGGTTAGCCATTCTCTCAATTTCTGCTGCATCTTTATCTCTGCACATCTTGTAGACAGGACAAATGGTGGTTTGAAGGTTTTGTGGGTGGGGTGATGTTCCCATCCCTCTGTTGGAAGTCTTGCCTGGTTACAAGAGATGGCTATTTTAAGTTCCATATCCTCTATTGCTAGGAGTCTTAGCTAAGGTCACCCATATATGTTCCTGGAAGTTTTGTTAATGACAAACATTACTAGTTAGCACATGTTGAACCAACACATAAAATAAAACCCACATCAGATGTAATATCCTTCATCTTGTAAGACTTATATTTATTTTCCTCTTGTGACACTCATCTGTATATTTTACTAGACAGTGAAAGACAAGATATCATGACTTTGTCTCCTTCTTGCTAAAAGAGTACAACTATATAATATCCTAACACATTTGGGCAGGTCATTTCTTTGAAATGGTCTTTCCATTAGCTATTTTTCTTCCAAAACTGTCTCTTTTGACCTTCATTTTGGTTCTTCTACTCTGTCAAGTATCTAATCCTCCCACACAATTTAGAACAAATTTTACTTTTGTTTTATTCTAAGTGGTATAGTGCTCTCATAGGTTGCATGTCATGTAAGAGTAATTGTAAATATTTCAGCTAAAAGTAAATATTTCAGTTTAATGGAAGAAATAATTTTTGAGAGAACTCCTAGACCTGATAAACAGCATCAGTGCAGTAGCTGGATATAAAATTAACTCAAACAAATCAATGGCCTTTCTCTACACAAAGGATAAACAGGCTGAGAAAGAAATTAAGGAAACAACACCCTTCACAATAGTCACAAACAATATAAAATACCGTGGGGTAAATCTAACTAAGAAAGTGAAAGATCTGTTTGATAAGAACTTCAAGTCTCTGAAGAAAGAAATCCAAGAAGATCTAAGAAGATGGAAAGATCTCCCATGCTCATGGATTGGCAGGATTAATATAGTCAAAATGACTATCCTGCCGAAAGCAATCTACAGATTCAATGCAATCCCCATCAAAATTCCAACTTAATTCTTCACTGAGTTAGAAAGGGCAATTTTCAAATTTATCTGGAACAATGGTGGCGCACGCCTTTAATCCCAGCAGGGATTAAAGGCTGAGGCAGGCGGATTTCTGAGTTTGAGGCCAGCCTGGTCTACAAAGTGAGTTCCAGGACAGCCAAGGCTATACAGAGAAACCCTGTCTCGAAAAACCAAAAAAACAAAACAAAACAAAACAAAACAAAAAAAAACCCAAAAACCTAGGATAGCAAAAACTATTCTCAACAATAAAAGAACCTCTGGTGGAATCACCATGCCTGATCTCAAGTTGTACTACAGAGCAATTGTGATAAAAAAAAAAAAAAAAAAAAAAAAAAAAAAAAAAAAAAAAAAAAAAAAAAAAAAAAAAAAAAAAAAAAAAAAAAAAAAAAAAAAAAAAAAAAAAAAAAAAAACCTGCATGATACTGGTACAGCAACAGACAGGTAGATCAATGGAGTAGAATTGAAGAAAAAGAAATGAACCCACACACCTATAGTCATTTGATCTTTGACAAGGGAGCTAAAACCATCCAGTGGAAAAAAGACAGCATTTTCAACAAATGGTGCTGGCACAACTAGCAGTTATCATGTAGAAGAATGCTAATTGATCCATTCTTATCTCCTTGTACAAAACTCAAGTCTAAGTGGATCAAAGACCTCCATATAAAACAAGAGACACTGAAATTTATAGAGGAGAAAGTGGGGAAAACCCTCGAAGATATGGGCACAGGGGAAAAATTTCTAAACAGAACAAAAATGGCTTGTGCTGTAAGATCAAGAATTGAAAAATGAGACCTTATAAAATTGCAAAGCTTTTATAAGGCAAAAGACACTGTCAATAAGACAAAAAGGCCACCAACAGATTGGGAAAGGATTTTTACCAATCCAATATGTGATAGGGGAGTAATATCTAATATATACAAAGAGCTCAAGAAGCTGGACTCAATAAATTAAAATAACCCCATTAAAAATGGGGTACAGAGCTAAACAAAGAACTCTCAAGTGAGGAATACCGAATGGCTGAGAAGCACCTGAAAAAATGTTCAACATCCTTAAACATCAGGGAAATGAAAGTCAAAACAATCTTGAGATTCCACCTCACTGCGGTCAGAATGGCTAAGATGAAAAACTCAGATGACAGCAGATGCTGGCGAGGATGTGGAGAAAGAGGAGCACTCCTCCATTGCTGGTGGGATTGCAAGCTGGTAAAACAACTCTGGAAATCAGTCTAGAGGTTCCTCAGAAAATTGGAGATAGTACTACCAGAACTACTGGGCATATACTCAGAAGATGTTCCAACTTGTAATAAGAACAAATGCTCTACTATGTTCCTAGCAGCCTTATTTATAATAGCCAGAAGCTGGAAAGAACCCAGATGTCCCTTAACAGAGGAATGGATACAGAAAATGTGGTACATTTACACAATTGAGTACTACTCAGCTATTAAAAAAAACAAATTTATGAAATTCTTGGGCAAATGGATGCATCTGGAATATATCATTTTTAGTGAGGTAACCCAATCACAAAAGAAGTCACTTGATATGCACTCACTGATAAGTGCATATTAGCCCAGAAACTTAGAATATCCAAGATCCCATTTGCAAAACACAAGAAAATCAAGAAGAACGTAGACCAAAGCATGTATACTTCATTCCTTCTTATAATAGAGAACAAAACACTCATGAAATAAGTTACAGAGACAAAGATTGGAGGTAAGATGAAAGAATGGACCATCCAGAGACTTCCCCACCTGGGGATCCGTTCCATAATCAGCCACCAATCCCAGACACTATTGCATATGCCAGCAAGATTTTGCTGAAAGCACCCTGATATAACTATCTCGAGTGAGGCTATGTCAGTGCCTGGCAAATACAGAAGGGGATGCTCATAGTCATCTATAGGATGGAACACAGGGCCCCCAATGGAGGAGCTAGAGAAATTACCTAAGGAGCTGAAGGGGTCTACAACCCTTTAGATGGAACAACAATATGAACTAAACAGTACCCCCAGAGCTCTTGTCTCCAGATGCATATGTAGCAGAAGATAGCCTAGTCGGCCATCATTGGGAAGAGAGGCTCCTTGTTCTTATAAACTTTATATGCCCTATTACAGGGGAATGCCAGGGCCAAGAAGTGGGATTGGGCAGGAAGGAGAGCAGGGTGTGTGGGTGGGTATAGGGAACTTTCGGGATAGCATTTGAAATGTAAATAAAGAAAATATCTTTAAAAAAAAGAAATAATTTTGTTAAATTAATGAAAAGATAAATTAGAAACAAATAGATAAAATTATAGCAATTTTACTTTGAAAATATGTTCAAAATAAACATGAAAACATTTTGGTTTTTTTTTGTTTGTTTGTTTTGTTTTGTTTTGTTTTGTTTTTGGCTTTTCGAGACAGGGTTTCTCTGTCTAGCCCTGGCTGTCCTGGAACTCACTTTGTAGACCAGGCTGGCCTCGAACTCAGAAATCCGCCTGCCTCTGCCTCCCGAGTGCTGGGATTAAAGGCGTGCGCCACCACGCCCGGCTCAACATTTTGTATTTTTTATAACTTCTTTTTTATTAGATATTTTCTTTATTTACATTTCAAATGTTATCCCCTTTCCTCTTTTCTTCTCTAAAAAGCCTCTATCCAGTCTCCCTTCCCCCTGCTCACCAACCTACCTACTTCCATTTTCTGGCCCTGGTGTTCTCCTATACTGGGGCATAAAACTATAACTTCTTATGCAATTATTGCCATATAATGATGACATTATAGGAAAGCATGCAAGAAATCTATGTTATCTGTGCTTTGGAAAGAAAATGTTTAGGAAACTACAAAAAATATTACAGGACTATAATTACCGAATCAATAAAGATAGTGGTAATATTTCAGCTTATATATTCTGACTAAAGCTCATAGATTTTTTTTTCACTATACTGATTTGAAAATTTTTATGTCTATGTAAATAAGAATGTAATTTAGTATTAGGCACTAGTAGGTGCATATTTCCTCATTTAAAAGTTGTCTGTAAGCACAATTTAAACTTCATTATTCTCATTGTGTCTTATCTACCATGTGATGCTGAATAAAGACATTCCAAATACAAGCTCCTCATATAGTTCCTTCATATTGAAGATCTAAGAAAATATATATTTACCAGTATAAAAATATGTTATTTCTTTCCTTTTTGTACCTGTTCACTTTCTCCTTTTCTTGTGTCATTACATTTTTAGTAAATATGTCAAACAACCAACACCTCATAAATATGATTTAAAGAGATATATTTCGTGACCTAATTCCTAACTCCCAAATTCTCCTTTCTTTAAATCGCTTAGTTCCGAAAGCTCATGTTGCTCTTTCTGGGTCTATGAGATCAAGAAAGGTTAGTTCTTGTGTCTGACCAGAACTAAGAGCCTGGAAAGTTCATGTAATGGTAAGTGAACATCCTTAAGCAGCAGAAGGACAACTGAGCATTAGACAGCTGCTGTGGCTCTGTGCAGCCTCCTCTTTACAGCAAAAAGTGCTTACATGAGCAACTGTCCAAAGTGCTGAGCGAGGCCATTAGTAGAAAGCTTGAGTAGAGGAAAATGAATGTATTTCACTCCATTTGAGCTAAGAAAGGTTTGGCGCTTCAGTGGTGTAAATTGGACTCCATTATCGCTTAGCTATTCTTCTGGAGTTCCATAGTCAGTGAACAGTCTTTTTAGCTCAGACTCTAAATAGAGAATGCTATAATAGCTTGTGGTCCTTTACAGGAGCTAATAAGAGGCTAATGACTATATGTAAAGTTTAGGAAAACCCACTTCTCACCTTTGCTCACATTTGTTTAGCTTATGCTAAGTTTTAAAGATATTTATGCAATGCCCATGCTAAAGTACAAAGTTATTCTTGGTATAATCCATGAATCAGTCCTAATGTCATTATAGGCCTTAGCATTGTTTTGAATCTCCTAATGCTGCTTTATAAAGCCATCAATTCTTACTTTCACTGTCTTCAGAGAGCACTTAGCATGAGTTGAAGAATATGAGTTGTATTGTATAAGTGTTAATTACAATGTTGCACAAGATGACATAATGCATTTTCTAATTCTATGTGTATAAAAGTATTATGATAGTAGATGAAACCCTTCAAAGCCAGACTGTATTATCTCCTTGCTTATATTATTAAATATAACAAAGATTACATCATTACTAATAAATTTATGTAAGATTACAAATATTTTATTATAACATTTAAAATATTTGGTATGTTTATATTTATTATTTTTAAGAAAGTAAAAGAAAATCATAGACTAATATGTAATTCAGTTTCCTCTGCATACATGAAAGATTTATTTATTAAAGTATTGCTACTCTAAAATACCACTGTGAATGGGGAAAATAGTCAAAAATGGTATACAAAATGCATAGAGAAGAAAAACTTCATGGAATTCAACTTTGAAACTAAGGGGGAGCTAAATAAAATAGATGAGTAGGGACAGCCTCAGAGAAAGAATCAGCCCAGATAATTCTTTGACTTTTGAAAAAAGGATGAAGGAATCATTAACATCTAAAAAAAAAAAAAAAAGACAAATTCAGCTGAATTGTTATTGCCAACCGATAGCTATTTCACAAGGGAGAAGCAGTCTTCTTCAAGGCTGTAGCCCCTTGAGTGACTACCTCAGCTGCCCCAGTAGGTTGTCCTATATCTCTGCACATGGGCAGGCAGCACTCAGTGCCCTTGGTGCATCTAACATTATCAGCACATAAAATGAGTGGAAAGTCGTGGGGGAATAGACAAGGAATTGGAGGATAAGAATAATGAGTAGATAATGTATCTAAACACATTAGTTACATGTATGAAATTCTAAAACAATAAAAAGAAATGGACTAGTAAACACAAAAAGTTGATTTTTTTTTAAAAAAGGAGATTTTGGGGGGCAACACAATTTGTTCCTAGTAGCTAGTCTTGGACTAAATTAAACTAAATCTTTCCTTTTTAACTTTCCACATCTTTACCAACTGTCTATGAAAGTTTTTTAATGGTACAATCAGGATCAAATTTGTGGTATATTCTCTAAACAGTATGTTTTTTTTCCATACGAGGCATATTTTTAGATGGGGAAAAAAATAGAGATCCACGGGCAGACATTATACATAGAGAAGAAATTCAGGAAGCCCTAAATGGGATTTCTCCATCAAATCCTTCCTCTTAACAGTTTGGGAAACCCTCAGAGGAGGAGGAGGAGGAGGCAGAAAGAGTCTAGGAACAAGTGGAAATGGAGAATACCAAGAAAACAAGGCCTGCTAAACATGAGCAAGGCCCATATGAACTCATAGATACTGAAGAAGCATGCACAGGGCCTACACATATCTCACAGCATATTATATTATGCACTTATATTATGGCTCCCAGTTTAGTGTGTTTATGGGATTCCTGATTGTGCAAACAAGTGGGTCTTGGATTCTTCTGCTTTTTCTTGGGCTCTTTCCCTTTGATTGGTCTGTCTTGTCTTACTTGATATGATAGTTTTTGTTTTATATTTTATAGATATGAATATTTTAAAGATATGAATGAATGAATGAATGCAAACCTAGCCACTAAGGTAAATATTGACAACTGAACTGTCATTTATACTTTCTGGGAGAGGAAAAATCAATTTCCTCCAATGGAATGATACTGGGGATATCAACAACTTGAGGCAGATCTCCCATTTAGGAGTGAGTGTGCCTGACCAACAAATAATGGACTCCATAGCTTTTGTGTCTCTGCTGTTATTTGGTTACAGAATGGTGGCTATTTTAGGGGAGGTGGTAAAGTTGTCGTTTGTATTCTAGGTTTGAGCTATTTTGTGGTATTAGGTTTTTAGTTTGTTTTTGAGAAAGAACTTAAAGTTGGGTGGATAGGGAAGAAGACAGGATCTGAACAAACAAGAGAGAGGGGAAGAATTTGATCAAAATATATTTAAATTGAAATATTGTTTTAAATAATAAAAATATCAAAAATTAATTAACAAAAAGAAAGAAGTATGTTGTTACCACTTTTGGAGTTTGTGTGCTCACCACCACCAGCATTGTATTGAGCATACCTTCCAGATCTCATCCTTTTTAGTCCATTGGTTCCCTTCAGGAATCTCTCTAAAACAGTACATACATTTCTGTTTTTATGAATATAGACAATTTTCAGCATTTGTTTTCAATAAGTCACCTGGATTCAATCTTTTAATCATCTACTTTTACATTAAACTAATCCATCCTTTCATGAAACTCCTTTCTTACAATCTGCTCCCTTCTGTTTGCTTGTGAATTTTTAGCCAGGTTTACATTTAGGATTTTCTATGATGTAGGTATCTCATATTTAAACTTTATCTTCATAGTTTCTGTGGTAGCACAGAAATCTACCATACTTTAAAACAAATTTTAAGTTTCTTCATATACACTAAATTTATTCATGGGGAGTTATCTGAAATTTTGTCATATTTATTTTGTTGCAACTCAGAGACAAATTCAGTCATGAGATATGCCTTTTTATGACTGAAGATATTAGCAAATAAACACCTTTAAAACAATTACTGACACAATACTGCCAAGTATAACCATTCTACTTCTCTGGAAATTAGCCAAGTCACAGAATAATTGGAGAAGTGGTTTCCCTAAAAAATGCTGAACCTGGGGAAGAGCATTAAGAATCTCTTTCATCTGTCCTGGTGTTGTTCAGAATCATGCTTGCAAGGACCAGAGGCGGTGAAAATAGGCAATCTTGGATTTTGGAATGTTGGATGACATACTCATTCATCAGCTTTGCTGCTTACAAAGTCTACTTGAAGGTAAGCAAACAAGCAAAGACCAACTATTGAACTCTATTAGGCTGAACTAACAGACATAATTAAGATGAATCATTTCTGCTCAAGGTTGCACTATTTGCAACTGAAATTAATGTGATCAAAAATATTAGAAAACCCTGAAAAGTGACCTTGGAATGGCTTGCATTTATGTTCATACTAGTCAGGAAAGTTAAATGTGGGCAACATTTCTTAAACATTGAATGAGGCTCCTTCAGAAACCAGAAATTGAACTGATCCTAAGGACTTAAGAATAATCTTTGTGAATTCCTTGAATAACCATCAGGTTTCGATGATACAAGAGTATCTCTCAGAATACCAAACTAACAAACAAATAAGAAGAGTTTAAAGATGTCTATCTGTCAGTCTATATCTATTTATATAAATTATGATGGAAATTTCACTGAAAATAAACCAGCAAACAAAAATACCACACGGAATAAAGAAAATTATAAGAAGGTAATACATAATTTTGAAGTTGAAAGTTATACCAATTAAAGTTATTTTAAAAGGATAATAATTTTACCAAAAAAAATAAAAAAGCAAAACTTTTACAAAATTTTTAGAAATTTAAAAAAAACAAATCTTAACTTGATAAATTAGAATTTTGACCTGTTGCAATGTACTTGTTGAAGGTAGATACAAAAAGAAACATTTTTGTTTTCTTTTTGAGGTTAATGTAGTTGTATTATCTCCCTTTCCTCTTTTCTCTCTCCAAATCCTCCCATATGACCCCCTTGCTCTCTACAAAATAAAAAAAAAAATGCATTCAGACAAATATGATTCATTATAAAAAATAAACAAAGAAAAGAATCCAATCAGCATTCTATTTATCATTTGAATCAATGAAATCTAGAAAGCACATGATGGCATATTTAAATTTTAAAATCATAAAAGGAGGAACAACAATATGAACATAGGAGGAACAACAATATGAACTAACCAGTACCCCCAGAGCTTGTGTCTCTAGTTGCATATGTAGCAGAGGATGGCCTAGTCTGCCATCAATGGGAGGAGAGGCCCTTGGTCTTGTGAAGATTATATGCCCCAGGACAGGGGAATGCCAGGGTAAGGAAGCAGGAGTGGGTGGTTTGGGGAGCAGGGCAGAGGGAAGGTATAGGGGACTTTTGGGAGAGCATTTGAAATGTAAATGAAGAAAATATATAATAAAGAAAAGAACTTACATTCATAAAAATATTGTTCCAGTATGAAGTAAAACAGAGCCATCCCAGGAACATAGGGCCATGTATGTACAATGATAGCGTGAATGGCTAGTAGCAAATATTTGTGAAAATATTTAGCATTATCAAAAACAATACTCTTTTTACTAGAATCCATAAGAAGTGAAAAAAAAGGCCATCGAGAGACTGCCCCACCTAGGGATCCATCGTATCTGTAGACACCAAACCCCAACACTATTGCTGATGGCAAGAAACTCTTGCTGACAGGCGCCTCATATGGCTATTCTCTGAGAATTCTACCAGCACCTGACCAATACAGATGCAGATGCTCACAGTATTTTATATATATATATATATATATATAATTTTGCCTCTTCTGAATCTCTCTACCTGGTTCTTCCAGGGCTAACCTAATATTCTATGTATAATTTTAATTCTTTTTTGATTGGTTATTAAATATCCTGAAAACATTTTTATTGTTTACACCAGAGATTAAAATGATGTATGGAAACTATGTCTGCTATAAACACACTGCAGTGTTACTATTGTAATATATATATATATATATATATTCTAGGCAGTGACCAAGAGAATTATCAAATCAATGAAACAAAACTTGGGGAAATGAACAAATACAAAATTAATCAATTATGGTGGGAATTTCAGTACCTTTTAAAACTTGACAGATTCGACAGTATAGTAACAAGTCCATGCTATATTTGATTTTATTGCTAACACATCTGACTAGAACAGAATTAAATTAGGAATCTAGAACAAAAGCAATTAATGGCCATTTTTAAATTCATGGAACTATAAACAAAGAAGATATCTTCAGAGAACATGGAAAATGTTAGCACTTGAAAGTGCCAAAATTCTGTATATAAGAAAATATTAGATTCTATTTAGTTTTACTTAAATGAAGATGTGCATATGAAAGTTATATCCCCAAATAACATGAAAACAATATTTAACATTATAGGTCATAAAGTCAGAAAAATAAGACACTACAACTAAAAAAATAAATTAATGAGTCTAAGAGAAAAGAATGAAAAAATAAGAGAAAAAAATCAATGAAATAAAATTAATTATTTAAAAGGATAGCACAGAGTATTTTTATCCAGATAAGGCAGAGAAGTAGCAGTGGATAATCAAAAATTAATTTGCATAAACAGCTACAACCACAAAGAAATGTTCAAAGTAAGACAGAAATGAACCTAAGAAGCAAGTAATGCGAAGATTGGCATCCATCAAATATGAATTGCAAAGCTAAAGGAAAATTTCTTTAATTCTGAAAGAGGGTTTAAGTCCTGTACTGAAAGATGTACTCTTGCCAAGGGGTGAGTTCATCCCAATTAAGTTAAAAATTCCTTGTAAATGTTATCACACTTCTGTGATGGGATGGGATGTGGTGGGGTGCAGTGCTGCACTGTGTGGGCTCTGTGTGTGTGTGTGTGTGTGTGTGTGTGTGTGTGTGTGTGTGTGTGTGTGTGTGTTAAACTCGAAGTAATCAAAATAATTTAGAAAAAAAATTGGTGAACTTACCATGGATTGATATCAATATATCCCATACTATAGAAATAAGAGTGTTTTTAAGGCAGAATTTTCATAAATGTAATGGAGCAGATTTTAAATCACAGAAAGAGAGTTTATTTATAATTATTTATACTTTTGGCAATACTGAATGAGTGTCTTGACCTACTCTTATATGAGTCTGGAACAAATCATTTACTGCTTCAAACCAAAAGAGAACAACATTTCATCACAATATACAGTAATTTTAGATGAATAAGAGAACTAAGTTTCAGAGCAGATAAACTGAACTTTGCCAAAATTGAAAACATTTTAAATTTGAACAATATTAGTAAAGAAATGAGATGAGCCACAGGTTAAAAATAAGGTTTTAGATTATATTCTTGATCAAGAGTTTCTTTTCTTTTCTTTTTTATTAGAAATTTTCTTTATTTACATATCAAGTACTATATTGAATAGGTAGGGAGAGAGTGGGCAGCCTTGTCTAGTCCCNGGCTAGTATCCACATATCAGTGAGTACATGTTATGTGAGTTCTTTTGTGATTGGGTTACCTCACTCAGGATTGGTTGAGAGATTATTAATGACTGCTTCTATTGGTTGAGAGATTATTAATTACTGCTTCTATTTCTTTAGTGGTTATGGGACTGTTTATGTTGTTTATCTGAATTTGATTTAAATTTGTTACCTGGTATCAATCTAGAAATTTGTCTATTTTCTCCATATTTTCCAGTTTTGTTGAGTATAGGCTTTTGTGGTATGATCTGATGATTTTTTTTTTTTTTTAATTTTCCTTGGTCTCTGTTGTTACATCTGCTTTTTCATTTCTGATTTTGATAATTTGGAAATGTTCTCTGTGTCTTCTGGTTAATCTGGCTAAGGCTTCATCTACATTGCTGATTTTCTCAAAGTACCAGCCCCTGGTTAAGTTGATTCTTTTTATAGTTCTTTTTGTTTCTACTTGCTTGATTTCAGCCCTGAGTTTGATTGTATCCTGCCTTCTATACTTCTTGAGTGTATTTGCTTCATTTTTGTTCTAGAGCTTTCAGATGTGATGTCAAGCTGCTAGTGTATGCTCTCCCCTGTTTCTTTTTGGAGGTACTCAGAACTATGAGTTTTCCTCTTAGCACTGTGTTCATTGTGTCCCATAAGTTTGGGTGTGTTGTGGCTTCATTTTCATTAAATTCTAAAAAAGCCTTTAATTTCTTTCTTTATTTCTTCCTTGACCAAGTAATCATTAAGTAGAGTATTGTTCATATTCCACATTTATGTGGGCTTTCTATTGTTGTTGTTATTGAAGACCAGCCTTAGTTCATGGTGATCTGATAGGATGCATGGGATTATTTCAATCTTCTTGTATCTGTTGAGGCCTGTTTTGTGACTGATTATATGGTCAATTTTTGAGAAGGTACCATGAGGTGCTGAGAAGAAGGTATATTCTTTTGTTTTAGGGTGAAATGTTCTGTTATATCTCTTAAATCCATTTGGTCCATAAATTCTGTAAATTTCAATGTGTCTCTGCTTAGTTTGTATTTCCATGAGAGTGGGGTGTTGAAGTCTCCCCGTATTATTGTGTGAGGTGCAATGTATGCTTTGAGCTTTAGTAAAGTTTCTTTTATGAATGTGGGTGGCCTTGCATGTGAAGCATAGATGTTAAGAATTGCGAGTTATTCTTGGTAGATTTTTTCTTTGATGATTTTGAAGTGTCTTTCATAATTGTTTTTGATAACTTTTGGTTGAAAGTCAATTTTATTCCATAATAGGATAGCTACTCCAGCTTGTTTCTTGGGAACATTTGCTTGGATAACTGATTTCCAGCCTTTTACTCTGAGGTAATGTCTGTTTTTATCACTGTGTTTCTTGTATGTAGCAAAATATTGGGTCCTGTTTACCTATCCAGTCTGTTAGTCGATTTTTACTGTGGAATTGAGTCCATTGATATTAAGATATTAAAGAAAAATGATTGTTGTTTCTTGTAATTTTTGTTGTTAGAGATGGAATTAACATTTATTTGGCTATCTTCTTTTTGATTTGTTAAAAGAAGATTATTTTCTTGCTTGATCTAGGATGTAGTCTCCCTCCTTGTGTTGGAGTTTTCCATTTACTATCATTTGAAGGGCTGAATTTTGGGAAAGATTTTGTGTAAATTTATTTTTGTGATGGAATACCTTGGTTTCTCCATCTATGGTAATTGAGAATGTTGCTGGGTAATAGCCTGGGCTAGCATTTGTCTTCTCTTAGGGTCTGTGTGACATCTGCCCATGATCTTCTAGCTTTTATAGTCTCTGATGAGAAGTCTGGTGTAATTCTGCTAAGTCTGCCTTTATACATCACTTGACCTTTTCCCCTTACTGCTTTTAATATTCTTTGTTTAGTGCATTTGGTGTTTTGATTATTATGTGACAGGAGGAATTTCTTTTCTGGTCGAGTTTATTTGGAGCTCTGTAGGCTTCTTGTATGTTCATGGGCATCTATTTCTTTAGGTTAGGGAACTTTTTTTCTATAATTTTGTTGAAGATATTTACTCGTCCTTTTAGTTGGGAATCTTCACTTTCTTCTATACCTATTATCCTTAGGTTTGGTTTTCTCATTGTTTCCTGGATTTCCTGGATGTTTTGGATTAGGAGCTTTTTGCATTTTGCATTTTCTTTGACTGTTGTGTCAATGTTTTCTATGGTATCTTCTGCACCTGAAATTCTTCCTTCTATCTCTTGTATTCTGTTGGTGATATCTCCAACATACCATCTATTACTCCTGACTTCTTTCTTAGGCTTTATATCTCCAGGCTTGTCTCCCTTTGTGATTTCTTTATTGTTTCTAGTTCTATTTTTAGATCCTGGATGATTGTGTTCAATTTCTTCATCTATTTGGTTGTATTTTCCTATAATTCTTTAAGGGATTTTTGTGTTTCCTCTTTAACGGCTTCTAGCTGTTTACCTGTGTTCTCCTGTATTTCTTTAAGGGAGTTATTTATGCCCTTCTTAAAGTCCTCTATCAGCATAATGAGATGTTATTTTAAATCCAAATTCTGCTTTGTTGGGGTATCCAGGACTTGCTGTGGTGGGAGAACTGGGTTCTCATCATACCTAATAGCCTTAGTTTCTGTTAGTAAGCGTCTTGTGCTTCCCTTTCATCATCTGGTTACCTCTGATGTTAGTTTGTTTTACTGTCTCTGGCTGGAGTTTGTCCCTCCTGTGTGTCTGTAAGCCTGTGTCAGCACTCCTAGAAGACAAGGTCTTTCCTGGAGAGACCTGTGTACAGAGGGCTGAGGAACAGCATTAGTTTCTGGGTGCAGATGGCAACTGGAAGGATCCTTTCCCAGCTGCTCCACTGAAAAGGGGTTTATATTAAGAATAGACATATACTCTTTAAATCAAAGGATAAGTAACTAGGCAAGACTTCAACTTGGATAATTTACAACTATGTCAGGGGTTCTCTGCCTCATAGATATCTTTATTATTTGACAACATAGTTATAAATATTGAAACCTACGTAAATGTAGCTATACATTTAAATCACCCTTGCATGCTCAATTTCATACAGATCTGATTTATTTCTACATATTGGTAGTGGGATAACAGATAAAAGTTTTTACTTTTAAAAAGTCACTTTATTCTAATTAACTCAGGAGTAAACACATTGCACATTTAAAGGAAGTCTGTTAGAACTTGATATAACTTCTATGAAGATTCTGCCCTGAAAAGCACTCTTAGTTTTGCTACTGTATGATATATTTTGAAATTGATCCATGCTAAGTTTACTAATTTTTTCCAAGATCATTCTGATTACTTGGAGTTTAACAAACTCACGGAGGCAGAGGCAGGCGGATTTCTGAGTTCGAGGCCAGCCTGTTCTACAAAGTGAGTTCCAGGACAGCCAGGGCTATACAGTAAAACCTGTCTCGAACCCCCCCCCCCAAAAAAAAAAAAACCTCACACACTTGACTAGACCTAATTTATCTATATTCAGTAAACATCTTTCTGTAGAGTAAAAATGACCATTCTAACTAAAGCCATGACTTTGTCTATGGTTTAAAACTTTCAACATCAATTACATTTTTATTCACTTATAGTACTCCCCAAAAGAAATGGTGGAGTTGAGATTAGAAAACTATTAATTTTATATTTCATTCGTGACTCATGTGTTCTATTACCTACAGTCTGTCTTCCTTCCTCATTTAATATTAACCTCCGCTGGGACTCTAGATTAAGAAACTTATATATACAGGCCAATTTAGAACATTTGTATTTTCTATTCTTGATCCCAAAATTTTAAAGAACTATATACACTGACAGCAGTAAACGTAATAAGCAATATGCTAACTGGAAGTAACTTATAAAATAAATCTTATATTTTTAATATGAGAAAATTTGTCACTGAAACATGATTTCTTTTTAATAACATTTGTATTGATCAGTTTGAAATTAATTTTGAGGTAGTTGTAATAAAGTTGTCATTAATTAAATTATTTACTTATATTGGACATGAGAAACTCATGACTTTTTTTCATTCTTTATATACGTTTAAAGTAAATTTGTATGATAATATAAGGAAAACCTGAAATTGAGTTTGCAATCTTGAGACTTTTGGTTGATATATGTCCCTAAACTTTATTTTAATAGACATTTAATATCAATTTAAAAAAAAACATTTGGTATTACCAATATAGATTTGAATGTTTAAATCGGAATTTAATTCACATAAAGTATTGTATAAATTCAGTGTTATCATTACCTGTTATAATACATGTATGCAATGTATAATGTTTATATTACATAAATAAATCTGGTATATATTTACTGGGGAAATATGGAGAATTATTTTCTCTCTTTTTTCTAAAGGAATAGTTTACTCTTATCTATACTCCTTAACAATAGCACTCTGAAACTTGCTGCTTCTCTGTATAGTAAATAGCATCCATTGATCAGTTTCTATGAGACCAACTTTTGTAGATTCTACAACTTAGTGTAATCATGAAGTAATTCTATTGTTGTGCCTGGCTTATTTCATTTAATATAATGATTTCCAGTCCATCCTTTTTCAGAGCTAACAGGAATTAATTCTTTCTATGGCAAAATAAGAATTTTTATGTATATGTATTACATTTTCTTAAGCCACTCAGCAGTTGATAGACCACACTCAGGTTGTTTGCAATTTTCTTGGCTGCTGTAAATTAAGCACAGGACTATAGATACCTCCTTGAAATGTTGGCTTCATTTGAATATGTGTCCAGAAGTGGGCCTGTTGTATCATATGGTAGTTTAATTTATAATTTTTCAGGAAACTTCATATTTTGTTCTGTGTAGTGTCATGAGTTGTATTCTAATTTATTATTTTTGTTTCTATTCAAGTCTAGAGAACGTGGATGGTTCATTTTCATACCATCCCCACCAATTGCTATCTTCATCTTTTTTTGTAATAGCCATTGGTGTGGCTACTATCAAACAGTTACCAATAGTTGTGAAGTGATACAACCCTGAAGTTTTAACTGCATATCATCTCTGAAGTTTAATTTAGTCAATATTTCTCATTTACATGTTTGTCATTTAAATGTCTTAAAATATAAATTTGGATTTATTTTACAGTAGATCTTTTGGTAGTTTGATTAATATTAATTTATTTTGCAAGCAATTTCTGGTGCATGAAAATTAAGCAGAAATGTTTCTATGTGAATGCCCTACACAGTTTTCTCTGGTCTTGGTATTTTGCACTGTTATTACATAGTTGGATATTTCTAGTCAATATTTGTAATCCATCCTATTATAACCCAGTTTATACTAATGTGAATTACATTCTATATATTTCTGAATGTTCTGCTTGATACATAATGTTGTATTTCAAGGTTAAGCTAAATGAGAAATAGTTTCAACTCTATGGATTTCTACCTCACTTATTAACTATATAACCCTTTCTGTATTCTAATTACTGTCTACATAATTTTGCCTTTTCATGGGTGTCATGCTTTAAAGTTGCAAATGAATAACTTTCTCAAATGCTATACTTCTCGTCTCTCCACTTTACATTATGCAGTTCCAATTCTGCCAAGCATTTTTATAGCTTCAAAGCACATTTATTTTCATCCCTGAATAATATTTCATTGTTTAGATTACCAACATTTGTTTATTCACTCTTCTGGTAAAGAACATCTTGGTTTCTTCCATTTGGGCAATTATGAATAAAACTGATATGGACATTTGCGCACAGTTTTGAATGTTAATGGACACAAATTTTCAAGTCATTTGGAAAACTTTCAAGCACTGTGTTTGTGGATCAGATGGCAAGACTATGTTTTGTTTTGTTAAATCTACCAAACTGTTTCCCACTAGACTCTGCTCTCAAATGGGTGTACCATTTTGGATTCCCAGAAAACATTCCTCTTCACTTTTGCCATCATTTAACACTGTCAATACTTTAGCCAATTCAATACATATGTGATGATATGTTTCCTGTTTTTTTTCCTCCAAGTTTACAGGTCAAGAATTATATAAAGTACAGTGTTAGGCATCTCATGAAATGATCACTTGATATCTCTATATCATTGCTGGTGAGAATAGTCTCATCAATATATTTTAATAACAAATGTTATTCATTACTTCTTTCAGAATTTCTAATGTTTTCAAAGTTTAATGATTTGATTGTGATATTTATTTATTTATTTATTTATTTATTTATTTATTATTAGAGAGTTCTTTCATTTACATTTCAAGTGTTACCCAAAAGTCCCCTATATCCTCCCCCCACCCTGCTCCCCTACCCTTCCTCTCCCGCTACTTGGCCCTGGCATTCCCCTGTACTGGGGCCTATAAACATTGCTAGACCAAGGGCCTTTCTTCCCAAATAATGGCCAACTAGGCCATCTTCTAATACATATACAGCTAGAGACATGAGCTCTGGGGGTTCTGATTAGTTCATATTGTTGTTCCATCTATAAGGTTGCAGACCCCTACAACTCTTGGGTACTCTCTCTAGCTCCTACATTGGGGACCCTGTGTACTACCCTATAGATGATTGTGAGCATCCACTTTTGCGTTTGTCAGGAACTGTCAAAGCTTCCCATGAGACAGCTATTGATTGTGATTCTTAAATCTATTTTTAGAATTATTTTTAAAAATATTACAATTATTGTACTGAGCAAATTAATTTATTTTTTTAACTTTTTTTTCATTAGATATTTTCTTAATTTACATTTCAAATGCTATCCTAAAAAATCCCCTATACCCTCCTCCCCGCCCTGCTCCCCTACCCACCCACTCCGAATTCTTGGCCCTGGCATTACCCTGTATTGGGGCCTATAAAGTCTGGCTAAGGGTTTATCTATCTTGTTGATTTTCTCAATGAACTGGCTCCTGGTTTGGTTGATTTTTTGAATAGATATTTTTGTTTCCACTTGGTTGATTTAAGCTCTGAGTTTGATTATCTAGAGCTTCTAGGTGTGCTGTCAGGCTGCTACTGTATGCTCTCTCTAGTTTCTTATTGGAGGCACTCAGGGCTATGAGTTTTCCTCTTAGGACTGCCTTCATTGTGTCCTATAAGTTTGGGTATGTTGTGGCTTCATATTCATTAAACTCTAGAAAGTCTTTAATTTCTTTTTTTTTTTTTTTATTTCATCCTTGACCAAGGAATCATTGAGTAGAGTGTTGTTTCCACGTGAATGCTGGCTTTCTATTATTTATGGTGTTATTGAAGATCAGTCTTAGTTTGCGGTGATCTGATAAGATGCATGGGATAATTTCAATATTTTTGATCTGTGGAGGCCTGGTTTGTGACAAATTATATGGTCAGTTTTGGAGGAGGTACCATGTGGTGCTGAGAAGAAGACGTATCCTTTTGTTTTACAATAAAATGTTCTGTCGATATCTATTAAATCCATTTGTTTCATAATTTATGTTAGTGTCCATGTATCTCTGTTTAGTTTCTGTTTCCAGTATCTGTCCATTGGTGAGAGTGTGGTGTTGAAGTCTCCCACTATTATTGTGTGAAGTGCAATGTGTGCTTTGAGCTTTACTAATGTTTTTTTAATGAATGTGGCTGCCCTTTTATTTGGAGCATAGATATTCAGAATTGAGAGTACATCTTAATTTATTTTACCTTTGATGAGTATGAAGTGCCCCTCCTTGTCTTTTTTGATAACTTTGGGTTGAAAATTATTTTTATTTGATATTAGAATGGCTACTGAAGCTCTTTTCTTCAGAACATTTACTTGGAAAATTGTTTTTCAGCCTTTCACTCTGAGGTAGTGTCTGTCTTTTTTTGCCTGAGGTGGGTTTCCTGTAAGCAGGAAAATGTTGGGTCCTGTTTGTGTAGCCAGTCTATTAGTCTATGTCTTTTTATTGGGGAATTGAGTCCATTAATGTTAAGAGAAATTAAAGAAAAGTCATTGTTGCTTCCTGCTATTTTTGTTGTTAAAGTTGGGATTCTGTTCTTGTGGCTGTCTTCTATTAGTTTTATTGAAGGATTACTTTTTTGTTTTTTCTAGGGTGTACTTTCCATCCTTGTGTTAGGGTTTTCCCGTTGTTATCCTATGAATTGCTGGATTCATGAAAAGATATTGTGTGAATTTGGTTTTGTCATGGAATAATTTGGTTTCTCCATCTATGGTAATTGGGAGTTTTGCTGGTTATATCAGCCTGGGCTGGCATTTGTGTTCTCTTAGAGTTTCTATAATATCTGTCCATAATCTTCTGGCTTTTATAATCTCTCGTGAGAAGTCTGGTGTAATTCTAATAGGCCTGCCTTTATATGTTACTTGACCTTTTGCCCTTACTGCTTTTAATATTCTGTCTTTATTTAATGCATTTGTTGTTCTGATTATTATGTGTCGGGAGGAATTTCTTTTCTGGTCTAGTCTATTTGGAATTCTGTAGGCTTCTTGTCTGTTCATGGACATCTCTTTCTTTAGGTATGGGAAGTTTTCTTCTATAATTTTGTGGAAGATTTTTACAGGCCCTTTAATTTGAAAATCTTCATTTTTATCTACCCCTATTATCCGTAGGTTTGTTCTTCTCATTGTGTCCTGGATTTCCTGGATGTTTTGAGTTAGGATCCTTTTGCATTCTGCATTTTCTTTGATTGTTGTGCCCATGTTTTCTATGGAATCTTCTGCACCTGAGATTCTCTCTTCCATCTCTTGCATTCTGTTCTGATGCTCACATCTATGGTTACCGATTTCTTTCCTAGGGTTTCTATCTCCTGAGTTGTCTCACTTTGAATTTTCTTTATTGTTTCTACTTCCCTTTTTAGATCTTGGATGGTTTTGTTCAATTCCATCACCTCTTTGGTTGTGTTTTCATGTAATTCTTTAAGGGATTTTTGTGTCTTCTCTTTAAGGACTTCTACCCGTTTAGCAGTGTTTTCCTGTGATTCCTTAAGGGCTTCTTCCTGTTTACCAGTGTACTGTCTAGTTTTGAGTGTCAACTTGACACAGCTGGGATTATCACAGAGAAAGGAGCTTCAGTTGGGGAAATGCCTCCATGAGATCTAGCTGTGAGGCATTTTCTCAATTAGTGATCAAGGGCCCCTTGTGGCTGGGACCATCTCTGGGCTGGCAGTCTTGGGTTCTATAAGAGAGCAGGCTGAGCAAGCCAAGGGAAGCAAGCCAGTAAAGAACATTCCTCCATGGCCTCTGCATCAGCTTCTGCTTCCTGACCTGCTTGAGTTCCAGTCCTGACTTTCTTGGTGATGAACAGCTGTATGGAAATGTAAGCCAAATAAACCCTTTCCTCCCCAACTTGCTTCTTGGTCATGATGTTTGTGCAGGAATAGAAACCCTGACTAAGACAAATTGGTACCAGCATACTGGGGTATTCCTGTGACAACCTGACCATGTTTTGAGGAGGACTGTGGAAGGACTTCGGAACTTTGGGCCAGAAGATGCATTCTGTGTTAAGAGCTCTGTGGGATGTTGTGTAGGAGCTTGGAAGATAATGTTGAGAACAGTGCAAAAGATGGAGGCCTGGCTTGTGAAATTCCAGAGGGAAAATTAAAGCTCTTTTCAGGGCCATTGTTACTTTGTGAAGATTCTGTGGTTCTGGTTAGCTGGGGCTGAAGAATCAGCTGTGATTAACAAGATACAAGAACTACTAAAGCAAAAACTTGACATTACTGGGACTATTGATGCTGGAGCTAAGAAATTAGTGGTGATTAAGAAGAGACCAGCATCATTGAGGTGACATCTTCTGGGAAATGTTTTCTGAAAGCACAAGGAGGCTGTGTTCCAGAGATAGCCATGGTTATACCTTGTGCTGTGACTGGACTTGGTAATGTGTAAGAGTTACCTAGGTGGTACTGGTTTTAGAGACATGAAGGAGTCATGCAGAACAGCTGAGACCATGGAAGCACTGCGAGAGGCCATGGAAGGCCATTGGTGAAGGTGCAGCCTCAGTTGCAATTGATGGCCCAGGACTGAAGGGGTCATGCAAAGGAGTTGAGGCTCAGGACCTTGAAGAGAGGCTATGAGAGGATAGTGTTGAAGCCTAGTTACAGAAGCATTTTGGAGATGCTAGTACCATGAGATGACCACCAAGAACAGCAGCAGCAATGGAGTACAGGCATCTGGAACCTAGAGGACAACGTGTGTGCTACAAAGGGCATGGCTGGAGAAGTGACCCAAGCCCTTGAAGGAGCCCAGAAGATCGTGAGTTGGATCCCAGACATTGGAAGGTTGGAGATTGATTTTTGCTTTTGATTGTGACTGTGCTCTGATATTTTTCCCTCTTGAAGGAAGTTTTTAAATGAAGCCCACAGTTAAGAGACTTTGAATTTTAAAGTACTTTGACTTTTAAAAGATACTGGATATTTTAAAAGGATTGAACTTTTAGTATGTAAAGACTGTGGGACTTTTAAGTTATTTAAGATCTTGGGGATGAGAAAGAACTAAGGGTTGAGGCTTACTAGTGATATGTTTGTGTGTCAAGTTGACAAGGGGTCAATTGTACTGGCTAGTTTTGAGTGTCAACTTGACACAGCTGGGATTATCACAGAGAAAGGAGCTTCAGTTGGGGAAATGCCTCCATGAGATCTAGCTGTGAGGCATTTTCTCAATTAGTGATCAAGGGCCCCTTGTGGCTAGGACCATCTCTGGGCTGGCAGTCTTGGGTTCTATAAAAGAGCAGGCTGAGCAAGCCCAGGGAAGCAAGCCAGTAAAGAACATCTCCCCATGGCCTCTGCATCAGCTTCTGCTTCCTGACCTGCTTGAGTTCCAGTCCTGACTTCCTTGGTGATGAACAGCTGTATGGAAGTGTAAGCCGAATAAACCCTTTCCTCCCCAACTTGCTTCTTGGTCATGATGTTTGTGCAGGAATTAGAAACCCTGACTAAGACAACCAGTGTTCTCCTGTATTTCTTTAAGTGAGTTATTAATGCCCTTCTTAAGGTCCTCTACTAGCATCATGAGATATGATTTTGAATCCAAATCTTGCTTTTTGGGTGTGTTGGGGTAACCAGGACTAGCTGAGGTGGGAGTGCTGGGTTCTGATGATGGTGAGCGGTCTTGGTTTCTGTTGGTAACATTCTTACATTTGCATTTTGCCATCTGGTAATCTCTGGTGTTAGTTGTTTCAGTTGTCTATGGATAGAGCCTATTCCTCCTGTGATTCTATTAGCCTTTGTCAGCTGTCCTGGGAGTCCAGCTCTCTTCTGAGTCTCAGTGGTCAGAGTACTCTTTTCAGCAAGCACTCCTCTTGCTGAGAGGGTGAACAGAGGTCTGGTCTTCATACCTGCCTCCTGGCTGAAAATGAAGGCCAGAATCAGGGCGTGTCCAGAAGATGGTTGCCTCTGCAGTCTGTGTGCTCACCTGTGCAGACTGGCCTCCGAGGAACTCAAGACACAATATGGCTCTCTTGCCTGCTCTGGCTGCCAGAGCCCTTCCAGGTAGACACCTCTTCTCTGGTGGAGAAGGTGCCCAGATGTCTCGATCCCGAAACGGGATCTATCACAGAAGCTGTGTTGCTTCTGCCTGTCCCAGAAGCTCTGTCACTTCTGCAGTCCGCTGGCTTACCCTCCACAGACTTCGAGTTTATATGGGTAGGCTGGTCTCAGAGGGATCCGGGAGACAAGATGGCTCCCTCACCTGTTCTGGGGGATCAGAGCCCTCCCAGGTGGCCACCTCTCTTCTGGCGGAGAAGGTGTCAGGATTTCTGGAGTCTGAAAAGGTGGTCTGGCCCAGAAGCTGTGTCACTTCTGCAGTCTGCTCACTCACCCTTCACAGTTCGCAAGCTGACCTGTGCAGACAGGTCTCTGAGGGCTCTGGGACCCAAGATGGCTCCTTCACCTGCTTCTGCAGGCAGAGCCCTCCCAGGCACACACCTCTTCTCAGGCTGGGAAGGTGCCTGGATGTCTGGGGACTGAAACTGGGTCTGTCCCAGAAGCTGGGTTACTTCAGCCTGTCCCAGAAGCTGTGTTGCTTCTGCAGTCCGCACTCTCACCTGTGCAGACTCGCAAATTAATTTATAATGTAGTTTAAAATATATTGATTTCAATTCTAGAATAAAATATCTTTATTCTACTATTCTTTAGCAGAAATAAATTTCATATTGTAAAATAATTTCCTCTGTGAACTTTAATTGATTTTCACAGACTATATAATCAATTTGATTTTTCCATTGACTTGAAAAATACAGTTGTCTACTTCATATATGACAGAACAATTCAGAATTGTCAGAAGAGATATTTGCCCCATCAATTAGTGTGTTTAATATATTGCAATCAATGATACCACAAAACTTAGAGTTGTGTTTTGAACTTTCTAAATGTTGGCAAAATTCAGTAGCACAGTGGTTATATCATTAGTAGTTCATCAAAATATCAACTTAAATAATTTCCACATAATATTGACTCAGAATTAGCAAGAAGAATGTTATAGATATTAATAATAAATAATCATTGATTATATTTTTGTGTATTATCAGGCAACTGCCAGTCTGAATAACAAAGAAATTTAACTACTGATTGTCTGTTCATTCATTACAGTCTCCATGATATGCATAGATTTGAGAATCTGTTCATTTTGTAACTGAGGGCTTGCTCTCTATGGTTCAAATATACCATCTCCCCCTATCTCATGGCAAATACTCTCTGTTTTGTACTTAATTATTTATGGACTACACACAAAATTGATATGTGCTAATTATATTTTATGTATGGCTTACTTCACTTAGCATAATGCCCTCTAGTTTCAGTATTTTTAAACCTAAATATATTCCCTTCAGTGCTAAAGAAAATCCTTATAACATGAAAAAGGTTCATATTTGAAAAGTTTTTTGATGAAACATTTTCATAATTTTTATTCAAAATTTTAAATTTTAATTCTCTGTGAGGTTTCACAGAAAATATGTTTACTTGTAAAGCTCTCCCTTTTCCATTGGCTTTGGATTTCCTAAAGATTCCTCAGTTTAGACTTTTACCCCCACCTTTCATTTCCCCACTTATCCTATGTACTAATGTGCAACAAATGGAGAACGCTTCATGGGCTACTGAAAATAGGTGGTTAGGTGTAGTGTTTCTACAGATTTCTGTTGGACTGTTTGGTTTGTGGTGCCTTTCAACTTTGAATGTTTTTTTGTTTAATTTTATCTAGACTCCTTGTCTATTGGTGAGAAAAGGGTCTTTGGAAACACCTACCATCACAGTTTATCATTAAACAGTGGCTTTATGTCCAGTAGCCTTTTCTTTATGAAGCTGCAGGTGCCTGTGGTTGATATCTATATGTTTAGAACTTTAATATCCTTAATGAGATGAAGTAACCTTCTCTGTGTCTTTTGACTGGCTTTGCATTGCATTCTATTTTGTCAATATTGAAATAGTAATGCCTGATCATTTCCTTGTTCCATTTGCCTGGAATATATTTTTATCATCTTTTTAGCCCAAGGTTGTTTCCATCTATGATGATGTATGGGAGGCAGCAAAAGAGGATTTTGTTTTCCATTACAGTCTAAAGTCTGTGTCTGTTTATTGGAGACTTGGGTCCTTAATATTCCGTTACTACTGAAATCTGCAAATCAATTGTGTTATATCATTCATTTTGTGATCTTTTCTAGATATTATGTTTATTAATTGCTCTGATATTCCCCATTTATCTCTGTAATCTTTTAGGTATTTTGATAAGTTCCCCTTTGTGTATCCTCTATATATCTAGCCTTGTGGTCATCAATTTATTTCATCTTTTTTAAAATTATAGAATATTTTTTAGTTATCCTTCAAATTTAATTTATAGTTTTGCTAAACATAATATTCTGATCAGCAGTTTTGTTTTTTCAGGTCTTAGAATATGTTTTCCAGGTCCTTCTGGCTTTAATGTTTATTTTAAATAATCAACCATTCTTCTTTTTTAAAAAATTATTAATTTGGGGCTGGAGAGATGGCTCAGTGGTTAAGAGCACCGACTGCTCTTCCGAAGGTCGAGAGTTCAAATCCCAGCAACCACATGGTGGTTCACAACCATCTGTAACGAGATCTGGTGCCCTCTTCTGGAGTGTCTGAAGACAGCTACAGTGTACTTACAAATAATAAATAAAATAAATCTTTAAAAAAATTATTAATTCTTATTCTTTGTGTATGAATATTTTGTCTGCATGGATGTTTGTGTCCAACATTCATTCTGGGTACCCTTTTAAGTTAGAAGAAGACAATAGACTTACTGTCACTGAATACAGATGATTTTGAGTCATATAAATGCTGGGAGTTGAGCCAGAGTCCTTTGAAAGAAGAGTCAGTGCCTTAAAAACTAAGTCATCTCTTTAGCTGTTATTTTGCTTACTCTGTCTTTGTAATTGACTTGACCCTTCACTCTTAAATTCCAATAACCCTTATATATTTGATGTTTTGTTGTTGTTACTGTTGTTGTTGTTTACTTATTTTGAAGGTTTTGTTTTGTTTGGTGTTTTACCTCTAACGTGAGATGGAGAACTTAAATTCTGGTGTTTTTCACGTTTTCTGTGTGCTGATTGTCCATAGATCAGCATCTCTTTCTATAGCTTTGGGAAACTTCCTTCCATGGCTTCATTGACAATATTTTTTTTCATTCTTGTTATGTTTTTTTTCCTTCTGCTGTAGCCATAACTAAAAGATGTAGTCATTTTCTCATGTTTTATTCACATTTTAATGTTATTTTAGTGAATATTTTAAACAATTCATACAATGTATTTTTATCACATTGACTTATCTCCCCAAACCCATCTCTGATTTCATATGAAATTCAGATCCTTTCAAACCTTGGAGTGGTATCCAAGTAGGATGTGTATTCTGATATCTCAGAGAAGTTAAATGTAAGTAGGTGTCTATTTACTCAAGAAATCCTACATGCTGTCCACTCATAACACATCCTCTTCGGTGACATTACCCAGAAAATGTCACTGTAGAACTTACTTCCAGTGCAGCTGGTCCAGGGATGCTGGTAACCTTACCCCTTAAAGTTTTCTTCTAGTGTAAATTCTCTGTCTAAAAAAAAAAAAAAAAAAAAAAAAAAACTCAGGTTTTTATTTTTGAGAATATAATATATTACATCACCTCCCGCCTTCCTTTTCCTCACACCAACCACCCACATATACTCCTCTCTTGCTGTCTCTAAAATTTATGGCTTTATTTTTCTTTAATTGTTGTTACACATACATGAACATCTGTGTATTCCTCACTATTTGAATAAAATACGCTCAGTGCATATAAAATTAGTTATTTGCCTATGTTGAAGGGGTTACCATGTGATATTAGATAACCAGTCTGTATGCTCTTCATTGGGAAAGTCTATGTCTCCTGCTCCCAATATCTTTTAGTTGCTTGTAGTTCCTTATCTAGTAAAGAGACCTTGTGAGCTTTTGCCTTCAATGTTACCATGTCTTCTAGTAAAAATTTATTTTTATTTTATATTCATGGGTGTTTGGCCCGTATATCTCTACAGAGTCCATAGAAACCAGAGGAGTGTGGTGAATACTATAAAAGTGGAGTTAGATCTAGTTGTGAGCCACAGTGTGTGTGCTGGAATCTGAACCTATGTCTTTTGGAAGAACAGTCAGTGCTCTTAATCACTGACCCATCTCTGCAGCTAGACTATCTATGTATCTCTAAAATATATAGCTAAAGTCTTAGAATGTAATTACTTATAGATTATGTCATGATCATACTAAGTCAGGATGCATGGTTGAACTTAGCTATGGCGCACACTGTAGTCCAGTCTGGTCCATGAATCAGATTGGCACTTTTCATTCGGATATTCAATTTATCCAAATGCTGCAAGATAAAAATCATCCTGAAAATTCACTTTGTAACACTCTTCTTTTTTTCCAAAATCCCTGGAAATAAAATAAATGTTCAAAGGATGCCACTATTTTCACATTATCTTAGAAATAAATATTAAAGCAGTAGCTAAATATAATTAAAACTGTTGAATATAGTACTTCCTGAGCTGAGATTTCCAAGATCTATGGCTGGAATCATAAAGCACTGTTGGCCACAAATAAAGTGTGCACATCAATAACAGATGGTGATGGATCTAGGAGAATTTTCAAATAAGTAATCTAGCTTGTTAAACGGTAATCTAGGTCATGGTTCACAAATCTCAGAATAACCTTTAAGAGACCTCAAAGGAAAATTACAAAAAAGAAGAATTATGAAGAACTATACCCAGCTAAAAGGTTTTATGACTCATCCTATGTTAAAAATCTGGTATGTATGATGCCTTGCTATGACCACAATGGCCTCCATTACTTCCATAGTGGTTAGCAGGGGTGTTTTCCCTACACCTTGATTATAACATCAGGGTACTCAGTAACTCTTCTTGCTATCTTGCAAAAGTCTCAAGCCATCAAGAAAATGTTGAGCAATCTCAGAACTACAAGATTCTAGAGCTTGTGATACTGAGGAGTCTCTTGACTCATTCATTTGAGGTATTGAACTTTTCTAGTGACAACAACAAAGTGAAAATGATGTCATAGCAGGGGGTGCTGATGCTCTGATACAGCTGTAGAGATGCAGATACAGAGATCTCTCTTATTCACACAGACCCCTGTGCTGACTGCAGGGTAATTTGTCTCTTATCTAAAGACCATGAGTGAGAATTTTTCCACTAATGAGTGATGCTTATGCACGCTTTAGGGCCTGGGAGTTCTTATGAGCTATAAAGGGAAGACAAAAAAAGAACTACACAAAAGGTTGCTGTTGGAATCTTCAAATCGTGTATATTTTTCATTTATTTGCAGTGATTTAAATGGCAAATAGGTTTAAGATGAAGAAATAAAATACCTTTTGGCAAACACCCAAAAGTAATTTCAAATTTGAAGTTTTAAATTTCTCCCTATTATACAAGTTTTTCTTTTGTATTTTAGAAAGGACAAGAAAACAGATTATAAAATTAACTGGGGGACACATGAATTTCTTCGAAACCAATTTTACCATTTTTGTTCTAGAAATTCTGCTACATATTTTAAGATTTAAATTAGCAAAAGCCACTTATAAACGTCTTGGAAAAGGATTAGATACTTTTGTCCTTTGGAGAAAATATGCACAGCAGCAGGTTGCACACATCCTTAATGAAGCTACTCGACATTTTCTGTTCACTGTGGCATGTTTACAGACAAAAATATCTGTCAGATCCTTCAGGGTTCTGGTCAACCTGGATTAAGGTTCTATTTATATCAGAGCATATACTCAGTGGGCCTTCCAAACAAATGTCATGGAAAGAAATTCTCAAATCTGTGCTGTCATCTTTCAACTATTTTATCCATCATACATTTACACAAAAATAATTTGCTGGTAAGTAATGATTTTTTGTTACTAGAATTTGGTTGGTGAACTTGAATTTGAAGAGTTGACAGGTCACTTCTATGTAGGATTTGCTTATTGCTTTATAAAATAGATTTTATTTTTTTGCATGTTTGAACTATATGTATGCATGTGTGTATGTTTGTGCATTATATATAATAGAGAGATAGAGATCTACATCTACATCTATCTATCTATCTATCTATCTATTTATCTAGAATTTATTAGAGCCACAACACATATGTGAAGTTCAAAAGAGACCTTTAGGTGTTGACCATTATCTGCTACCTCCTTAGAGATAGGCTTTAATTTTTTTTATCGTGTATCAAACTGCCATACCCATACATTTCCTGGTATTCTCCTTTTTCTTTACTGGGATTATGATGCATTATTATATGTGGCTTTACATGTTTGGGGATTGAAAGCCATGTCCTCATGTTTACATGGCACATACTTTGTCAAACAATATTCTCATCCCCCAAATAAGCCTACATTTCAATATCATCTTTATCATGGATATTCTTTTGTGATTTTTACTTGTCTGCATTATCCATTTCCACTAGTCTCTTTCTGACCTAAATAAATGTCAATATTGTTTCTAGATCTGTATTGATCAGCCCTTTTTTTTTCAAATATTTAAGATAAATCAATGACAGGAAGTTATCTTTCCAAGTACAAGCCATGCTTTTGATGGGTGTGGAAATCATACTGACCTTACATATCACTGAGCAAGTGTCTTCCATGCTGCTCTGCTACTGGAGTGAAAGTTTAAACTTTACTTTTCTACCCTTTCTCTTCCAGTTCTCAAGTCCCCACAGCTATTACCCTAATTTCTATAGGTCATCTGTCTTAGCATCATGGTTATCTTTGATACATTGTCATCACTAGCTATAACAGTTTCAGTCCCTCTTACATACTTTCAATATAAATGCAACACAATATAAGCAATACAGTAATTCTAAATTCCTTTTCACACAATCAATTCTTTACAGCCTTAAATTTTTTCTAGTGAAAATATTACTTCTCATATAGTAAATAAATCCAAATGAATTTTATTTGTAACAGTTCAAATCTCTTTAGGATATAGTCTGACTAAAAAAAAGACAGTCTCAATTATCACAAAGGAACACCAGGAATTTAAGTCACAAACCATTATTATTTCTGAAAATTCAAGGAATCATTTAGAGTACATTATTACAAATGAATATTCCTACAAATGTATTCTTTGTATTTTATTTCCTAAATGATGAATAGACTCTCAACATGCTATATTCAGCTCATGTGGTCAACTTTTAAATATTTCCTTCTACTGTAGTATATCAGTTCAGATTTTCATGGCCTTCTATAGAATTACTTTTGATTTTATGTCATTACTTACCTGTCTACAAATCTAATAAGATCCATTCTAAAAGACTGCAACAAATTGTTAGTAAACAAATGACTTTATTGGAAGTAGCATAAGTATTACCACCATAGAGAATAACTTTGAAATGTACATACCTCTACTCCAAATGATGTGGGGGTATTGGAACTGATATGAAGTCCTGTTCTACTTCTGTTATGGCTTTCAAACAATCCTTAGTACCCTCTGATGTTACCTATTTCCCATGCTACAGAGGCAATCCCACAAAATCTGTAAACTAGAAATGATGATACCTCTTAGAACAAGCTATGATTTTTATTGTAAGTAGCAGTAAGATTTGCTTCATGTTAACTTAAGCTTACTGCAGTAGCATTTTCAAAACCTGCAGTTAAGATGAGAAGTTTTAGATTCATTGTACTAAATGCTTAAATGCCATTTTATAAGGAAGAACAAAAAGAATTTCAAAGTCATCTCTCAAAATGAAAGCAGAATTTCCCTTTAAGACACAAGAAGGTGTCACCAGCTGGCTGCAGTGTGTGTACTTGGCATTATGGTTTTTAAGTTTATTAGGTATTTTACAATCTTGGAAACTAATGGTTACAGAACACATTCCTACATACTTTATCAACAAGAATTGGTGCCAATTGACAGGGAAGCTTCACCCATGAAATTGCAACATTATGGCTGCCTAAAGAAGACTTGCACAGTGATAAATACTAATTAATACACATGCTAAAGTGAAATGGGGATACCATGGGCCTTACAAAGTAGACCAAGTACTACAGTCAATTACTTACTGATTAAAGGGAGAACCAGACTTCCTTAGAGTATCCAATATCAGGAGGTCATCCTTAAAATTGCATATATATATATGTATATATATATGCAACACTAAATGGACTCAATAGGTTGTATTTATATAGTATGCATTTGTATATTTTTGTAATGATAATCAAAGGAAAAGATTAATTAATAGATATATTTTCGAGTGTTGGATGACCCAGGATGATCATGAAAAAAATAAAATTCCCTGAAGCAGTTCAGGAGGCATGGCATGAATTTAGCTATGTTGTATTCCATATTTTTTATTCTCCCTTGATCACAAGACCACTTCATAGGGTTTAAGAAGGAAATTTTTCTAATTGAATGTTTTTTTCTTCTCCAATTACTTAAGTTTCATATTTGCCTCTATCACTCTCACTTTAGTACAATTTTAAGACTTGTGAAACTTTTAAAACTCCATAGATCCCAACAACATCTTAAATGCTGTTTAATATATGGTAAAAGTTTCATAGTGAGCAACATGTACTTGAAGTTTCTAGCTCAATTAAAAGCATTGATTTGGTTAGGCATGGTGGCACACACCTTTAATCCCAGCACTGCCAGAGGCAGAGGCAGAGAGAGAGAGAGAGAGAGAGAGAGAGAGAGAGAGAGAGAGAGAAGCAGAGAGAGAGAGAGAGGCACAGAGAGAGAGGCACAGAGAGAGAGAGAGAGAGAGGCGCAGAGAGAGGCGCAGAGAGAGAGAGGCGCAGAGAGAGAGAGGCGCAGACAGAGAGAGGCGCAGAGAGAGAGGCAGAGAGGCAGAGAGAGGCAGAGAGGCAGAGGCATATCTCTGTGAGTTTGAGGCCAACTTGGTCTACTTAGTGGATTTTAGGGTAGCTGGATCTACCTAGAAAGTCTTTATCTCAATAAACCAAAAAAGGGGATTTACTTGATATTTGACCTAATAAGACAACCTCTAACATGTGTGTGTAATAATTCCCTAAAATATGTATACTATTTGCTTGCAAAGCAGGGGAGATTTTATAATATCAATATTATACATATATTATCTACAATAATTGGTATTATAAATAGATGCTTTCTTTTTGTTAATAACCAATATATATGACTATTGACTAACATGTGATCAATATCCATGCACTACAGTACTTAGAGTAGAATAACTTTGACTCCCTGAAACTGTCCACTGCTGTTGACTAGTGGAATAGGGGAGTGTACCTTCAATCATTTCATCACTTAGAAATGAGATTCACGCCCAGCCAGAACCGCGCCGCCACGCCATCTTTCCTCTGAGCCCAGCGGACACAGCTAGGGACACCCCAGGACTTTAAGATCGCATTGGGGTTACGCGTGAGTGCAGAGGTGGTTTTGGGAGCAGCGGGTCAGCAGTTCACTCCAGGGGCAGGAACTGAGAACTCCGCCCCACCGGAGGCTGGGCCTCCCCCAGCCAGAA
>LR754033.1:61217-85560 GCA_902729485.2 Mus minutoides
AACATTATGGCTGCCTAAAGAAGACTTGCACAGTGATAAATACTAATTAATACACATGCTAAAGTGAAATGGGGATACCATGGGCCTTACAAAGTAGACCAAGTACTACAGTCAATTACTTACTGATTAAAGGGAGAACCAGACTTCCTTAGAGTATCCAATATCAGGAGGTCATCCTTAAAATTGCATATATATATATATATATATATACATATATATATATATATATATATATATATATATATATATATATATATATGCAACACTAAATGGACTCAATAGGTTGTATTTATATAGTATGCATTTGTATATTTTTGTAATGATAATCAAAGGAAAAGATTAATTAATAGATATATTTTTGAGTGTTGGATGACCCAGGATGATCATGAAAAAAATAAAATTCCCTGAAGCAGTTCAGGAGGCATGGCATGAATTTAGCTATGTTGTATTCCACATTTTTTATTCTCCCTTGATCACAAGACCACTTCATAGGGTTTAAGAAGGAAATTTTTCTAATTGAATGTTTTTTTCTTCTCCAATTACTTAAGTTTCATATTTGCCTCTATCACTCTCACTTTAGTACAATTTTAAGACTTGTGAAACTTTTAAAACTCCATAGATCCCAACAACATCTTAAATGCTGTTTAATATATGGTAAAAGTTTCATAGTGAGCAACATGTACTTGAAGTTTCTAGCTCAATTAAAAGCATTGATTTGGTTAGGCATGGTGGCACACACCTTTAATCCCAGCACTGCCAGAGGCAGAGGCAGAGAGGCAGAGAGAGAGAGAGAGAGAGGCAGAGAGAGAGAGAGAGAGAGAGAGGCGCAGAGAGAGAGAGGCGCAGAGAGAGAGAGAGAGGCGCAGAGAGAGAGAGGCGCAGAGAGAGAGAGGTGCAGAGAGAGAGAGGCGCAGAGAGAGAGAGGCAGAGAGAGAGAGGCAGAGAGAGGCAGAGGCATATCTCTGTGAGTTTGAGGCCAACTTGGTCTACCTAGTGGATTTTAGAGTAGCTGGAGCTACCTAGAAAGTCTTTATCTCAATAAACCAAAAAAAGGGATTTACTTGATATTTGACCTAATAAGACAACCTCTAACGTGTGTGTAATAATTCCCTAAAATATGTATACTATTTGCTTGCAAAGCAGGGGAGATTTTATAATATCATTAATATACATATATTATCTACAATAATTGGTATTATAAATAGATGCTTTCTTTTTGTTAATAACCAATAAATATGACTATTGACTAACATGTGATCAATATCCATGCACTACAGTACTTAGAGTAGAATAACTTTGACTCCCTGAAACTGTCCACTGCTGTTGACTAGTGGAATAGGGGAGTGTACCTTCAATCATTTCATCACGTAGAAATGAGATTCACAACAACAGTCCTCTGTTCTCTGAATTATTCTTCTCTTTGTGAAAGGCTGATTGAAATGGTGATTATTTATATTGTGAATATTTTTACAAATAATTTCTATCATAATTAACATATACCTAGTAAGATATAATTTTGAATATGGTAAGGATGTACAGGCAGAAGAATAATGAGGGGAAAGTTTGAAGGATTAAATAAATCTCAACATTTTCAGGTTGGACACTTTGAGATCTGTTTGTTCCACTAGGCAGAAAAAAATGGGTTAGTTTGGCATATGAGAAAAGGAAAGAGCTCGTATCCAAGTAATGAAATTGGATAAATTTAGATGTTTGTGATTATAGCTGCTGAATATGTTTTCGACTGACAGAATATGCTTTGATATTGGAATACAGTCAAAATCCATCTAAATCATGCCAGAAAAATGTTAACTGGTGATGAGAAGACTAGAATTTAAGCTGATCACTGTAGCAAAGATAGGCTCACACTGACAATTCTGATGAAGGATTCTGTCCGGGAAGCTTACTCAATGACAAGGTGCCTTTATGCACCCTGAGACTCATAGGGGTGGCAGAAAGCTAGTCTCACTCCAACCACAACTCTTTTGGGAGCATTTGAAATATTATAATCTACCCTACACAAGAGTAGGGCATATATAATTTATAATCTGCAAAAAAAAAAAAACCCATGGAGTTAATAGCATATATTATTAGTATATAGAGCTGTCAACTTATGCATTTAGATGGTGGGTGACATCTTAAAAAATAGTAATAATTAACCTGCTAGAAGTAAATCTTCAGTTGACTTCCTGTAAATTTAATAAAGAGAGATGAAGAAAGGATACATGAGAAAAACCAGAAAAATATTAATAAGAATAAGAATAATAAACTTGCAGTTCTAGAGGGTAGAAATGAAAACAGCCACTGACTCTATAAAGATGTTTCAGCCAGTGACAGATAGTACCCATGATAGTGGTCTTATAGTAAAATGGATATAAAACTCACTGCAGCCTAATGATAGCACAGAGACTGTAACATCACAGGTTAATACATCACTCAGGTGTCCTAGGTAATGTGAGATTAAACAAATCTACCTTAATGGAAATCTGTATAAAAGGAGAGCACACATAATTATGTACTGACAACAAAGAACTATGTTACTTCTTTATATAGGTGTAAAGTTTTTATTATTTTAATGTATGATACTTTTATTTATTACAAATGTTTATTGTGATGAACCAGGGAAGATGTCACTACTGGACTATTGGCAATGGATGGAACCTGGAGGAAGATGTCATTGCCTTAATTTCTGTACTAAATGGAGATTCCATGGAGCACCACTAGATACTTTCAAATCTGGTGCCACACAGGATGTCCTGGTTAATATCAGTGGAGGGGAATAACAAGATGAGAAGGGAATTAAAGAGAGTGTTGGCAAAAGAAAACAGAATTTTCTATAAGCATGTTTGGACTGGTAGAGAAAATATTTGGTCACTCAAAAATCATTCACCATACAGGAGTGTCATGTTAGGCCAGTAATCATCTCAAACATCTATGTTTCCTATGGTCTTTACATGACTATATAACATGAGGGGAATAAACCAATTAGAAAAAATCCACTTATAATTATGTGCATGTATTCACACAGAGTGTGTTACTCCAACATAACAATCAAATACATTTTATAATGAAACTAGAATCATTTTTTATCAGGGAAAATTACCAATAATCTTTCCCTTTTCCATATTGATTGTTTTGACAGATATTGAGGGTAGAGAAGTTATAAATTGGAATATATAAGTTGTAGAAGAAAGGAGTGACCTATTGCATAGATATGGAAAAACAAGGCTACCGTGAGTCATGTGATACATGACAAAGACCCAAAATGTTTAGCGTGAGCAACGACATGGAAAAACCAGACAACATTTTGGAATAGTTTTTTTTTTTTATTTTCTTTTTATACTAGAGGTATTAGGTTTTAACTTGTTTGTGATATTGAAGCAAATTTACATAGAATTTTCAGCAGATCTACTGGAGATTCTCATTTGGAAATACTGGAAATATAGATAAGAAAGATGTGTGTCACAATGGTTTTATCAGTGACTGTACCTATAGGTCAGTGGTATCATGTATTGTTAATTAACAAACTCAGTACAATCTAAAAGTCTCTGCGAAACACTAAACTCCAAGTAAAATCAGTAGAGATTTTGAAAGAGTCTAAATGATACTAAAAAGCCTTCAAAGGGCCTATCTTAAATTCTTCCATCATAAAGACACTGATACTGGGATTTTCTTTTTTTTTTTTAATTTTAGATCATTGTTAAGCATTACCACTACCTAGCTTAGATTCAGTCATGCTTGTATACATTCACCAGGAACAGATTCTTAGCCTGAATACTAGAGAGTTAATTTAACAAGAAATATAACCATGCTAGTTAATATTTTCTTTTCTGTAGCCATAGCAGGAAGCCCTCTCATCCTGAGAAATAGATTTTTAGAAGGCTCTCAACCTTCAGAGCCTTATGCATCATAACTGGGTGTTAACTGGGTGTTGTACCTGGAAATCAACATGTACATTATTGGAAAGTTACAAGTCCTTCTTCATAAAGTATTAAGAATGATGCCTTGTAAGTCAGTTGGAATAAGCATATATTGTAGAGGGCAAATGGACACAAGATAAATGCGATTGGAACAGTCATAGACCGTGCCATATTTTGTTTTTGGTTAGTGTAGCCTCTAGTAAAGTTAGGCATGTGCTCAGAAATGCAGTGCCTGAAACATGGAAGAGGTAAGAACCCACATGTTTTACAAGAAGTAAAATTTTTAAATGATGTAGGAAGGGAAAATCCTAGGAAAGCGACCATGAATATATTCAGAAACTTTGAGCATTAGGAATTACATATGCTTTCAAAAGTCAAGAGATTCAGTGTGTGCGGCTAGCATTTTAAATCAATATGTTAGAGTGGAAATGAGATGAGACAATATTTTTGATGTCTTGAGAAATGAGAAAAAGCTTAGAAACTTCAATGTATTTTACCAAAAAAAAGTATGAATAGGTATTTTCAATAAAGTTGTGCTATATTGCAAGAGCTGACTGAATTCTTTATAGTGCTGGAGGAAACTGAATGGCTTATCAAGGTATCAATGCTATTAAATATAAGTCATGAGAATAAGAGAATGAACCAATGCTTGTTTTAGGAACAATTTTAGACAAAAATCAGAGAATTGAGCTGAGATACTGACTCTAAATTTAAAACAAGGGTAAGCACATTCATCTAGAACCCAGATAAAAGTTTCTCAGCCCTAAGACTCTTAGTCTTAGGAAAATGGTACAAGTTGGTTTCAGTTTTCTCCTAGTACGCATTAAAAATCAAGAAAACAAAAAACTGGATGGATAGATAGGTAAACAATAGAACAAAGCTACCAATTGAACTAAAATGATTAAATAAACTACTTTATACAAGAGCAGTCTTAGAAAATAAGACTACTGTCAAGGCTCCTGTTCTAAAGAAGGAGGAACTCAGAAAATAAGAGAGAACTTAAAGATACCACATATCCTTCCAGGACCTCTTCCATTGCTAGGGGTTCAGAAACACAAAATTGGCTCTATATCAAAAGAGGACTGTGCAAAGATATGGCTACTTCCATGACATATTAAGCCCTTTTTTTTTTTTTTGTAAAAAGTCATTTTTATTTTCTCAGATGAAGGGATAAAATAAGAGCTGTACCAAAGCTGTATTAATACATGGATTTGGCTCAGCCCAGAGCATTTTCAATTCTCTTTTAACTATTTGTAGGCCTAGACCTGGAAGCTTCTAACCTCTGTACACTCTTCCAGCCTCCATCTGCTAACCTCAGCCTAGAATGTTTCAGCCTCTGAGACTTTTTGTCAAATAAGCTCATACTTTTTTAGTTCTTTCTGAACTGTTTCTGGCTGCTTTAACTCAGCTGTTCCAGCTTAAACTCCTCTTCAGGCAGATTGGTTCAATGTGACTTCTTTCAGCTTCTCACTGAATTGATCTGCTTGGCCTCAAACTAACTATAGCAATTTATTCTAAACTTCTGGCTCCTTCTTATTCTCCGGCTTCAACTGCCTCTGCTGATCTGCACTGAACTGCATAAACTCATGAATGAACTCATTGCACTGTCTGAATCTCTCTCCCTGAGCTGCTTTTAAATAGCTTCTCTTTCCTTTGCTGTTCTCATGGAAGTTGGGTATATCCTTTCTCTGACTCATTCTGTCGGATCTTTTTCTGATTTGTCACTTTAAAACATCACTGCATCCTTCTATAAATTAATTTTACCTTAAAGGTGTGTATTAAGGGAATGTCTGTAATCCAGCTGTCTCACCAAGCCCTGGTCTTTGAATATGACCCTTTGCCAGAGTAGCCATGTGGCTGGATTAAAATTCTACAACGTTTTATTTGACTCAAGAACTCTTGTGTCTTTTTTTTAACTACAAAGCTANCCCCCCCCCCCCCCGCCGTGCTGTCCTACCCACCCAATCCCACTTCTTGGCCCTAGCATTCCCCTGAATTAGGGCAGATAAAGTTTGCAATACCAAGGGGCAATCTCTTCCCAATGATGGCCTACAAGGCCATCTTTTGCTACATATGCAGCTAGAGACATGAGCTCTGGGGGGTTCTGGTTAGTTCATATTGTTGTTCCTCTTATAGTTTTGCAAACCCCTTCAACTCCTTGGGTACTTTCTCTAGCTTCTCCATTGGGGGTCCTGTGTTCCATCATATAGATGACTGTCAGCATCTGCTTCTGTATTTGCCAAGCACTGGAATAGCCTCAGATGAGACCATTATATCAGGGTTCCTTCAGCAAACTCTTGCTCTCCTATGCAATAGTGTCTGGATGTGGTGACTGATTATGGGATGGATTCCTGGGTGGGGTATCCTTTCCTCTTAGCTCTGGATAGTCCATCCTTTCCTCTTAGCTCCAAACTTTGTCTCTATAACTCCTTTCATGGATATTTTGTTCCCTATTCTAAGGAGGAATGAAGTATCCGTACTTTGCTCTTCCTTCTTCTTGAGTTTCATGTGTTTTGCAAATTGTATCTTGGGTATTCTAAGATTCTGTGCTAATATCTGCTTATCTGCATAGCAGTGAGTGCATATCTAGTGACTTCTTTTGTGATTGGGTTACCTCACTAAGGATGATATCCTCCAGATACATCCATTTGCCCAAGAATTTCATAAATTCATTGTTTTTAATAGCTGAGTAGTACTCCATTGTGTAAATGTACCACAATTTCTGTATCCATTCCTCTGGTGAGGGACATTTGGGTTCTTTCCAGCTTCTGGCTATTATAAATAAGTCTGCTATGAATATAGTCAAGCATGTGTCCTTATTATCAGTTGGAACATGTTATGGGTATATTCCCAGGAGAGGTATTGCTGGATCCTCTGGTAGTATTATGTCCAACTTTCTGAGGAACTGCCAGATTGACTTCCAGAGTGCTTGTACAAGCTTGCATTCCCACCAGCAATAGAGGAGTGTTCCTCTTTCTCCACATCCTTGCCAGCATCTGCTGTCACCTGAATTTTTTATCTTAGCTATTCTGACTGGTGTGAGGTGGAACCTTAAGGTTGTTTTGATTTGCATTTCCCTGATGATTAAGGATGTTAAACATATTTTCAGGTGCTTCTCAGCCATTTGGTATTCCTCACTTGAGAATTCTTTGTTTAGCTCTGTACCCCATTTTAAATGGGGTTATTTGAATTTCTGGAGTCCAGCTTCTTGAGCTCTTGTATATATTGGATATTAGTCCCCTGTCAGGTTTAGGATTGGTAAAAATCCTTTCCCAACCTGTTGGTGGCCTTTTTGTCTTATTGACAGTGTCTCTTGCCTTATAGAAGCTTTGCAATTTTATAAGGTCCCATTTGTCAATTCTTGATCTTACAGCATAAGCCATTGCTGTTCTGTTTAGGAATTTTCCCCTGTGCCCATATCTTCAAGGCTTTTCCCCACTTTCTCCTTTATAAATTTCAGTGTCTCTGGTTTTATGTGGAGGTCTTTGATCCACTTAGACTTGAGTTTTGTACAAGGAGATAAGAATGGATCAATTTGCATTCTTCTAAATGATAACTGCCAGCACCATTTGTTGAAAATGCTCTTTTTTTCCACTGGATGGTTTTAGCTCCCTTATCAAAGATCAAGTGACCATAGGTGTGTGGGTTCATTTCTGGGTCTTTAATTCTATTCCATTGATCTACCTGTCTGTCGCTGTACCAGTACCATGCAGTTTTTTTTTTTTTTTTTAATCACAATTGCTCTGTAGTACAGCTTAATGTCAGGCATGGTGATTCCCCCAGTGGAAGAACTCTTGTGTCTTATAGTCACACAAATACTAGAATTAAATCATCAGAAATACTCAAGATAAAAAAAGTATCTGGTGGAGAATACAAGATGATAGCTTCTACCCTAAGCTATGTAGACAGTAGGATAGAAATGGGAATATTTTCTTTGAACTGACATTGATAGAAATCCTGGGGCAAGAGAGATAGTTTATTGTACATGGTGCCTTCTTTGCAAACATAAATACATAGGTTTTTTTTTTTTTTTTTTCTGCATCCACATGAAAGTTGGGTATGGTTGCATTCATCTTTAACATTTGTGTTTAGTAGGGATTGAGAAGGAGGGGACAGAAGTTCTCAGCACTTGATGTTTACCAAAAACAACAATCTCCAGGTTCAGTGAGAAACCCAATTTCAGAAACTAATGTACATTGATTGCTATAGAGTAGGGTACTTGACCTCCACATGCAATTGTTCAAGAACACACACCTGTATAAACAAACACATATACATACATATTCACACATATTTTAAAAGATATAAGAAATTGACACAAATTTAAATTACTTTGAATATGAAAATATTTACATATGGAAATAGTTTTAAGTGGTCAGTCAAAAAATTAGAATCTAATGTGACTTAGTTAGTAAAGGGCACATTCCTCAAGATGATGATCTATGTGTAGAACACTGTGAATCAGGTAGTCAAGCTAAAGAGATGTTAAAGAAACCCGCTTTATCAAAAATAAAATAAGTGAAAGAAATGACAAGAAGTCTTTAATAACAATGATATACTAAATACAAATGAATTAGATTCTAACAAAAAGAATCAGCTTATAAATTGAACCCTACTAGTGTCTGATAGTGAGATATAGTCAATAGCATAAGGAAACATATCAGTTTTCATATTAGTGGATCTTTTTTATTTTTTTGGTGGGAAAGAGGCAGGGGCATCACAAGTTTAAGGTCATCGTTGTTTTAAAATCAAACTAATTATTTTTAACACCACTTTAAGAAGAGTTGTATGTATGTTCAAATTTTTCTGGAAAGATGGGTACTAGACTGTCCAAACCAGTTATTTTTTGAGAGATGAGAGTTTTAAAATGATGACTTCCTAAGTTCTCTGTCTCTTCTCTCTGTCTCTGTCACTCTCTCTCAGTCTCTGTCTTCCTCTGTCTCTCTCTTTCTCTCTCTTTCGGTTTTTTGAGACAGGGTTTCTCTGTGTAGCTCTGAATATCCTGGAATTCTCTCTGTAGACCAGGTTGGCCTCGAATTCACAGAGATCTGCCTGCCTCTGCTTCCAGAGTGCTGGGATTAAAGGTGTGTGTGTCCATTGCCCATTGACTTTCCAAGTTCTTTTTTTTTTTTCCAATTTTTTATTAGATATTTTCTTAATTTACATTTCAAATGCTATTCCGAAAGTCCCCTCTCCCATATTAGTGGATCTTACTACAGCTGCTTCCATTATAAATAACCTCTAAGTAAGTTAATAATGCGGCAAAATTTATTGTTTTGTAATTTTGTATCTTATCCTTCAATAGCTCTAGTTAGAAATATTAAAATACAAATACAAAATATTGTTTTTTACAATCCCTGATGGGATGGTTTGGCACATACTAAATTTTAATAATGTAATATAATATATATTGTATTATACATATTAATATTATATATATATATATCAGTGTTTGATACATGTAATATAACAAATTTTGTTTTTAAAAGTCTACTCAATGCAAAAATAGAAAAAGGAGATAACATATAAAATATAAAACCCAGCATAGAGAAACTAATTCAAAAGACAAACAAATGAACTAGAAGGCAAGAAAAAAAGCATAGCCACCTGTTATTTTAAGATTTGTCAAGTGTTGCTGTTTGTACTGATGTCATATAACAGCTGTTTGAGGCATTAATCATTAACTTAAGTCACGTTGAAATGTGAAAGTTAAGATAAAAACCCTGAGCATAAACTATAAAGACTAAAACTGAAGTCTGGCAAGTACTGTTGTTTTAAAATGTACTAAGGTGGGAAGATATAGGACTGTAGAAAGGATGGTAATGGCAGGAATTATGAGTGATGAGTATGTTCAAATTTTGACAGAGAAACAAAATTATTTAAAAACTCATAGAAGAAAAGTAGGGACCCCAAAGTATTAAAGTATACAGGTTTTAAAACTGGAGATAAATAAGGTTTGTTAGTTTTTAACTCACTTCCTTGTTTCAAAGAGAAAATCCATTTTCTGAAAACATTAAATTAAAAAAGTACTCTCATTGATGGGAAGTCCTCCTTTGAAGAAGAAATAATTAGAATTTGTTTCTGACACTGGGCATTCCTGATCAAGCGGTATTCTCTTTCAGCAAATCGTAAAATGTGCATTGCTCACTCCCTGATCTCTGGCAAACAGAAACTCTGAGCCATCTTTTACCAGAATCTAGCCCTTTTATCTTTATTAAATACAGTTCCTGTTGAGTTTATTTTTATTGACAAAATTAAGGTTTTTCTTTCAAAGCCCATTTCCAAGAACTCCCTCATATTTTGTTACCTTGTAGTTCTCTTGTGGCATACTTGTTTTAAAGTAACATTTATATTATTATTATTATTATTATTATTATTATTATTATTATTGAGACAGGGTTTCTCTGTGTAGCCTTGGCTGTTCTGGAACTCACTCTGTAGACCAGGCTGGCCTCGAACTCAGAAATCTGCCTGTCTCTGTCTCCCAAGTTCTGGGATTAAAGGTGTGCAAAAAATAATAATAAAAATAAAAAAATAAAGTAACTTTTATTCTCTAGATGTAATTGTATTTTGGAGGCTGCCTTAGCTTTTCCTGAACTGTGGCTGGCTAGTTCAACTCAGCTCTTCTGGCCTAAATTCCTCTCTAAGCTGACTGATTCAAACAGGCTTTTCTCAGCTTCTGATTGAATTGCTCTTCTTGGCCTCAAAATAACTCTAGCAATCTGTTCTAACCTTCTGGCTTCTTCTCATTCTCTGGCTCCTTTTGTCTTGACCTCCATCCTGTCTCTGTAAAACTGTCCTAGTAAAACTATGTCTCTCTGTCTTTGTCTCTCTCTCCTTCTCTGCAGTTCTCTTAAGTCACCTCTCTCTCATGTCTGTTCTGAGAGTTGAGCATTTCCTATTTCTGACTCATTCTGTAAAGTCTTTCTCTTATTCACAACTTTGTCTACCACTCAATTAGACATCATGTTCAAACATGGCTGCTTCTATAAACTAACTTTACCTTCATTATTTGAGATTAAAGGTATGTACTAAGGGTATGTTTGCATTCCAACCAGAGGGACTAAAAGTCTATCATTCCAGCTGGATCATTGTCTTTGGATGAGATTTCTTTGCAGGGTAGGCATGTTGCTGAATTAAAATTCCTCTACATACATCTACCTATATCAATGTAGGGACTGACTTTGCAACCTTTCACTGATCCTAAGAAAATATGCCCTTGCTTGGTGTGGTGGCACACGCCTTTAATCCCAGCACACACTCAGGAGGCAGAGGCAGGCAGATTTCTGAGTTTGAGGCCAGCCTGGTCTACAAAGTGAGCCCAGGACAGCCAGGGCTATACAGAGAAACCCTGTCTCCAAAAACCAAAAAAAAAAAAAAAAAAGAGAAAATGTGCACTTCCTTTATATTTTTCATTTGTATGACAGTACAAGGAAGAATATTTTTTAAAAATATATCCTTAAAAGTATCTAGTCTTTATCTTTCTATGTCTAGATTGAGCTTAACATGGTGCCCCCCCCCCCCGATTCGCTCATATTGATGTAAATGGCAGGCTCTTGTTCTGTTTATGGCTGAGTAGTATTCCAATGTGTATATGTAGTCAAAAGTTAGGATTATGCTCTACCTGTCTACCCCACTCTTTTGCAGCTCATAATAGATGTTCAATGACAAATACGCACAGCCGTAATACATGCTAGAGAGCAGATGCCCGCAGTGAGACTTTGGTCCATAGTCTAGGATTTTAGAGAAAGGTGAGAGAACTTCCTGTTGGATGAGTCCCAAAGCCTTCATAGGAAAATACAAATTTTCCTAGTCTTGAAAGATGAATGTAGGTCTGGAGAGATGGCTCAGCAGTTAAGAGCACTGGCTGCTCTTCCAGAGGACTTGGATTCAATTCCTGGCACTCACACGGCAGATCACAGCTATCTGTAACTCCAGTTCTAGGAGATCTGACATCTCATGCAGGAAAAACACTAATGCGAGTGAAGTAAAATTAATAAAAATTTTAAAAAGGAATGTAGTTTGGCATTTCAGTCAGAAAGAACCAAGCAAAAGCATCAAGGCTGGGAGAGGTAAACTACATCTTTGAAACAAAATAAGTGATGACAAGGTCCCAAAGACTGGGACCTGTGCAGGACAGGATCAGGGAAGGGAGGAAGGCATTTGGGTTGGCAGCGACAAGTGGAAGAACACCGTGTCTACCTGTGAGTACAGGAGATGGCACAGGGATGCAAAGACAGATGACAAGATCTGGTCCTTAAAGAAGAAGGTATGAGGAGCTTGTTCACAGAGCCAAGAAATGGATGTGGAGAGACACGGGGAAGAGTGAATGAAGATGAGAAAAAAAAATATCCTTAACTATTTTATACATATATATATTTTAAACACTTAATATTAAGATATAATTAGTAATATCTTAGCATATTGTTTATGCATTTAAATATTAATATGTGTGTGTTTACAGATACACAAATATACTATAGTATTTGACTGATTATATCAGAACAAGACAAAATACCACTTACTGGATGACTTCCATAATAGGATTTTTATTTTCTTATCATTCATAGTATTCCTCTGGGCATACACAATGTCTCTTCATGTACTAATCATTGTTTACTATAATGATACAAATTGTGTTGTATTACCTTCTATGTTAAAAGTCTCATTCTATCTTAAATGCTTCTTTAAATTTGAAGCCACTTTTAGAAATACTGAAATGATGATTTTTGTCTTAGATTTTTGGTGTACAATATATTGAAAGAAAGAGGGAGGAGGAGGGAGAATGTAGGGAAGAAGGAGAGAAGAACAAATAGACAGAGATAGATGATATAAATAAACAGAATTTATCCATCTAGTAATATAGCTATGGGCAAGAATGATAAAATGTTCATGAGTCCAACCTTGTATAATGGTCAATAATTCATAAAAAGTTGAAGTTCCATGAATTGGCAAATTACTGATTAACATGGAAATATGCCAGTTATGTTCTAGGACTTAGAATGCAGAACAAGAATGTTTAATTACAACAGTTACAGAATAGAAGAGCTATCAGCCTGCCTAGTACTCCAGATTCTTGTTCAGATCGTTTTACCATCTTCCACAATACATACTCCACGTGGCTGTGATTCCTAACCACATTCTTCTGTGATAGCCCATATTTTATTTACTTCTATAATTTTAGAGTTATTTCCTTTCAACTAGATAGTCTTCCTCCTCACTGAGGATTTCTTCAAGCCTTTGATTCATTTTACTTTAAGTTTTTATTTCCCCTTAGAAAGCACCCACTCATCATCTTGAATTTAATGTACAATCAAATCTATTGCATCATTATTGTCTTCTTGCCCACAACCCTTATTATGCTCACAAATCCAGGGAAAAGACAATTTTGTTTCTCCACATAATACTTTACTGCTTACTAAAATGGGTAAAATATAGTAGCTATACAAGAATAGTTATCAAAATATATAAGCAGGTGTTATAAAGGGAATGAATGAAAATTCACTGAAAACAAGTTACATAGTAACAACTGTATCCAACCTTCTCAGAGTTTTAAGTGTAGTAAACTTCATAGGATGATTTCAAAACAATTTTCAAAATTAGTCATTTACACTACTATTAAAAGCATATATACACTGCTATCAAAACATTATATGGTGATGCAATGAACTAAATTCATACCAAAGTTTTAAAAATATTTGCAGAAGAAGTATTGCCAATCTAAAGAGAGTGCTGCTGGTGACAAACAAGTCCCAAAGTATCTATGTCACGTTTGCCTCCCAAGTGCTGTAGCTGGGGAAGGGTGGGGCCAGCTCTCCTGCCCTCTTGTCTTCTGAAACAGCTCTCCCATGCTGCCCAAGTAAGGGGTGGGAAAGAGGCCTCACCCCTTACCTCAGTAGCTCAATAGAACTGACCCTAATGATATGAAGATTGACTGTGTGGTGGTGTGGGCACAGGAGAGATGGCTTTGTCTCCTACTTCCTACAGAAGGGCAGTGTGGGAGAGTTGGCTAAGACGGTATGAGAGCAAGAAGGCTGGCTCTTTCCCTCACCAAATCAGAGCTGTAGAGCTGGTCCCAATGCTATGGGTGCAGGAGAGCTCACCTCAATGGGATGGCATGAGCAAAGGAGAGCTAGTGAACTGACTAATTCAGCGACCACCCAGACTGAGATACAGGAGTTTGAGTTGGCCCACCCTGACATCTACCCCATCTACAAACTGTTGGAATGCACGAAAGGACTGCCCCTGCAGAACCAAAGCTGCAGGAATTCCATAACATAGGGCAACAACAAGATATCCAAAAGAAATCCTGGTGAGGCTCCAGTATTGATAGTGTAGCAGAAGCCAGAAGCCAGATCAAGGACACATTGCAGTGAACATTTAGAAATAAAGCTGTGTGGACCAAAGGGTATACTTTGTAATATACTGTGACATGCTGCAGCTGTTGTTTACTTATTCATTCGCTTAGTTAGTTTCTTTTAGGTGGTGTTGCAAGGACCAAGGGCAAATATGGAGGAAGGGAGAGGAGTGGGATTGGGGTGCATGATATGAAATTAACAAAACATCCATACAAAGTTAAAAAAAATAAAGTCTCTCTTTTCAAGTTTTCTGTCAGCAAGAAAAGAAATCTTGATTACTACAAGGTGGTTTTTATACATATAAGAAACGATCAGTCAATATACCTTCCAAAGACTTAAAGAATATCATGGAACAATGAGGAGAAACAATGTAAAATCCAGAAGAATAGGAGATATGCCTTAAAAGATGCTTACTGAAGCATGAAAAATACTTCAATTGAGAGCACAGATCGTTCTCTTCCAGAGGACCTGGGTTAGATTCCCAGGACCCATCTATAAATTAAGTCTCAGCAAATCTTAAGACCTATTTTGGATACGGTGGGTACTGCATATATATGGTGCTCAGACATACATGTTGGAAAGACATCCATACACATTAAAAACTAATAAAGGAAAAGATAGAAGTAAAAGCATCTTCCAGACTTGACATTCCTTTTGTGCTTGTGAACTCTTTGTGATTGTGGCTGCTAGAACAAGACTTGCACAAGACTGGGCCTATGGATTTTTCCATGGATGAGGGAGGGTTTTTTTCATGAATGAGGCCCGTACCTTCCCCGAAGGACTTTTGGTAGGTCATTGTTGCTGAGGTAGAAGATTGAGTTTCCTTCTGCAGTATAGCCATTGAAAAGTCACCCATACTCCAATAAAGAATCTCCCATTCAATGTTGTGAAAATGACCCCAAATATTCTCTTCCGGTCACACACACAAAGTCAAGAGAGCCAAAGACAGACTTGTTGGAAAGAAAATGGGCTTCAGATGGAGAGGCTAAATGAAAAGGACTAGAATTCATTGTATGCATGTATGACACTGTCAAAAAATAAAACAGAAAGAAACGAACTCTGTGACAGTGATAATTTCAAGAAACTCAAAGAGCTGCTACTGTCTTAGACATAGAGTAGAAAAATAAAATTTAAACCCTAAGAATTAAATTTAGTTATAAATATTAGTTATACAAAGATAGAACATAAAATACAGCTAAAGTACTATTTAAATTGGTAACAAAAAGAACAATATACTATAGCTACATAGTACATTCAAGTCTAGGCATAGATGGGGTACAAGAACCGATTTTTTTATATCCCATGTGAGTCTTATAGAAGAACTCCTTCAACTGATGAGTGAATAAAGCAAATATAGTATATATATATATATATGTATATATATATATATATATATATGCACAGTGGAATATTACTTAGCCATAAAGACAAAAAAAATTAAATGTGCATGTTAATTAATGATGAAAGATGAAACCAAAAAACCTCACAAAAACAAACAAACAAAAAACAAAAATAACTGCATAAAGTCTTCCAGGCCACATGTTATCTTTCATGTGCAAATCTTAACTTCAAATATTTTCTTTTATGTTTTTATTTTGGAGGGTATCTGGAAGCTGGGATCTACAAATAGGTCAATAGAGATGGAGTGAATTTGAGGAGACAGAATGGTAGAACACAGGTTGAAATAAGGTAGAGAAAGGGAGGTTAGAATGGTTCAAAGAGTAGTGGAAGAATGGGGTGGGGTAAAGAAGGGGTGAGGAAGAGTTAATCAAAACGAAGCATGTATGAAGAATCTACACAGGAACCTATGATCCTGCAGGCAGAGCAAAAAATATAGTAAGAGGGTTCATTAGAACACATAACACAAAGAACAGGAGGGAAGAATGCTGAGAGATAAAAGTTTAAGTTGGGATCGGGGCAGGGTTAGAGGAATTGAGGGATATTGAGCGTGTTAACCTGAACTAAGGATACATGATGAAGCTCTTTAGAGCAAAAAATATAGTAAGAGGGTTCATTAGAACACATCGCACAAAGAACAGGAGGGAAGAATGCCGAGAGATAAAAGTTTACGTAGGAATGGGGGCAGGCTTAGAGGAAACGAGGGATGTTGAGTGTGTTAACCTGAACTAAGGATACATGATGAAGCTGTTTAGAAATCCACTAATACGTTAATTTAAAATATAATAACCAAATGAAAATTGAACCAAGGTGCCTTGTATCTGTGAATAATGATGCTCAGAGAACCCTCTTAGAGGCAAAGGGGAGAAGGGATGGGATGGGTGGTTTGAGGAGGGGAAACTGGGAAGGGGGACAATATTTGAAATGTAGATAAATAAAATAAGCAATTAATAAATAAATAAAAAGAAAGAAAATACTTTTGCCAGACACGGGTTATCTCCTAGTAAGTTATCTTATAACATGGGTTATCTGACTAGTAAGTCAGGGAGGGCCCTGGGCCACCAACCTCCTGGAAACTATTGTCTTTGCTCTTGATTTTCCATTCATAACTAAATGACAAGACCCTATTGCTTATGACATCACATAGGTGTCTTGTAGGACATAGAGAAATCAATCTCAAACTGAATGAGAAACTTCCTTTCTGCTAGCTTCCTTTCAATGAGCTATAAGGTGCTGTGAAGGCCAGTGGGGAGAAATCATCATCAATGGCATAATTATATTGACTGCCTTGTGAATAGTTATGACCATATCCATAGATTTATGTCTACCTCATTTTTGGCTGGAAAAATTTCTCATAGCAGTGGGTATTTGTTAATTTATGAACCTCATACTGTTAACAAATACTGAGAATAAGAGACTGTGACTAGCCTACCTTAAATAGGTCTATGTCAAACCCCTCACCTCCAAAGTTCAGCAAACATGGTGGAGAATGGGCCATAAAGAACATAAGGGAGGGAGGATGACCTCTAAAGTTCAGCAAACATGGTGGAGAATGGGCCATAAAGAACATAAGGGAGGGAGGATGAGGGTAAGTGCTATGAAGTTCTGTCCTCTAGGGGATGGCATGGCTGCTATCCACATGCTGTGGTTTTTTGCACAAACCTGGACAAGATCAATCTAGTTAGGAATTCTAGCATCAAGGGAAGGGGTTACCATCCTAAACTGAGTTATTGGGAGTTGATAGCTGCTGAGGGAAGGAGAAATACTTTTCTTTTGAGGACTGGTTGCTTGTAGGTTATTCATACTGTAGTAGATGGGCCACACCCATGCCCATAGGGTCAGCACAACTTAGATATATCAAAAAATTGAACATAAAGTTGTGAGGGTATGTGCAAGGGAGATGAAGGTGGATTTAGAGAGAGAGAGAGAAGGTATATATGATACCAATATAATTTCTATACATGTAAGACTGTTCAAAGAATAAATAGAAAGTTAAAAAGTAATCCCTCATCTTTGAGGCAAATTTCAATTATACTTTAAGTTCTATAAGTTACTACAATTGTTATTGCATTGAAATCAGTTCCTTTATTAGCACAGAAGTGATTTTCTTATTATATGTTTACCTAGCACAAGAGAAGCCCTGTAATTACCAATTAATAAAGTTATAGAAAAAATACAAACATGGAATTTCCAAGCCTGTCAGTGGTGTATCGTTGTGCTGAACCGCTACAGTTAATTGCAGTGAAGGCAGGATGTGTTTGTTTATAGTGGGTAGTCACAAATACCTGCTATGGCCGATTACCACTATGACTACTAAAAAAAAAAAAAAAAAAAATGGAACTATTATACACAGCAGCATCTGCTATGCTGGAATGCCACAAAGCCCAAACTGCCTATTACAGAATTCCAGAGACCATTCACCAGCAACAGACAGCATTTTGCCAATGGGTAATTTGCAGTTTGCTGTGTCATCAGAATCTGAACATGTCACATCATCTTGTTACAGCCAATCCAGTGGCAGACTGCTATTGAAGCAGCTGTCAAGAATGCACAAAGACCACAGAGAAAGCACAATGTGATGGCTGGCTCTATGCAAATAAACGGTGGACACTGAACTCGCAGGTAGGTAATTGGGCCTATAGAACTCCTGACTGTAAACTGTAGGGAATGCTGTATATTTCAGGTAAGAGACAAAATATACTATTTTGACTGTTTCATAAAGAAACAGCACTTCATATTGGATCACATATTGGCCTGCTGTTTCCTGGGAAAGACTATTTTTCCTGCACTTAGCAGTCCTTAATGCCTGTAGTTCTTATATACATCTACATGTATGTATGCGACAATTATTGACAGAAGAGGCCAATAAGTTTGGAAGAGACAGGGTGATTAGCAAGTCTTTCAAGAACAAAAATATATTGTTAATCAGAATAAAATTATATAAAAATATAATGATCATACAGATAATGAAAAAGTGTAATATTTTACTCTTATGTAACTTTAGTGAATTGTGGTGTATATTGCTAATACAGTCTTTATATTCAGTAAGGAAAAATACACAATGTGCATGGAAGGAAGATCAATAAAACCCAGAAAAATAGAATAGGTTCCTATCGGGACATTTCTACTAGCAGGTTATCAAAAGCCCTAAAAGAGAAATCAGGCCTTTGGTCAAACTCTAAGGCATGAAGTATGGGTACCACAGACCTAGAGACATGGAGCAGCATAGTCAGAGGTCAGCCAGGACTGCTCTTACATCAGCATTGCCCGATGAACATGGAGGAGATTGTGTAACTGGGCAGCTTACACTAACATCTTGTGTCTGAATACCAACTAGGACCATCTTCATCTACCTAGGAATACATACTGGGATAAGTGTACATAGAGTAACTCACGTTCACCAGAAGAATCATTTTCCAATGAGAGACAACCCTGGCCATATCCCATAGCCTATTGTGCTGTACTGCAGCCAGGACTCTTATTACTACCCTGCCCTTCTCAGTGTGTTAAATAAACTATTTTGTTATAGTATGTCTAAAAGTTAATTTATTCCCCACATACCAACCCCTTTTCTGCTATGGTAGTGACCACAACTAAATTTATTAAACATAGATGACACCTTAAAATGTATGAGGATAATATATAGTACTTAAAAGTTATCTTAAGGTTTTAGCAAAGAAACTTTAGACAAATGAAACATACTACAATTTATTTGAACAAGAACCATTCATGAACCAGGAAACACTGAGAACCAGGAGAGATTTAATGAACTCAATCCAACAACATATCGAGAAGATGTTCATAAACCACCATAAAACCTAAGTCAGATTCCAAAGAAGCTTAACTGGGTACAGCAAGGTGTTTGCAGCCCTTGCATATGGGAGTAATATGAAGAGTTGGACATTTATGTCTGGCCAAAGTAAAGCTGCTATGTCCAGCTATTTACTACAAGAGGATACGCTAATTAAGTAGGCTGTGATTGACATAATTAGTACAGAATTAGGTTGTAGTTTGCTACCTGGATACATAGCTTTACTGCCGGGACCATGGCCTTAGCCATGGCCTGGTGGATATTTTCTAGCTTACATAAACAATCCTGAGAGAACATTCGTGGTCATAACAGTAAGAATGTTTATGGGAAAAGAGGACACTGTGACTGTTGGTTCCAGGAGCTGAAGATTGCCACCTGACCTTCAGAGAGCCCCTGGGCTCTTCCCCCCTCCCTTGGAGCCTCCTCTTGCTTATGCTTATATTGTCACTCCCAAATAAAATTTTCGGAGCTTGATCAGTATGATTGACTAGCTCTCATTCTTCGTATCTCTTCTCTTCTCTTCTCTTCTCTTCTCTTCTCTTCTCTTCTCTTCTCTTCTCTTCTCTTCTCTTCTCTTCTCTTCTCTTTCTCTCTCTCTCTCTCTCTCTCTCTCTCTCTCTCTCTCTCTCTCTCTCTCTCTCTCTCTCCCCTCTTCTCTCTCTCTCTTCTGCCCTGGGTCCCCGCTGATTATCCCTGCAGGGTCCGGGTTAAATTGGCGCCCAACTTTGCAAAGTTTGTTCACTTTAGTGAAGGGCATAGCCAAGAACACCTGGAAAGTCACTGCTAAGTGTTTTATCCTACAGCCAGCAAGGCGTGATTACAGCTGACTCAGAGTGTAGACTGGCACATTTGTCCACGATAAAACCACAAAGGTTCCTGATTGGACTTTTTAGTACATATCCTAGCTCTCCAGGAATACTCAGCCCTTTGATTCTTTCCATGACTGAAATTTCTTTATCTTCTTTCAACTAATATATGGACTAGTCCTTCATTATTTCCTTGTGATGGAAAAAGCAAGATAAGATCCCTCCCCTCCAAAAGAAAAGGAAGCAAAACATCACAAAAGTGAAAAGTCACCAAGAAACAATAACATCTTAATTATGGCCACAGCTGTGGAGTCAGGAAGACATGCCTCTAACAGGAGGTTTCTGTCACTGCGGCTTCCAAGCCTCCTGTAGAGCCTTCTCTTGCCATATAGTCTTGCTCCAAGTCTGACTAGAATTTCTTGTCATTTTGGGAAGCCATTCCCTAGCAGCACACATTTCTCCAGGGATTCCTCCTCTGTGGATATCAATTAGTCTTCACGCAGTGGTTATAACCAAGTGTTGGCTTGTCTCACTTGTTTGAAGCAGTAAAAGCTACTGGTAGTGATTCCTCTAACTGCTTTACAATTTTTCAAGTCACCTCTGCTCCATCCCAATCATTTATTCTGGGATTCATCGAGGTCATAGGTAACCAAACAACCTAAATCCAGAATCACTGCATTATTGTGACTCTTGTATTACTGGGATCACAGCAGGGTCCAGGTAATGGATAATTAAAGTAAGAAAAGTATTATCTCCTTGGAAGACTTATGTGACTTTATTAGTGTCCTAAGCAAGATGCACCCATTCCATTTTTATTACATTATCAGCATCATAGTCCAAATATATCCCTAAGCAACACCTGTGCGTCATTTCTAAAGAAAGGACATCTTGATCAGTCAGACTCGAGAGCATGAAGTGTGCAGAAATGGAAAACAAGTAATAGTTTTCTAAAGAGCAGTTCCTGGAAACTCAGCCAGGAGTTGTATAAGCAAAAATGTCCCAAGGAAATATTTTATTTTTATTTATGTTGCCAGTGAAATAAATATTGCCAAGTTAGATCAGTGGATTTCATGTATTAGGCACTATATCCTCCTGCCTGCCCCCCCCCAATCACTGCAGAGCTGTCAAAAATGAAGTGTGTGTTTGAAGAGACTACACTCTCTGAATGGGGAGAGAGCCAGGGGGTTGACAAAATGAATCCTGATGAGTGTCTAACCCCCTCCTTAAGCTATGTGAGTTTATTCTGGTTTTAGATAATGTAAACTCAGGAAGAATAGTAACTAAAAGCCAGAGTTTTAAATGCTGTAGGAAGGGGATATTACACAGATGTCTGTCAGGTATGAAGTGGTCTGTTGCAGACTAGGTTTCTACCTCCCTTCACTCAATAGCAAGCTACACAGAATGTTATGAGTTCTGCATTTTCTGCAGAGGCGTCTCTACAAACCTGCACGTTGTGACCACGTGAGCACAGCAATCATCAGTCAAGAGCAATTCCTCACACGTGTGTTTATGGGTTAGAATCACATGCAGAGAGCAAGCTTATGTGAAAGGAACAGGGAAGGAGAGTGCATACACCTGGGACTTGGGCCTGGGTCCGCCAACGGCTTTCTTGGGCAGGTCTCTTCACGTGTCTAATTCTGTCTGCCTCATCCCCAAGAGACAGAACTCTTGAGACCAAGACAGTGGCTTTGGGCTGTTCATTAATTACTGTATATGTTTGGTACCATTATGTGACTCAAGAGCCACATATGTTATGAATAATTTAAAAACATGACTCTCTAAGGACATAATCTGATGAAATAATACCAGCCCTTCCGAATGTCCCTAAATACTATAGGATGCAGAATCAGACCAGCCTCTCATATAAGTGGTTTTCCCTGTTTTGCTTACTCATGTTTAGTCCAATTAGTATTTACTGACTTGACTGCCTTTTAAAAATTGTATTGTTTTACATTTGTTGTACATAGTGGTGAGTTTCTTGAGAACATTTCATTGAAGTGTTTGTGAGCCTTGACTGTATGCATGCCTGCTCTAGACCTTTGGTGTCTCTGCCCTATAACTTCTGTTGCCCCCTGCCACTGTCATTCTCAGTTCTATTTACATGTCATATAAATACAAATAAACTAATTTATATATTTATATGAACTCTAGAATTTGCTTCTGAGACAATATATGGTATTTGTCTTTATGTATCTGGCTAAACATTTTTTTGTTTTTTGGGTTTTTTTCTCAATGTTTTTCTATCGACTAGCATCTATTTTTCCATAGATAGCATAATTCAATTGTTTGTTATAAATACAACTGCATGCACACAAAGATATATTATATATCAATATATGCTTATACATGTATACACATATACATGTATATATCAATATACACATATGTACATATATTTATTCACACATTTATATATACATACACACACACATATATATGTATATATGTGCCATTCTTTATTGAGTTATCTGTTTACAGACACATAAGCACAGTTCCTAAGCTGCCTACTGCAGCTAGTGTTGTCATAAACAGTGATATGCATCTTTATAGTGTACTGATCTGTATTGCTCTAGATATATACCCAAGAATGATCCATTTGAATCATATGGTGGTTTATTTTTAGTTTTGGGAGGAACATCTGTATTGATTTCTATCATGTTTGCACCAGTTCAGCTGCCCATCAGCAAAACATGAGTGTATCTCTTTCCCCCAAACCCTGCTAACTTTTACTGCTTATTGTTTCTAGGGTATAACCATTTTTATCTAGTATGGGATGATATGGCAATATAGTTTTGGTTTTCATTTTCCTGATGGCTAAGTCTATTGGGTATTTTTTCATGTTTATTGACCATTTGCACTTTACAATTTAGGAAGAATAAGTTAGTTGGGTTTTAGCCTATTTTTTCCCATTTTTATTAGATATTTTCTTAATTTACATTTCAAATGCTATTCTGAAAGTCCCCTCCACCCTCCACCCTCCCCGCTCCCCTGTCCACCCACTCCCACTTCTTGGCCCTGGTGTTCTCCTGTATTGGGGCATATAAAGATTGCAGTACCAAGGGGCCTCTCTTCCCAATGATGACCGACTAGGCCATCTTCTGCTACATATGGAGCTAGAGACACGAGTTCTGGGGGTTCTGGTTAGTTCATATTGTTGATCCTCTTCTAGGGTTGCAGACCCCTTCAGCTCCTGGGGTTCTATCTCTAGCTTCTCCATTTTGGGCCCTGTGTTCCCTCTTATAGATGATTATGAGCATCCACTTCTGTACGAGACAGCTATATCAGGGTCCCTTAAGTAAGCACTAGCTGTCCTATGCCATAGTGTCTGAGTTTAATGACTGATTATGGGATGGATCCCCCCTGGTGGGGTAGTCTCTGTATGGTCCATCCTTTTCTTAGCTCTAAACTTTGTCTCTGTAACACCTTTCATGGGTATTTTGTTTCCTCTTCACAGGAGGAATGAAGTATCCACGAGCTGCTCTTCCTTCTTGATGTTCTTGTTTTTTGCAAATTGTATCTTGGATATTCTAAGTTTCTGGGCTAATATCCATTTATCAGTGAGTGCATACCCAATGACTTCTTTTGTGATTGGGTTACATGTTTTAGCTATTTAGGTTTTTTGAGTTCTTTATATATTCTAGATATTAATCCTCTGTCAGATATACAGAAAACAAACATTTTCTCTCAAACTGGAGGCTGTCTTATCAGGTAATCCATTCTTTTCTGTGCTTCTTTGTTCTTTATAAAGAAGCTTTTAAGTTTCATGAGATCCTGTTACATGGCTTTTGGTATAATTTCCTGATCTACTGAAGTTTCATTCAGAAGGTTCTTGCCTATTACCATATCTTAAAATACTGTTCTGCTCTTATTCTCTTACTGCTTACTCTCTTGTCTCCCTCTTACCCCTCTTTCTCAACCTCTCTCCCCTCTCTCTTTGTCTCCTCTCCTCTCCTCTCCTCTCTCCTCTCCTCTCCTCTCCTCTCCTCTCCTCTCCTCTCCTCTCCTCTCCTTTCTTCTCCTCTCCTCCTCCTCCTCCTCCTCCTCCTCCTCCTC
>LR754033.1:85624-100576 GCA_902729485.2 Mus minutoides
GAGAGCTGCGCATGCGCACTAGGCTCTCCTCCCTGGCAGCCTGCTGGCCCCGCGCCATCTTGTAATGGGGCGGAGCCGCAGGCTCCCGGAGCCGCAGGCCTTCCCGGAGCCGCACGGCCTTCCCGGAGCTCGGGCGGCCTTCCCGGAGCTCGGGCGGCCTTCCCGGAGCTCGGGCGGCCTTCCCGGAGCTCGGGCGGCCGCTTTCCCTGGAGCCGCTGGGCGGCCGCTTTCCCTGGAGCCGGCAGCCGGCGGCCGCTTTCCCTGGAGCCGGCAGCCGGCGGCCGCTTTCCCTGGAGCCGGCAGCCGGCGGCCGCTTTCCCTGGAGCCGGCAGCCGGCGGCCGCTTTCCCGGGAGCCGGCAGCCGGCGGCCGCTTTCGCGAGGCGCCGGCAGCCGGCGGCCGCTTTCGCGAGGCGCCGGCAGCCGGCGGCCGCTTTCGCGAGGCGCCGGCAGCCGGCGGCCGCTTTCGCGAGGCGCCGGCAGCCGGCGGCCGCTTTCGCGAGGCGCCGGCAGCCGGCGGCCGCTTTCGCGAGGCGCCGGTAGCCGGCAGCTTTTCCGAGGCGCCGGCTTCCTACATATTTTGTTCCCTATTCTAAGGAGGGAAGAAGTATCGACATGTTGGTCTTCCTTCTTCTTGATTTTCTTGTGTTTTGCAATTTGTATCTTAGGTATTCTAAGATTCTGTGCTAATATCCACTTATCAGTGAGTGCATATCTAGTGACTTCTTTTGTGATTGGGTTACCTCACTAAGGATGATATCCTCCAGATACATCCATTTGCCCAAGAATGTCATAAATTCATTGTTTTTAATAGCTGAATAGTACTCCATTGTGTAAATGTACCACATTTTCTGTATCCATTCCTCTGTTGAGGGACATATGGGTCCTTTCTAGCATCTGGCTATTATAAATAAGGCTGCTATAAACATAGTGGAGCATGTGTTCTTCTTACCAGTTGGAACATGTTCTGGCTACTTTGATATGATGTCATAACAAATACATGTTTTTATTTCTTTAAGAAGTATCAGAAAATAGTTTGAGCTGAATGTGCTAAAGAAACAACATTGAGAACTTACTGTTCTCACAGCAGGACCATGGTGCCTTCCTTTGCCCTTTGCCCTTTGCCCTTTGCCCTTTGCCCTTTGCCCTTTGCCCAGACACATGAGAGATCTACAAACCAGTGGTGTGCTCCTGACATTTACTCTCCCTGCACCTCCTGTCACTTGTGGCTTTAGCTCATTGCATAGAGGCAATTTCTAATGTTGAAATTACAGGCATTTTGACAGGCCAGTGGAGAGAGATTTTTGAGAGTAAGAAGATACCCAGCATCCCTTAAATTTAAATGACAACAAACAGTAGGGTTTAATTTCTTCAATCTGAGTTTAGCAAGAATCTTGTCAATCACAGGCATTCAGGAAGCACCTGTCCTAGATGCAATATTTCTTTTTGTATACTAATTCCTTCCCTGACACTAGACAATTTCTATAGAGAAAGATGGATAACTGAGCATTTGCTCTGTAGGAATGAAATTTGATTTGTAGAAAATTACTTATTTAAAATGAGATTGCACAATGACAAAACTGTTTCTTCCTATGGGTTCATTGAAACAGGGTTTTATTACACCTTAGTTTGTGCTGGCTTCCTAATATTAATAAAGGAAATGGTTGTTTTTTAGAGATTTTAAGTATACTTTTGTAACATTTAACAGATTTCCAAGCTTAGGAATTTATGTTGAGAACATCTATTATTAGTCTAAGTTGTTACTGTAAGACACTGTGAAAGGTGATAGACTAGTCCATAGTGATCAGTCTGGTCACATTCTTTTATGGCTTGAATCTAGAAAAACATATATCCTGGATCTGCCTTGGGATTCTAGTGGTGATTTTGAGCCACAGACAACATCAGGCCTTATTTTTCTGTCATAAAATAGTTTTTGCTATTGGGAAATCTGGGATTATCCTTGGAAAACATGAACAAGAATCTATTTACTGTAAAACAAAAAGAAAAAGAAAAACAAAACAACAATGAATAAACACAAAAACAAACAAACATACCAAAACAAAACAACCCAAAGCCATTCCAGCCATGTCTGTCTTGTTTAGTAAGGTAAGTTTGGCTCAGAGACACTTACTTTATCCCCAAAGCCAAGCCAGTCATGGTGGTGGCAACTGACGGAAGCTTCCTCACTAGAGCTCCCTGGATAGCTTGTAGACAACTTAGCTGGCCAGTGTTTTACCTCTGTTCATGGGGAGGACACTATGATCCTTGGAAATTTCAGGAGTATTGAGCTGATAAGATTTGATAACTGCCAGGATCTCTAAAGCTTCCTTCCAGCAGCAAATGTTTCAATTCAGACAAAATAACTGCAGAACAGCAGATTTGTGTGATGTAATTGATGTGCACATAACTTCCTTTCTTTAGTAAATACCTTGAAGTAGCAAGTATGTTTCTTAAATATTTTTTAAAAGATTAGCTGCTGTAAAATGAATGTTGTCCTCCTCAAAAATCCATACATTGAAGGCTGAATCCCTACTGTAGCATGTTTTGGAGATGGATCTTTGATATATAATTATATAATAATGGTAGATACTTCACAAATGAATTAGCCTTTTATTGAAAGACTGAAAAGCATAGAGCTCTTTAATGCATCCTATCTAGGGATGCAATCAGAAAGTGGCTTTCTAGGTTGTAAACAGGAACACTTAAAAGAACTCATTAGAACCACAGAAAAGAAATTTAATTTTTCTGAGGCACCAAGTTCTTCATGCTTTGTCATAGCCGCCAAAACTAAGGTGCTAACACACTCTTTCCAAAGTGGTTAAACTCTTTCATCAAAAATGATAAGAATTCCTATACACCTATCTCTTAATACTTGTCTGGCTTTGAAATTGGGGGAAACACCAGCTTCTTTAAATAAGTTTGGTCATGTCCTTGCTTTTCTATTTCATGAGCTATTTTGAAGAATATGGAGTTGGCTCCTCTTTAAATGTCTGGTGGAATTTAGTAGTGACTCCATCTTGTCCTGTACTTCTTCAGGTGAGAGACATATTATTATTGTTTAAAACTATCAAGCCTGGCTTAATTATAAATAAAATTGTCTATATATTATTTCTTTCTTTTCAGTAGTGAATGAACAACTAGAAATTTATTCACTTATTTTTAATGGTCTGCCTCATCAATAAATAAAATGTAAACAAGGCTATCATGGTTCTTTAGGCATTGTTTGCATCTTATCTCTAATTTTATTAATTTGTTTCTTTGCTCTCTTTTTGTTAGTGAGTTTGGCTAAAGGTTTACTAATCTTGCTTGTTCTTTAAGTAACCAACTTGTTTTTGTTTTTATTGTTTTTTTATTAGTATTTTGGCCTCCATTTCCATTATTTTGCCCTAAATCATTCTTATTATATTGGTCATATATTATAGCTTTATTTTGTTTGTACAAACATCATTAATAATGTCAGATAGTCTGATTTTTTCATACCTATAGTGATAGTGCTATCTTTAATGACTGCTTTTGCTATGTTCAAAAAGCTCTGTTAAGTTGTATTTTCATATTAATTTGCTTATAGAAAATTTTTACTTCTCTCATCTTCTTAGAGTGACCAATTTACATGTCAATGTTTTATTGTTCATCCTGTTACTGTCTGTATATTCCTCTCTTTTTTTATTAAGTTCTAGTCTTATTTTATTAATAAAAATAGAATATTTCTTTGATTCTAGGACTTTCTGAAAGTTGATGATGGATGCAAATATTTTCTGTTTTGAAGAAAGCATCATGGGCTGCTAAGTAGATTATTGAACAATTGTTGTTTGGAATATTCTGTAGATATTTGGTAAATTGGTTTGGTGTATACCATAATTTAAATCTACTGGGATTTTGTCTAGATGTTCTATCTATGCATATATTAATGTCACCCACTATTATTCTATCTGGATTTATCATCTGTCTCTTTATATAAAACTGTGTTTGGATTTTCAGATTAGATTTGAAAACGTTTGGTTGTTATATCTTTTTGATTGAGAGTAGGAACAATTCACAGTTAAGGTTGCTAGCCAGAGATATTTGCTGATTCCCATATTTTTCTTGATTGTATTGCTGGATGTTTTACATAGTTTTTATCCTTGCCTTTATTCCTCTTTCATCTTCACTGAATATTAAGCTTTATGTATTTGATTATTTCAATGTTTCTATTATTGGTCTATTTGCCCCATAAGAGTTATTCTTCTTAGTCTCAAGTTATGATTATCTTTTTTTCTTCTCCAACTTCCTTGTAGGATTTCTCCAATTGTCTTCATTAATGCTCATGAACGATTTTAGTTGTGCTTACATTGAATAGTGTTCATTTTAGAAGATTCTGATATATTATTATTTGCTTACAAACTTTTATTTTGGGTTCTGAAATATAACACTCCAGACTTTCAGCATTTTTGCTGAAATGTTTAGTGCATTTTTTTCATGTCTAAATAGGTGGTTTTTACTCTTGTTTTTTTTTTTTTTTTAATTTTGATTATTGCCTTTCCTACTGTTTATTTTCCCTGATAAGTTCACATTGTCTTTTTTATTTATGACCTAGAAGAAGAGAGGGAGAATTCTTTCCATTCTTATCACTTTGTTCAGAATCTTCAAGTGGGTTTTGTTACTGTTTGTATGAATAAAAGTCAGTCTTTGTGGTTTTTTTTTTGTTTTGTTTTGTTTTTGTTTTTCGAGACAGGGTTTCTCTGTGTAGCCCTGGCTGTCCTGGAGCTCACTTTGTAGACCAGGCTGGCCTCGAACTCAGAAATCCGCCTGCCTCTGCCTCCCGCGAGTGCTGGGATTAAAGGCATGCGCCACCACGCCCGGCTTGTATTTGTGGGTTTTATCTAGTTGCTCACTGACTTTTTTCTGTTCACTGTATTTATTCCTTATATACCACTCACCTCTTTAGTCACACATCAGATCTTTTCTTTAATATTCTTGAGGTTATAGGAGAATTCTCTGTGTCCAACATCTTCCTCTGTTGTTCATTATCTTAATGGCAATATGGCTCCATGAAAACTTTAAGTCACAGTTGCCATTGGTTTGGTTTCAAGCACAGTCATGCATGTATGCTTGTGCTAATTTCAAAACAAGTGTTTCGTTATCATATGATTATACACTTTTACATAAATAGTGACATAATATGACTTTTACCCATGTTTAAATAATAGCATCTTGAAAATTATAGTGCACTATCATAGCCAAGATGTTCACAATAATACAGTAAAGACACAGCATCAGCATTAGAAGAAAATATTTGATAGAAATGTTCACTTTGCTTTGTTCTATTGCTACTCCCTGTTATCTGTAGTTAACAATCCAATCTATTTGTCAAAATAAGAGCTTATAAGGGATATCATACTGCATCTACTATCTGGGGGATTGGCATTGTCTGTTCAACAAAATTGAAAAGTAATCATGCAAATTATTGTACATGTTCATGGTTTGTTTTTTTTCATTGGTGAATAAGAACCCCTAGTATTATGTACCACAATTTAGGAAGTACAACAAAATCATTGACTTTATCCACAGGAAACTCTTTATGGAAACAATCATTTCTCACACAGCTCAGAAATGATATTTAAAAGGTAGGATCACCATATTGAGCATCTTTTCTTGGGTATAGAGGGTTCAATGATTTCATTCAATATGTTTAGATGTAATTTTCATGGTGAATGCAAATACTGCCTTGTTTCATGTCATTTTGCACATTTAACTTAATGCTATTATTTAAAAATGCTAATTGTTTATATGAGAGTGTGTCTGGGGGTGGGGTACATGAGGACTATATTGTAGTGTGCATGTGGAAGCCAGAGGGAAACTTTCTGGAGTTGATTGACTCTTCAGGCACTGATGTTTGAACCATTTGTTTTGTTGATTGATTCTGTCACTGCACTTTACACACTACTCTAGCTGGTTCCTCATCTCCTAGATATTCCACTATCTCATGTCACTGTAGGAGTTTCAGAAGCAGGTGTGCATTACCATGTTTGTCTTTTCATGTAGATTCAGGAGAACAAACACAGGTTAACAGGTTTGAACAACAAGGGTTCTACGCTCTGAGTCATCTCCTCTGCCTACTTGATACAACAGTTTTAATTTTTTTTTTCAATGGCTATAAGAGTGATTTTTATCTCAGTGGCCAACTGATAAATGTACTCACTCTTTCTATTTTTTTTTAAATGAACTCTGGTTGGATCATTCAACTAAGCTCTTCTGGCCCAAACTCCTCTCCAAGATCACTGATTCAAATAACTTCTCTCAGCTTCTGATTGAATTGCTCTGCTTGATCTCAACCAGCAGTCTGTTCTAATCTTCTGGCTACTTCTAATTCTCTGACTGGTTCTGTTTTCTCCTCCAACGTGTCTCTGGAAGACTGTCACAGTAATACTGCCTCCTTCTCCCCTTCTCTCTCCCACACACTGTTCTCTTAAGTCACCTCTTTCCTGTCTATTCTCATGAGATTTGGGCATATTCTGTCTCTGATGCATTTTGTCAATATTGCTCTGATTCATTATTTTGTTTGCCCCTCAAGTAGACATCACTTTCAAACACTCCTGCTTCCTTCTACAAACTCACTTTACCTTCATTATTAAGGATTAAAGACGTGTACTAAAGATGTGTCTGGATTGAAGCCAGATCATACTATAATCCAGAGCATGTCTTCATTCCAGCTGGATCACATAGACCTTTAAGATCTTTGGATGTGATCCCTTGTCAAAGCAGACATGTTGTTGGATTAAAATTCCTCTACAAATAACAATCCAACTCGTGTTAAATATACTGGGCTAAATTTTAAAACAAGCAGCAAAGTCCAAGTTTGCAAAAGAACAGACAATATCAGGTAGATAGCTATCATCATATATGTTATGATTATAATAGAAATCTCTCTTTAAAATAAACTATCCAACCAATATTAAAAGATTAAAATGGCTATCATAAAGTTAATAAAAATAAATAGTAATAATTGACATGACTAGTATATAAACACAATAAATAATACTTTGTGTAGCATGAAATATTATTGTTAGTATATTTATCTACAGAATATTTAGACACTTTTGTTGTTTTCCATCCATGTAATAACTCACTCATAAGATAACATTACATATTGAATGTACAAAACTTCTTTTGGAGGCTATGATACTTTTTATATCTCTTACTTGTAAATCAAATCTTGGTTGTTCCCAGTATTGAACTTTCTCCACCGTTGTTATAGACAACAACAATTCATTATTCCCTTAGGATATTTATAGAACCAGGATTTTCCATTATCTGTATACAGAATCACTTATAAACACATTTTTAAGATGAAGAATATACTCATTTTAGTCTGGTGATTAAATAATTTTTTATTCATTTGTGAGGTTTTGAAATATTAATGATACTAAGGCATCTTATTGCTTAATCAATTTGAATCCTGTGACTTTAATGGTCTTACATATTTTCAAATACTTCAATGGTCAAGCACAGTTTCAATCCTCATAACGTGTAGTTACTTAACATGAAGCCATTTCCACTTCTATTTATTCTCTGTTAACTTCCATTTGTTTTAGCAAGCCTGCTATTAATGTAGAATGTTATGTATTAAATATGTGAAGTAAAATATATAAATATTTTATTAGTAACATAGTTCAGAAAGCAAAAATAAATGTTTTTCATTTAGAGTATATAGACATCAATGCTTTCTAATAAACTTTTAAGGAAATAGGCATGTATGTCTTAAAGCAGTGGTTATTCATTTTAGAAATAATGATCACATAGGTAGCAAATTAGTTTGAAGAGTCACCTTCAAAAGTATTTGTTAGGGTTACTAGTGAGCTGGTGAAACACAATGACCAAAAGCAAGTTGGGGAAGAAAGGGTTTATTTGGCTTTCACCTCCATATTGCTGTTCATCATTGAAGAATGTCAGGATAGGAACTCAAATAGAGCTGAAACCTTGACATAAGGGCTGATGGAGAGGTCATAGAGGGGTACTACTTACTGTCTTATTGCTTATGGCTTTCTCAATCTGTTTTATTATAGAAACATAACGGCTACTACCCACAATGGGCTGGGCCCTCTCCTATTAATCGCTAATTGAGAAAATGCCTCACAAGCCTGCTTATAGTCTGATATTATAGAGGCATTTTCTCAATTGAAGTTTCCTCATTTCCAGTGCCTCTAGGTATATCAAGTAGACATAAAACTAGCCAGCACAATGTCCTTGTAAATATACTTGTGACCTATGAATTCGTAAGAGTGAGGATTTATTGCTACTTAGGAAAAAATAAAACGAAATCATGTGTCTATAAACACAAATCAAGAGCTGGGCATAGATGTCAATAGTAGAACCTACCATGTACAAGGTTATAAGATTAATCCCCAGCCCTGATAAACAGAGGTTGTGGGGAGAAAAACAGACATAGAGTATCATAAACATGTGGATCTTTCTTTTTCATTAACTCTGTGAGTCATGGATCTCTTTGCTCTCTTTTTTACAGAAATAATTTATCATTACACCTCTTTGCTCCACTGAGAAACTTATTCTCATATGGTTTGTATAAGGTATGAAATCATGTTTTCTCATGAGCAATATTTTTGAAATAAACTTCAAACATCTGCTTACTGTCAATGTAGGCAAGAAAATGGAAGAATGCAGAGCCTCAACTTTTATAATTCTGAGGACAATTTGTTTTCCCGGTAAAAAGTTCTTCACTACTGAGAAAGTCACACACTTCCCACAGCCTGTTTGCTTCCTAAGAATAGAATCTATCTTAAGAAGTTGCAATGAATCTGAAGAATGCCCATGAAAGCATTTGGCAAGGAACCATCCAGTTTTGGTTTAATTCACTTTAATGCTTTAATTCTTCATGTTAAAAATATCAGACTTCCTCAAGTGAAATTTTACAAGGAACGCAATGCCATCCTGTCATAAATCTTTGCAGTTTTGCTTTTTATTTTTTTAAATTGGCAAACTAGATCTTAAAATTGTTTTCAAAAGGTAAACATTCATGAATACTAAAATGAATTTTTAATTAGAAGACTTATCAAATGAAATAATGAAACTGATATATAGCCATTATATTAACTGATTAAACAAACAAACAAACAAACACCAAACTTGACAGTGGTCAAGAAGGATAATCTAAAACTATTCTAAATAAACAGCACATGGGAGAGGGAGCTTATCAATACAATGAGAGAGAAGCTAATTTTACAAATAAAAAGATCTCAGTGAAGTAAATATTTATTTAAGAGAATAATATGCTTAGGTCCTTTATCAAATCTATCAAACTAAAATTAAGAATTCAAAAAATAATGTATAATTATAAAATAAATATTTATGAAACAGAAATAATATGATTTTAGGAAAAAAGTTGTTAATGTACAATGGAAAATAGTATATTTCAAAGAAAATGAGCAATCTGAATTGCTGTAAATGTAAAATCTGCATTCTCCAGAAGACATCATCAAAAAGTGTAAAAGCAATGTTCAGTGCCCAAGTAATATAAAGAACTCTGCCAGGAATTTTGGGGTTCCTTTTAACCTTAGAGCTGAGGAGGCTAGCATGCAGGGGTCACTTTGTGAGTACTACACCAGCCCAGGCTACAGATAAGATCTTGTCTGAAAAAAAGAAAGAAAGAAAAACTATAAAATGCCTAACCTACAGAACATAAGAAGAAATCAGTAAGAAGCTGAGCAAAATTCATTAAAATGACATTTCAATGGTCTTCAGAGAAATGTAAAATTATATCACCTGGAAATTGTCAAAAATAGCAGCATGACCTAAAATCACGACCTGGACCATTGTTTATGATGATATGGAGCATGAACTACAGGCAGGTGTGTAAATATGTCTGATAAACTGTAAAACTGTGTTTACTAAAGCTAATGACACACATATAGTATATATCAAGAATATCACTCTTGCATATACACTAAACCAAAATGTGTGCATAATCAACAATACTCCCTTGTCAAAATATATGCTTCCAAAAATTAGAAACTATACAAATTCTTACTAAAGTGAATGGATTGCTGCAAATTGGTGAAGTAAAAGAAAGGTCATGAAATTAGGTGGGAGAATCTAGGATGAATTGGCAGAGGGAAAGTACCATGATCGACTATATATTGTATTAAGCATTAAATAATAATAAAATAATGCAGGAATATTAATAACAATCTATCAATGTATGCAACTGTAAAAAGGAATCTCAAGAATTATATGTTGAACAAATGAAGCTGACAATAAGAGACTGTAATATAAATTTATTTAAACTTAAGGACTATAAAAGATAATACCTTTGAGTCAGAAAAGTAATAGCATATGCTGCCAGGGAGAGGTGATAGGGAGAGGTGGGAAGGGCATTCTGTGGTTTTAGTAGTAAGTGGTTCTTTCTGTTTGGGCACTGTCGAGTAAGGCTGCTCCTTGTGTAAACATGTTTTATTTGTGTGTGCTTGAATGTATTTTTCTCTATATGTAATACTTTATCAGTAAAACTTGAAAGTACTAATGTGTATGAGAAAGAGCCATCAGGGTCAGTATTGATTACCTAAATATAGACATAAATTTAAGTGAGTTATTGTGATCTATGAAAGTATCTTAGCCCTTTTTTTAAGTCTGAAAGGACTGTTTGTAATCTAAAAGGGAAATTGCTTGATTTTGCTCCAAATAATGGCTAGCTAGATTGTCCAAAGCTAACTCCCCACTAAAAACAACTAAACCATGAGTAGTTAAGTGGTTTTTACTATTAAAATATAATGGACAAGGAAGGTAGGCTCCATGGCAATACTCTGTCTTAAAAACAGCAGCAAAGACATTCACAGAAGTTCCAATATTTAAGAGGAAGAAAAATCTTAAAAACAACTTCATAGTACAATTCAAAGAACTAGTCAAAAAATTTAAGTTAGAAGTATATATGAGTTAAAGGAAAAAATAGTGACTATAATACAAATAAAAGAATTAACATCAGATGTGGTAGTCTACTCCTTAAATATCAGCAAAGGCAGAGGCAGAGGTGAAGGCAGAGGTGGAGGCAGAATGATCTTTGTGAATTCAAAGCCAGTATGTTCTATATAGTGAGTTCTAGGACATTCAGGGCTACATAGTCAATTTTAAGTGGAATTGAAGGATTCAGAGAAGGAGGGGAGTAATAGAAATTTAAGAAACTGGTATGTGTGTATGTGTGTGTATATATATATATATATATATATATATATATATATATATATATATATATACACACACATACATATAAAATGTATGTGTGTTGTATGTATGTATGTATGTATGTATGCATGTATATGAGTATATTTAAGAGATGTCTATAAGATGGCCAACATTTAAGTTAGTCTAAGAGACACAGATTTCTCAAATAAATAAAATTAAAAGTGAGAAAGAAGTCTCTAGTGGCACCACAGGAATACAAAGAATAATGAGACATATTATCAATAATTATGAAGCAACAAAAAGTTCAATTTAAATGAAATGGATACATTTTTAGAGATTTATAACCCACTGAGACTGAATCATAAGAACTAGAAAAATCTACGTAAAATAAGAAGCAAGGATGCAAATCAGAAATAAGTCCCACATCAAATTCCAAGACTTGGTGGCCACACTTCTGAATTCATTTGTTAGTTCATTCACTAAACTAATAAAACTTTTCTCTAACTGCAAAAATGAGGGAATATTTTCAAATATTTTTAAGAGTAAGATGTTGCCATGAAACCTAAGCCAGACAAGAACTCAATAAAAGAAAATCACATGCCAGTATTTCAAGAAACAAAAATGCAATGATCCTTAGTGAAATACTATGAAACATTTAAAACATTAATTTACTGTGATCAAATGAAGTTTACTCCCAAGACAGAAGGAAAATTCATATAAATATGACACACCACACTAGGAGAAGAAAAGGCATGACTCATGGTTATCTCATTAAATGAAAAAACAATGACAAATTTTAACACCCTTCAGTGACAGAAAGTATCATTATTCAGGCACTGGAGGAATTGGACCTCAATGCAATATATGCAAAATGCATAATTAGCATCCTACTCATGGCAGAAAGAAGAAGGCTTGTCTTGTAAGGTCAGGAACACAGCATGATCCCCAGTCTTGCCACATCCAATCAGCATAGATCTAAATAACCTATTCAGAGAAACAGAGCAAAACAAAGAAATAAAACCATTCAAATTAGAAAGAAGTTTCCAGAAAGATGTCTTGGGTGTTAAGAACAATTCTGTTGATGTGGTCGTAGGTTCTATTCCAAGCACTGACATCAGATGGCTTTCAAACTCCAGTAAAGGGAGCTTTTTACCCCTTTCTGGGCACCTACACTTACGTGGTATATATACATTTATACAGGCAGACACATACACACAAATATATTTTAAAAAATAGAAAGGTATAGATTAAATCACCCTGAGTAAACATGACAGGATCATTTACACAGGAAATTCTAAAAATTCTGCACCAACTCTATAGCTAATAGATGAATTCAGGAGTGGTTCAAGAGGAAAAAAACATAAAAATATCAGTAGTCTTTTTAGATAACATTGATCCATTTGAAGCAGAAATCAAGAAAACAAGAGAATAAAATCATCACATGCAGAAGGACCTGCTTTACGCTTGTTTATGTACAGGTAACCCTCCTTTCCCTCTCCCACAGTGACCCTAACTCAGCCATCTGAGGATCTCAAATCAGCCATTTGCTCACTCTACATACAGCCCTTTCTCTCTGGGAATCAAATGTCACCAAATAATCAAATTAAAAGTCATTTCTGGAGCTGAACAGAGTTTGCAGAAGAAGAAAAGTGAATTGTTATGAAATATTTTAAAAAGCATTCACCATTCTTAGTCTTTAGAGAAATACAAATTAACTACTCTGAGATTTTATCATATCCCAATCAGAACATTTAAGATTAAAAAAAAAATGCTTGCAAGGTTGTGGGGAATGTGAAACTTCTACTGTCTGTGGGGATGCAAAATGGTGTAGACACTATGGAAATCAATGCGAAGATTCATCATAAAGTAAGAAATAAAAACAGATGGACATATGATCGAAAGATTCTATAACATACCACAGAGATAATTGTTCATCCATTTTTTTTTGCTGCTTTGTTAACAATACTCAGGAAATGGAAAAAGTCTAGATGTCTATCAACTGATGAATGAAAAATGATACCATGGTGCATATACATAGCAGAATTATATTTAGTTATAAGAAAAAATTGTCAAAATTGAATGTAAATGTGTAGAATTAAAATATTCATGCTGGCTGAAGTAACCATATCTCAGAGAGGCAAACTCCCCATGTTCTCACTGATTTGTGGATTCTAGCATTTAATCTTTGATAAGATTATCAAATCTCATCTAGCATCATAGATTTGTATGTTTGAACTGGACCGTATAAGCCAGAAACTAGAATGGGTTCACCTGGAGAGAGGAGTAGCTCCTGAAGGAGGCACAAATGTAGAACAAAGGTGGTGTATGAACAGAAAGGAAAATAACTGGAGGGAGAATTAAGTAAGGAGGGTAATGGGAAGGTAAGGTAGGTAGAAGATTAGAAGAGGGCAAATCAGCACTGGAGATATTTAGGAAAGCCATATAGAAATATATTATTATAGAATTTCCATAAAGAATACAAGCAATTATCATTGATCTTTGATACTTACAAAAACTATTGTTAAAATTAATCTATTGCTAAAAATACTAAGTTCTTGGGTCACAGGATGTACAGAAATCAATCTAGTAATGGCCTGTAAGATTCTTCCCCACTAGCTAGCTCTCCTAATGCTCAAAAGTGTTATATATGCTGCTGGAGGAGAAAAACTATCAAAAGTCTTCCTCTGCTGTGAATCCTGCAAGCTGTAACAATGGCTGCCATGGCAAGATATGCATAGGCACAATAGTGGTGTCAATGTAGCAGTAGCCAACAACTTTATGGTTAGATTTAAAGCCTGCTTTGTAATTCATGCCTGAGACTGTAAACCTAGTAAAGATGCCATGGATATGGGGGTCCCATACACCCTAGAGGAAAACATATAACTATCATTTGGATAACTGACATAGTATAAAACTTTCTTCTAAATACTCATTTTTATATTCATAAAATTTGTGTAATTCTCAATCCTCATTGGAGAAGCTTCATTTTGAAGCAGATTGTGGTTAACAAGAGAGTCTTATTATCTGGTCAAAGTGCAAAGAATGGGTGACTATTAAATGACCTGCCTTAAAATAAGACATCTATATCAAACAATTTCCATGTAGGTGTAGGCATAAGTTTGTTTGTTTGTTTTTTTACAAACTACTTTGTTGTTGTTTGTTTGTTTGTTTGTTTGTTTTTTCTTTTTGAGACAAGGTTTCTCTGTGTAGCCCTGGCTGTACTGGAACTCACTCTGTAGACCATGCTGGCCTCGAACTCAGAAATCCACTACCTCTACCTCCCAAGTGCTGGAATTAAAGGCATGCGCCACCACTGCCTGGCCACAACCTACTTTTAATAAAGGTTCAACCTCTCCTCTAACTCTATAATGCAACAGAGGTAGTGGAAGAGAAAAGTTATTAGGATACTGGGGAAGTGGACCTTTTCAGCAGTAATTCTTGGGTGCGAGATGGATCTTCTTTGGCAGCAGTCTATTCCCATAGCAAACACCAAAAACCACTCAGCAGCTGCAGACCAGTCCCCCAAGCAGGCAGACACCATACATGAACCAGCAGCTTCAGTCCAGTCCTTTTAACAGGCAGACAGGCAGACACCAAGCATGAACCAGGCAGCTGTAGTTCAGTCCTGAAGAAACCACAAGGCTTGCCAACTGGCCTGAGGTTGAGGAAGCAGGAACCTCATAAGCAGTTCTTGGGTGAGTTTCTTTCAATGTTACCATAAGCTGAGTTCAAAAACGTTATGTAAAGTGAACAAACACTTATGTGTTGTTAGTGAAGAATAGCAA
>LR754032.1:0-76476 GCA_902729485.2 Mus minutoides
ACCAACTTGCTGTATTTTCTTTTTCAACTATATCCCCATTTAATGTAAAATTTGACTGTAAATATAGTTTGCTTGTGGAATTACTTAACATACAATTTAGTAGGAAATCTGGTGCTATTTTCTAGTATTTAAATCTATTTATTTCCTAGCATAATTAAATAATTATCTAATATATTCATATATGTTCACACACCCTTGTGTGTGTGTGTGTGTGTGTGTGTGTGTGTATATATATATATATATATATATATATATATATATATATATATATAAATTCAATTTCTTATAATCTCATATAAGAAATTGTATAAGATACTGAGAAAATACTTTTATATATTTGTATTTTTGATATATTTTTACACATTGATCTGCTTATAATTCCTTTGTATTTTAAGCCCAAAGACCTGAAAGTAGGGGTTCTGAGAGATACCTGTATTCTTAGGTTCATAGAGACAGTATATAAAATGACCATTAAAAGAATTCATGTGCTCACTGATAAAGGAATGGACAAACTATGATGTATATACATATATTGAAAGATTATTAAAGCCTAATAAAGAAAAATTTGCATACTATAAAAAGGATAAATACTGAGGACAATAGACTTCATCAAAAAGGGAAGGCTCAAAAGACAAGACTATGATTCTATTTCTGTGTATTAACTAGTTTCCTCAAAGTCATAAGGACAGACAGTTTAATGATGCCCATCAAGACTCAGGAGAAGGCAGATGGGGAATTATATAATGTAGGGACTTCATTGAGATTGGTTACACCACTATGTAATTATACTTAATCCTACTTAACTACATGGTGAAAGGAAATCAAGATGGCTGGTTGTTATTTTTGTTATGTGTATCCTCCTCAGTGAGATATACTAATCTGTCTACCAGAAAAACCCTCTATGATTCTCATTGAACCATACAAGACTCATTCATCTTGAGCTCCTGGGATATAATTTAGCTCCTTCTTCAGAGTCTGAAGGAGTTGTACAGATAAGAAACTACTTCATGCTTCCTTTATAACATACCAAACCATTATCAAATTACAAATGAAGGCTAAAGGCTGGGGGAGGGTATAGTGGACTTTCAGGACAGCATTTGAAATGTAAATGAAGAAAATATCTAATAAAAATTGTTAAAAACAAAACAAAACAAAACAAAACAAGAGAATGGACAGGAAGTGAGATGAGCTGCTAAAACTCAAAGCTTGTCTCCAATAATCTATTTCCTTTTAGGAGGCCCAACGTCTTAATTTTCTGATAAATATCCAACACAGGACTATCAAAGGGGTAAGATATTATTCAAATACCTGAAACACTGGGCATGTGTTCACATTTAAACCACAAAAGCCTCAAACTTCAACTCTGGTAACTCTGCACTTTATAGACTGATGCTCGGCTTAATTGTCAAATTGAAAGGCTTTCTTTTTTTTTGTTTGTTTGTTTTTTTCGAGACAGGGTTTCTCTGTGTCGCTCTGGCTGTCCTGGAACTCACTTTGTAGACCAGGCTGGCCTCGAACTCATAAATCTGCCTGCCTCTGCCTCCCAAGTGCTGGGATTAAAGGCTTGTGCCACCACGCCCAGCTGAAAGGCTTTCTGCATGCTGAGTTTTTTCTGTATTGCTAACCACAAATCACTTCCCCACACGCTGCCATGAGCATCCTGAAGGAAACAGTAATATCTTCCATTTTATATTTCCTCTTACCTTCCACTCAGTCCAAGTGTTAATATTTGGGGGTTATAGTTGGGGAATAGTGAACGGAAAAAAATTGCACAGAGAAATGCCCTGTGCAGGTTATATGTGGTCCATTAATGGGTATAGTACTAGGGACTTTTCTTGCTAGACTCCATATAATTCTCTACAAATTTAAAGTGATATTGTGTAAATTCATTTTAAATGTCATCTGAATGTTACATCTTTATGTTTTTTGTAGGTACATGCAACTTCATCATTCTGTTCTAGGCAAGAAACATCATTTTTCATAAGAAAACCAAATAATCTACAAGTTTCATCACATATTTCTATTTAAGATGCTGAGAATAATATGCGATAGCCATGCTGTCTATTTAGAGTGGGTTCATTAAACATGTTAAAAGACAAGCTGGAAACAGTAAAAAGCAAGCAGCAGTTAGAAACAGCTGAGAGAGTAAGAGGAAAAACATACTGAGCGCTCACAAGATCATTGACAACTGGGGTATCCTGACTGAAAGCAAATAAATGTAACATCTTCAAATTATGGGCTTCCAACAGTCAGCAAAGATTGACTAGAGAAGCCCCACCAAAGTAGCTGGGATAAGAGCATCACAGCCGAGCAGGGCTTCCCTTTGTAACAGGCTTCTAAGTAAAAGAACAAATAATAATAGATAAATATTATCAACAAAACAGGTGCCTACCATCATCCAGTGGCAGCCAACTGGGGGAGTCCTGAAACAATCCTGCTGGCTTTCCTTGATCAGAATGTGAGAGCTGAACAGAGCCTCCCTTTCCTACTGCAGCCAGTTTTATAGGATAGACAACAATAATGTCTTTAGGAAACAAATGACCTTCCAGCCAAGAACACCATGTCTTGTAGCACCTGTAGATGCTTTCTGTTTTCAGTTTTCCTTGTAGCAGATTTGCCAGACAGCATGCCCTCAGAGAAGCCATCCTCCATTTAAAAATCCATTTTTAGTATGTTAAAATAGCGCATGACAACTTACCAATATAATGTGAATTACAGATATTACTGAAGACCAATAGGTTTTTTTCAGCTGATAACAGTGATATAACTCAAATATATAAGACATAGTAGGTCCTTTTATAAACATTATAGGCTTGTATCAAACAGAGCTCAAGGTAAGTGAAACACTGTATACAATGTTTATATTACTAAAAACATTATAAAAATACTTTCAAAAGTGCTCATTGGCATCTCTGGACACAATTCACCTACAAAAAAAAATGCCTAGAACAAGTGAGACCTTTATTTGGTTCTCAGCATCATAAAAAGACAGTTATTTGATATTTTTTAAGTAGTTAAAGTTATGAAAGAATGGGATAATATTTTACAGAACTGAAACTTGCATTTGTTTGCAAATTTTGAAGTATCACAGCAATATAAATTACCGTGTATCTATGCAAGAAAGATAGATTCTAAGGGAGTATACATCAAGGCTATGAATCAGAATCCTTCCAGCACCTGGTGATCTCCCAATTGTTCTTTCATGAGATAGTATGTGTCCTTCTACTAACTAACATATTTTAAAATGTTGAGGAAATCCTGCTTTGAACACAGGCCTCAATGGAAGACTGTGATTAGTATTAATATAGCAAACATCTTTCTCTAAAAATAGTAAATAAATAGTTGGATGGAATAAATTAGTGTCTTCACTGAATGACTTCTTGTTAATAAATAATGTTAAAGTAATTAATATGTCTGTTGCCTGTTCTGAGTGGTAGAAAATATGTGTGAGCCCGTGAGAATTGTAAAGTAATCTGCCCCATCTCTCTCTTTTACACACACACACACACACACACACACACACACACACACACACATACACACACACACTCACACACACACACACACACACAGAGAGAGAGAGAGAGAGAGAGAGAGAGAGAGAGAGAGAGAGAGCAGGTATATCAGATATATGTTATTACTCACATATTTCACATGGAAAACCTGAGAACTGAAAAATTAATATAATATATGATGACCCCCTTATAAATTCATGTAACTTAGATGGAAGGTCATTGTGAATTGTATCCTATCTTGTACTATTTACTTGTGGAATAAGCAATTTATTTTAATACATGCCTGGTATTGAGGAATTCAACAAGGACAAAGGTTTCAGCCTCCAATAGTTTAACAAAAAATATAGATGTAGAAATAACTAAGACCATAAGAAAACTTGTAAAGGAAATTTCAAAGTTTTCTTTAAGTGAACGGTACTAGTCTAAAAGGACTTATAGATCATAGGAAATTATGTATGACAAAATACTGTTCAGTATAGCACTGGAAGAGGATGGAAGTTAGAATAAAAGTTATCCTGGAGGTCTCTAAATCTAAGGTAGCAGAAAGAAATATAAGTTTATGTAATACTATAGAATGAGTATGAGATCAGATAGTATCAGTATGAGATTACTGTGTGGGAAGGTCTCTCACTATTAATGTGATGCAACCCATTGTAAGAAAGAGCTTACTTGAGGATTGACTTCATCAGAATACACTGTCTGCCTGTCTGTGGGGGCATTTTCTTGATTACTAATAGATTTAGGATGGCCCAGCTTGAGGTGAGCCCTGACATCTTTGGACAGGTGGACCTGTGCTGTTTAGAAACTCTAGCTAATCATGAGCCAGAGAGCAAACCAGCAAGCAGCATTGCTCCTAGGTCCCTGCTTTAGTTTCTACTTCTACCCCTCTTTGGGTTCCTAAATGGTGAAATAAAGTCCTCCCTGCCCTAGCAGCTTTCAGTCTAATTGGTTTATCACCATGACATAAAGTAAACTGGAACAAGGTCTGGGTACTTGATGATCACTGCCTTTCCTAGCTGGATGCTCTGACTCAGGTGTTGTTGGCTTATTGTTTTGTTTTGTTTTTCATCAAGTTCTTGGTTTAGATTGTATCTTTTCAATGATAACTAATTGGCCCTATAATTAAAATTAAATCTCCTCAGCTCTCCCTTTAGAACTTTGCTTTTCTGTGTTGCCTTTTACTACCTCAAGCATAGTGTATGAGAGTATTTTTTTGCTCATCTCAAATATAACTGCTATGACTGTGGTGTCTGTTAGGGGCTCTGTTACCTGCATTATCCTCTACATCAATGCACAGAGTACACTGTCAATAAACGTGTGTCAACTGAAAGATAAATAAAGAGAAGTAGAGAGGAAGAAAGACAATCAAAAAATGTAAGGGCCCATTTTCATGGCAGCATACAACATGAAATCATTTTGTTCTATGTATCAACAACAGTGGAAACAATTGCAGAAAAATTTAAGTAGAGAAATCACATGGCTTAAAGTATAAAATAAACAAACAATTCCAAACTTATAAAAATGTCTTAATAATTCTATTTTTTCTGTCAGGTCCTATATATATTATTTTCACCTCATCTCACTTTCATATCCTTCTAAACATAAGCAGATAAATATTATGTAAAGGAATTCACTTTTAGATGGAAAGCTTCAGTTATGAGAGGAACTGTTTTGTGCTAAATATCTATTATTTTTCATGTTGGATTATTGAAGAGCATGAAAAGCTACAGTTTGTGGCAATAAATTTGTATTCATTTTATGGCAAAAGATGAATTATCCAAAACTATTCAATCATTACACTTTCCTAACAGCTCAGATGGTAATGAAATAAAGAATTAATCCTTAATTTTGAAACTTGGCTCCTGTGTGAGTCAAGAGTACAAGAAGCAAACTCAGTTTGTCTTGCAGTTACTATAGAAAACATTGCTCTAGCTGCTTCTGTAATTTCTTAGTTTACACATGGTTGCAAGTCTGATTCCGTCTTTGATCAAGACATGGGCTGCTCACTGCAGAATCACATGGGGCTCTCTGAAGTCATCATCATTTTATAAAAACATTGGCTTCTGTTTGGAGCTCAAGGTACAAAGGTAATTTGGCTCTAGCCTATGTGCCAACATGACTATAAATAGACCTCATCACTTCTTTCCTTGGCAATATGTAAGCATTGCAGGGGTCTCAAAGGTATATGCAGTCAAGGAAAATTGACTGGTGTTTGTCTTGGACAAGGAAATGAGGCCTGAAGGAATATGGAGCAGAAATCCTGCCAACAGCCAGACTGCAGGTACCTGGAAAGAATTTTTTTCCAATTTGCCTGGAGTTTTGTAAAGCCTGGCTGAGGCTAATGAGCTATCTGACCTTGGGTACCATTCTCAAGCTCTGAATCTTTGTTTCTTCAACAATAAGACAGGAATGGTGATGTTTAAGTCATGAATTATACTTATATACTTATACTCATATAATTATATTTTTAATTCTATACACACACACAAACACACATGCATTTTTGTTTAAATTTTAATGAAATTGGAACTATTCCCAGATATATCTGGCCTCTCTTCCTTCAAGCAAAGGATATTATCAGGTGAGCATTTTAAGATAAAATATCATTACCTGTTAATTTTTTTTTTAGTAAAATGAATTCTACTCCAAATTTGTTAATATTATTTTTTATTTTTAACTTTTGCTTTTGCAGCAAATGTCAATGTTGTGAGTCATGGAAGGACAAATTGATATTAAAAAACTGAATACTCAGAATTAAAATTAAAAGGATCTCTGACATTTGTTGGAGGTATAAATTAGGATTTATTTTCAAATTCATATTGTAAAAAAATGACAGTTTTCTAACATTTTATTTGGTTAAAAGATAAAGTTATACATTAAGAAATATTTTCTAGTCAGGCTGTGAAATAATAAAAAAGGATGTAAATTTCTGAAATTCATTGTTCACCAAGCAATATATTCCTAAGTGGGAGCTTTTGTCTTCATTTTCTACAAGTCAAATGATAAGTTCATTTACTTTTCATATTACCCAAAAATGATCCATTCAATCAAAAGGACCATTTTAAAAAGTCACTAAAAAGACAGCAGAAAGTTTGTAAGAAGATATGGACACCACATGCGCTTCGATCTTGATCCCTATAAACAAAATTATTTTTTCAGCTTTTCTAGTGTAGCTACTTTGAAGCACTGTTTATTTTCCATCTCCTTTCTTTATTATATGGAAACTAATGCAAGCATACAGAGCACATCATTCAAAGGCAGGCTCTTCCTTTATAAGCAACCATTATTTCTCAATAAACACCTCCTTGTTAATAAGTTAACACATGCCTATAATCTCAGCACTTGAAAGTTGAAACAAGAGAACTTCTGTGTGTTTGAAACCAACCATGCCACACAGGAAGGATCTAAAACAAAACAAAATGAGCAAGAAAGTAGGGGTTATTATAATAAGTATGATGGAATCTTCATGTCTACATGTAGTATATTGATCTTTAGCAAATATGTTGATAATTTTTTGATATCCATCTGGAATCATAACATAGATACATATAATTACAATTTTATCTGGTAATGGCATACATGGTACATTCATTCTCCTGTACTTAAGTAAATATCTTCAAATGCTCATACAGTCATGGAATATGGAACTTTGCCTGCAAGGACTTATAAGAAACTAATGTAAATTTCATTCTTCTACAAACTAGAAGTTCTTTGCAACAGTGGTCTTTTGTTGCAGTTCCCATAATTGCCCAAAGCCATGGGTTAGGGCTTTATGCAGTATATGTAAAATGAAGTATTACAGACCATCAAAAATATTAGCCTTTTTTATGTCCTTCTTTTACATGATCATTCCCTAATTATTAAATGGACATTTAAGATTCTTTATAGATATGATTATTAAATAGCAATTTTAATTAGATTAAGATCACAGAAAACACTGACAGAGAAATATTTTAGCCATATTTTTAATTTATTTATTCTTCTTTCATATATCACATCCTAAATGAAGTTTACACAAGGGTCATTATACCCATATTCATGCAGAGAAATCATGTTTCTGATGGTAGTGGTGTTTGTTTGTTTGTTTTGAGAAAGGGTTTCTCTGTGCCATGGCTGTTCTCTAACTCACTCTGTGGATGAGGCTGGCCTTAAATACAGAAATCTGCCTGTCTCTCCCTCTTTGTGGGGAGCCCCAGACTTGCCTGGTTTGTTGATTTCCCTCAAATCTTGTAATAATCTCCATCCCCCTGAGCTCTTTTTATATAGCAAACTCGGGGGTATTCCATGGACTGTGAGAGGGGAAGACGTATTGTAGCAACAGCTGTTCTTCTGACAGCTGTGTGACGGCTCTAAACTTCTCCCTTGATAGAGGCCACTGTGGGATTCAGATGGCTTCATCAGAGAGCCAGTCAAGGCAGGGAGTACTAAATCTAACAGTGGCCCCTAGTGTTGGTGGTGATTTGGAGGAGGGTTTTGGGGTCTCCTTGGGTATTATTTTCTTTATAGGTAATGTCCTCTATTGTAATGTGGTCTCTTTCTGGTTGGGCTTGTAAGATACATCTTCCTAGAAGATTGGTGGTTACTTGAGCCACCAGGGGGTGTTGTATGAAGCCAGTAGCTCCATTTGGGTCTTCACACCTGTAGTGCTTTTTGGTAATGAGTGCATGAGAGGTATCCCCTATGCCCAGGAGCTGGGGGTCAGGGATCAGTTGCCAGTCATATGGGATCACTTGCTCTCTTAAAATTGTCCTGTCTGCTCCAGTATCAATAAAGAACTTGAATGGTTTATCTATTTTAATGGTTAATTTTGGATGGGAGCCTTCTGAGATGCTGGACACCCATAAGGCTTCTATGGGAGTAGTTGTCCCTCTTACTGTCAGGGCTGAGTTCTGCCCCATCTGAAGTTTAAAGGATCCAGTGGCTTACCATCCTTATCATATACAGTGGTACAGTAGCTCTTCCAGTGGAAGCCTTTTCTGCAGTGGGGACAAATTTTCTTAGGGGGATTAAATCTGTTATGGGGAGAGAGTTTTGTGGGCTTTCATTTCTCCAAAGTCCTGCCTCTCCATATTTGAAGCAGACTCCTGTTTTTACTGCTGTTACAAATGCCTGAGCCATAGATGTAATCTTGTGTGACATGGTTCTTATATCTTTGGTTTCCACAATCCACCTATCTTGATGCTTCTTCCAGAGACCCTGGCAAGTTAGTCTGCATCCAGAAGTCATGCCTTCCCATACAGTGATTTTAAGAATGAGGTTTCTGGCTGTGGGGTTGGGAATATTTCTTTCTAGGTTCATTTTGGTTCTGAGAATAAAATCAGATAGGGGCTCTCTGGGCTTTTGATGAAGAGAGAGCAGGAAGGAGGTGTGGTCCTGTGACCCTGACAGTGGAGTAAGCCTATCCCAAGCTTGGGGTACACAGAAGTGAACCTGCTCATAGTACCCTGATAGTTGAGTTGCCTGCTGTGCTCCAATATAAAAGTCTTCCTGGCCAAAGAGTTTATTAAAACCCCATGGTGTGTCACCTCTGTCCTGATTTTGCCTGACTTGCTGATGACATTCATCTTGAAATAAGGCTTCCCACTCCAAAAGCATTGGTCCAGAAAGGGAAGAATGACAAATATCTCCCCAATTTGGGGGGGTATTTAAGATGGCAATATGGCTCTGTAGGAGAGATTTTGTCCAGGGTGCAGAGATGTCATCTTCTTGCCTGCCTGAGTTCTTTTAAGTCTGAGGCTTGGAATGGGTAGTAATTGAGTGTTTTATATCTGCTGAGGTTGATATTAACTGGGAGTGCTTGAGCAGTTTGGGTTTCTAGTTCCATATCAGACTCCTGACTAGTATGGGAGGTAGGGCTAGTTTTGGCAAGAGAGTGAAAGACCTCCGTTCTGGGGAGACCCTCACTCAAGTCCAGGAATGAGCCGACGCAGCAATAACTCGAGAGAGACCGTTCTTGATGCAATATGGCATGAGGTTTATTCGGGAATCAGCATGCTGAGGCTGAGCTCATAACCCGCACAGGGGCAGAAGAGATCAACCCTCAGCAGTTGCAGTTGAGGGTTTTTAAATGAAAGAACCACAAAGAAAGGGGAGGATAAGGCCACAAAGAATGGGGAAGCTGAGTAAACATCATAAGAATGGGGATGATGAATTACAGCTCATCTCTTAGGGAAGGGTTACAAACTATCTTTGGCAAACATTCTTGGTCCCTTACACAATGAGTCAGGCGCTTAGGTGGGTCAAGATTGTGGTGAGCCAGTTCCTGGAATTAAGTGGGTCACCCAGTGGTCATCAGTTTCTCAGGTTGAGGACAAAAGAACAAATAACTCCATGCTGGGCTTTGTTTCTAGGGGGTCTAAGAAACACATTAAGTTGGGAGTCTCACAAGAGTCTCAAAAATTACAAAGTTGTTGGGTGGTAAATGGTTGGAGTTAAGGAACTATGGAGTTCGCTGGGGCTTTTTCTACAAGTTTTGAAGGTATTTTGCTTTTACAGTTTGGAGAATGGGAAGGAGAGATAACTCTTTGGTTGGATGGGGGAAGGTGGAGTAAGGGAAGAGACAGGTGGTAGCTCCTTTGTTGTTTTAATGGAGTCTTGCCCTTGTGTGGGACAGGGAGGGGGGCAGGAGGAGCAGATGGTTTACTGAGTGTTTTCTCCGAGGCATAAGGAGGCAGGAGTGGGTAGATGGATTTTGTTTCCCTTATTATTTAGGTAAGGGCTGTGAGATCTGAAATAGAGTGGATTTTAGGACCTTGATCTGTGCGTTCACCTGACTGAGGGGGCTGAGGAGCTATGTTGCTATCAGCCTGTCCTATTTCCTATTTCAGGTGGTTCTATGCATTGCCAAACTGCAGCTAAGAATGGCCAAAATGAACAAAACAAAACAAAACAAAAACAAAAACAACAAAACAAAACAAAACAAAACAAAACAAAACAAAACAAAACAGAACAAAACAGCCACGGGAAGGTATTTTTCCTTCCTGGCTATCTCTGTTTTTGATGATAGAAGCTACTTGGATCCATGAGTCTGGGCTATAAATATCATCATTGGCCATGCATGACAATGTCTGAAAAACACCCTACCAAAACAAGGAGGCTTGTGGGTTTTTTTTTTTTTTTTTTTGGCTATTATTATTCCATGATATTTTAGTAGGACACATATTTCCCTTATCTGAGGCGATATTTTTTTTTTTATGTCATAGTGAGTTGCCCATGACAGAAAAGAGGAGAAATGCTTTGTCCAATGGGAATGCTCCCTTGGTCTATTTGGCTTTAGGGTATTCCACAGAGGTGCAAAACACTAAGCCTTCCCACAGATGTTAGAACTGGCAGCCACCCTGTGCCTTTAAGTGGCTGCTGTGTTACCAGATTTTCTTTTTGTTTTAAAGAGAACTTAGATAGGGAGCCTTTGCCAACATCCATTGCGGGCTGTCAGGATTTAGATAGAGGCCAGAGGGACATTCAGCCAACACCAAAGAGTAGCTCTGGCCAGGAGGCTTCAGTTGCCCCTTTAGCTTGTCCAAATCCACACATCGGCACTGACTGAAAGCACAGCAAGTAAAGGCACATTGATTGTCTCCAGAGGTGAGGGGCTCACTTTCCTGAGGTATTTATTCATTTGTGCCCTTCTCTCAGCATTGAGCAGGCTAAATAGACCTTAAGTGCTTGTTAGGGTTGCCCAGGTGGAGTCAATTTCTTACAAGAGAGGACTGCTGTAAGAATAAATAAATAAATAAATAAATAAATAAATAAATAAATAAATCCAATTAATTAATTAATTTTTAAAAAGCAGCTGCTAACTCAATCCAGCTGAAAAAAAGGATGGTTCTGTGGGCTCTCCCTATATAAACGCAGTGCTGACTATTAAACTTTGAGTCTTTATCAGAAACGTTTGTCTTGACTTCATCTTTCTCTTGCACGCTGTCATTTTCCATTTCCAGCCCCCCTTTCAGGTAACCCAGTTCATCCATGGCTGGCGGATGGCTACATTTGTCCAGTGCAGTCATAACGTCCTTTGAATCCCATGTGGTTGCCAGATGTGGGTCTGTGTACCAGAGGCTTTCCACAGAGTTCCATATAACATGGAGCAAGCGTGAGCAGGGGAGGGAGGTCGTTTCTGCCACTTCTGCTGCTGCGGTCGGCTCTACCTCTGTTTCTGCTGTGCTGTCTTGATCACTCCATGTCGCCCTGCGCTGAATCAGGTCAGGCTGGACCAATGAGTGCCTGATGAGACAGTGAGGAGTGCTACGGAGCTTCAGATGTCATTTCGGGAGAGCAGACCTCTTACAAGTGTTACAGCTCTTATGACAGAAGCTCTCAGACGACAGAGTAGTTCTCACACTCCGTTAATCCTTCCAGATGGGTTCTTATATACAGTTTTGGGGTGGGTCAGGGTCTGACAGCAGGTACTTCTCATTGGCTTGGTCTGAGAGTTTTGGAAAACCTTATTGACAGGTGGGGAGGGCTTGGTGATGATGCTAGGTGACTGATGGCAGCACATATCTCTGTGGAAGGCTGTGGGAATCAGGTTCCCAAGGAGCCTGGCCAAACAACTGAAATCTCTTTTAGGCAAAAGTCACCTGTCAGGTGTCTGGGGTCCTAAGCCTAAGCTCGACTGGGGACTATGCTAACTATTATTGCTCACCACTGCACAACTCCCCTTTTCCTTTCTTTCTTTCTCTTTCTTTTTCTTTCTTTCTTTCTTTCTTTCTTTCTTTCTTTCTTTCTTTCTTTCTTTCTTTCTTTCTCTCTCTCTTTCTTCCTTCCTTTCTTTCTTTCTTTCTTTCTCTCTTTTTCTTTCTTTCTTTCTTTCTTTCTTTCTTTCTTTCTTTCTTTCTTATTAGATATTTTCTTTATTTACATTTCAAATGCTATCCCAAAAGTTTCCTATAACCTCCCCCCGCCCTGCTCCCATGCCCACCCACTCCCACTTCTTGGTCCTATACTGGGACATATAAAGTTTGCAAGACCAAGTGGCCTTTCTTCCCAGTGATGGCTGACTAGGCCATCTTCTGCTACATATACAGCTAGAGACATGAGCTCTAGGGATGGTGGTTAGTTTATATTTTTGTTCCACCTATAGTATTGCAAATCCCTTCAGCTCCATGGGTGCTTTCTCTAGCTTCTACTTTGGGAGCCCTGTGTCCCATCCTATAGATGAATGTGAGCATCCATTTCTGCATTTGCCAGGAACTGGCATAGCCTCATAGGAGACAGCTATATCAGAGTCCTTTTAGCAAAATCTTGCTTGCATATGCAATAGTGTTGGGGTTTGGAGGCTGATTATGGGATGGATCCCTGGATGAGTAGTCTCTGGGTAGTCCATCCTTTCATCTTAGCTCCAAACTTTGTCTCTTTACCTCCTTTCATGGGTATTTTGTTGGCTATTCTAAGGAGGAATGTAGTATCCACACATTGGTCTTCCCTATTCTTGATTTTCTTGTGTTTTGCAAATTGTATCTTGAGTATTCTAAGTTTCTGGGCTAATATCCACTTAGCAGTGAGTGCATATCTAATGACTTCTTTTGTGATTGGGCTACCTCACTAAGGATGATATCCTCCAAATACATCCATTTGCCTAAGAATTTCATAAATTCATTGTTTTTAATAGCACAGTAGTATTCCATCGTGTAAATGTACCACATTTTCTCTATCCATTCCTCTGTTGAGGGACATCTGGGTTCTTTCCAGCTTCACGCTATTATAAATAGGGCTGCTATGAACATAGTGGAGAATGTGTTCTTATTACCAGTTGGAACATCATCTGGGTATATGCCCAGGAGAGGTATTGCTAGATCTTCCCGTAGTACTATGTCTAATTTTCTGAGGAACCACCAGATTGACTTCCAGAGTGGTTGTACAAGCTTGCAATCTCCCCAGCAATAGAGGAGTGTTCCTCTTTCTCCACATCCTCGCCAGCATCTGCTGTCACCTGAATTTTTGATTTTAGCCATTCTGACTGGTGTGCAGTGGAATCTCAGAATTGTTTTGATTTGCATTTCCCTGATGATTAAGGATGTTGAACATTTTTTTCAAGTGCTTCTCAGCCCTTTAGTATTGCTCAGTTGAGAATTCTTTGTTTAGTTCTGTACCCCAATTTTAATGGGGTTATTTGAATTTCTGGAGTCTAGCGTCTTGAGTTCTTTGTATATATTGGATATTAGTCCCCTATCAGATTTAGGATTGGTAAAAGTCATTTCCCAATCTGTTGGTGAACTTTCTGTCTTATTAACAGTGTCTTTTGCCTTATAGAAGCTTTGCAATTTTATGAAGTCCCATTTGTCAATTCTTGATCTTACAGCACAAGCCATTGCTGTTCTGTTTAAGAATTTTTCCCCTATGCTCTTATCTTTGAGGCTTTTCCCCACTTTCTCCTGTAATAATTTCAGTGTCTCTGGTTTTATGTGGAGGTCTTTGATCCACTTAGACTTGAGCTTTGTACAAGGAGATAAGAATGGATCAATTCCTGGTCTTCTACATGATAACCGCCAGTTGTACCATCACCATTTGTTGAAAATGCTATCTTTTTTCCACTGGAATTTGGAATTTTTAGCTCCCTTGTCAAAGATCAAGTGACCATAGGTGCATGGGTTCATTTCTGGGTCTTCAATTTGATTCCATTGATCTACATGTCTGTCGCTGTATCAATACCATGCAGTTTTTATCACAATTGCTCTGTAGTACAGCTTGAAGTCAGGTATGGTTATTCCACCGTTAGTTTTACCTAGAATCACTCTAAATATGAAATAATGGTTTCGATTAAATTTGTGGTGTGATTTTGTGTGTGTGCATGTGTGTGTGTGTGTGTGTGTCGTAACAGAGACAGACACAGAGACATAGAAAGAGACACACAGAGAAATTTTCTACTTTAGCCTAAAGACACTCAAAACAATAATTTTGAAGTGTTGTGACTACTCTGCCCAGCCAATAGAGCTATCCACATACATTTTAGGGGTAAATTAGAACCTACAAGTTATGTTCAATAAATATGTCTTCCTTATACTGTGTACTTTTAGACTTCGTGAACTTTCTTTCAAAAAGAATAATTTTCATTTCAGATTGGCATTACTATGATCACATGCCTCCAAAATGTTGCCTGCATCCATGCGACTAGATCTAGTTGTTTTGAAAAATATGTGTAGCTTTACATATTTTTATATCTGAAGTAAATTTCTTTTTAACAACCCATTAATGAAATTATGGTATTTCTTCCAATCAATATAATATAATAAAATCAATGTATATTTTGGCCTAAATTTTTTTATCAAGTAACACCAAAATACTGATCACTGAGCCCTGTTATTCATAGTATAGCTTTCCAGAAATAAATTCTTTCTCCCTTTTTCTGTCTTATTACTAATGTTTGATGATTCCTATGCAAGCTAATCTTTAAGTTATCGGAGGGGATGAAACCACATTTGAGAAAATGCTTCTTTAATAGTAGGCTGTAGGGCTAGAGAGATGGCTTAGTAGTTAAGATTACTGACTGCTCTTCCAGAGGTCCTGAGTCTGATTCCCAGCAACCACATGGGCTCATAACCATCTGAAATAGGATCTGATGCCATCTTATGGTGTGTCTGAAGACAGCTACAATGTACTCATATGCAGTAAATAAGTAAGTAAGTAAGTAAATAAATAAATAAATAAATAAACTCAGCCTGCTGAAATGTCTTACAGGCATATTTGTGTATTTTTATACATTATTTAACTGTTTACACTTCACTGGCATTGTACTAAGCTTACAGAGGGGGATTCAAAGGAAACAAATGCTACAGACATCATTTCACCACTAAACAGAGGCATGACTTCCAACTACAAAGATTTTATTCTCTACCTATATTTAACAATTTTTAGGTAAGCATCTATTGGTAAAATGCAAACATTCAAACCCTGGTAAGACTTCAGGGCAAATATGTTCTAACTAGATGATATATTTCCTTAATATAACCTAAACCGTGTGCTTGTTCCTTTTATGTATGTTTTAACTATCAAATAACCAATATTTACAATCAGAAAGAGAGCTTCAATTAATGAACTGTCTAGATGAGATATGCATATGGATATATCTATAGAAGATTGTCTTGGAGAACATGCTCTTGGTGTGGGTGCAGTTAGTCCATAGATGGCTTTCTAAACTATATAAGAATGAAGAGAGGTATCTTAGCCCAAGGAGCTGGATGCATTCATTTCTCTGTAGCTGTACTGTAACTAGCTGTCTCAACTCCCTGACCCTTTTACTTCCTTGAAATGATGGACTGTAACATAATATGTGTGTCAAATAAATCTTTTCTCCCTTTGGTTGCTTTTTGGAGGTATATTTTATAGTAACATAAATGAAATTAGGACATAATGTGCTACCCCAAATTGTTAATGAACTTCCTAAAAGTGACCAGAATTGCCGGGCATGGTGGCACATGCCTTTGGTCCTAGCACTCGGGAGGCAGAGGCAGGCAGATTTCTGAGTTCGAGGCCAGCCTGGTCTACAAAGTGAGTTCCAGGACAGCCAGTGCTATACAGAGAAACCCTGTCTCAACAAAACAAAACAAAACAAAACAAAACAAAACAAAACAACAACAAAAAAAAGTGACCAGAATTTACATGAGATTAATGGAATTAGTCCTCAAAGGAATGTGAGAGGTGGTGATTTCTCAACATTATTTTAAGAAAACGTTTATTTTGCTGGAAAAATCAGCCAGTTCAAAGTGAGAATATCACATGGAGGGAGCTCTTCTCTGCTCAGCAAACTCGCCATGAGAGGATCATACACATTCGTGATTAACCCTAACATTAATAGAGCCTTTAGTGCTCCATTTGAAAAAAAAAAATCCTACCTCATGGAGTCATTCAGCCAAGAGCTAGTCCGTATTTGGATTCTCTCCTTTATATTCCCCATGTCTTCTTTCCTTGCCCTGTTTATTGTATCAGTCTGAATCTTTGCATGAGTGAAGGATGCCTTGGGAATCTGTTTGTCTGTGTGTCTGGGTCTATGTCTGTCTCTGTATATGTCTGCTTTTGTCTGTGTGTTTCTTTCTGTGTCTGCAGTGTGATGTGTGTGTGTGTATGTGTGTGCATATGTGTGTTTGTGTGTGTGATGTCTGTCTGTTGTATGAACTATGTCTGAGAGAGTGAATTTATCTATTTAGTGACTAGTCTGTTAGCTCCATCTAACATTAAATCAGTCTCATTAAGGAAATCATTTAGCACTTCTCCTTGGAAGCTTTAACCAAGAGTGAGCACAGATTTGAATTCTCTGCTTCTTGCCTCCTATTTCTTCCATCCTGTCTGCTTGTGTATTAGTCAACATCTGAACTTGCCTGAAGCTGTCTTGTGACTCTGTCCATATATGTGTCTGTCTGTTTAATGAGCTCTATGAATCTGTCTCATTGCTCATGAGTTGTATATGTCTGTTTCTAACAAAAAAACTAAACTCTGTATTTAGTGAAAAGCAGCATAGAAAGCACCACAGAGGAAAGGAATGGGACACGTTACAGAAATCTTTAACTGAATTTTATAAGAGATTAAGTCACTGGTTACAACTGACCCAGATAACTCACCCAGACATCATTGTTGACCAACCAATTTTCATAATTGGTTGCTTTTGACCTCTGTGGTCAATTTTAGGAAGCCTATTTCAATTTCTCTTTATGTTGCTTTCTGCAAGTGATACACATGTATTACTTTGGGGCAGAGGCATGGAAGAGTATATAACTTTAGATTGTAGCTATGGATTATCTTAGGTTGTAAAGCTGATTGCACAGAAAATCTAAGGCAAGTAGAATTTGTTGTTACATTTTTCTCTTAAAAGCTGTTTAAATAAACAGTTTTAGTACACAGTAAGATACCAGTCTTAAGTCTCAGGGTACTCCAAAGATTTAAGACTAATACTAATATAGTATTAGTCTTAGCTGTGATGTCCAGCAAAAAGTCCATTATCTTAAAAATCTAAGAGATATTTTCAGAATATCCGAGGGCTATATAATAACACTGCTGACAGATGAGCAATAGCCTCTGTACATTAGTCACCTCAAAGATTTTGCAAGTAGGACTTCCCCTTCCTTACCAAATACTGACTTATCACATTTACTTTATTTTATATTAGAACTTCATACAAATTCACCATATCTACTTCACTCTCATCTTCTTCTACCCTTAAACTCCTCTCTTACCATTCCTTCTGAAATTCATAGTCTCTTCTCTAATCATTATTGTTACACACACATATATAATATGTATATGTATATGCATATGTATATGCATGTTTATATAGATATAACCTCTGAGCCCATTTATTATTATTCATATGCACCCATGTATAGTGCTAAACACTTGGGATTGGGCATCTATATGAGAACTTAACCCTGGAGAAAACTAATTCTCTTCTTAGAGGAGAATTTATCTATCTGTGGTTTTGATGTGATATATGTTGTTGTTTTTCATCTAAGGGTAGGGCATATACAACTCACTATTATCCCTAGAGAACACTGCCTATAAACAGGCATATGGTGGCTTCTGGCTCATGGTCTTCTTCTGTGATTTTCCCTGAGTTTTATGCATGGGAGTTGCATTGCAGATACATTAGTTGGGGTTAGTCATTCTGCTCTGCATTTTTAGCAGGCATAGTTATCTGTTATAGTCTCCGTTGATTGCCCATTGAAGCTTCTTTAACAAGGAGTGAGAGCTACCCTTATCTGTGGGTGTAAGGATATTATTTAGAACACAGAATTTATATTGGTTTAGGAAAATAACAGTAGTAGGTTGCCTCTTAGGTCTCTGACTTCCTGAGTCATGGGTAGTTGCTTAGGTTTACTGTACCAGATATGAATTTTCTCATGTAGAGAATGCTTTAAAACCAAACAGACAACTATTACCTATCCCAAGATAAAATTGCCTCTATTACACTACTGGAGATAAACCACCAATCAAGCCATTTTGTGATTGGTAGGCTGTACACCTGGCTAGAACCACCACCCTTGATCTTCTCCTTAGGCAGGTTACATAGTACCTTTAAACACTATGAGAGGTATGCCTCAAGGAAGAGACATTCAGGTCAATCCCAGCTCAATTCTTCCGTGGTGTGTGTCTGAAGTGTATGTGTCATCAATGATGGGGTCTTACCTTTAAGTTCTATAAAGTGGAAACTCCTACATTATCATAGGAGACTCATATTGCCCAACCACCATGAGGGGAGGTTCCTAACACCTGACACTGAGGGTTTCTTTTTCATTGCTATCAGGGGGAACATCATTATCTTATGTTTCAATTTCTAATCTTCCTCCCTCCTCAACTTCTTTTCCTCACTCACTACCACCCTGTTCCTTTTCTTCCATGAAACAAACATCCTAATATATTTGCTAGAGTTGTGGATTTATTTCACATGTAGAGCTCACCTGTTTTATATTCTGGAGTTAAATCTGTCCATCTGAGCCATACTCGTTGTTCTTGCTGTTCTGGTGGCTGAATATGTCTGTTCCCATAAACAGGGACTGGATCTCACTCAATGACATTATCAGTCTCATGGCATACAATAATTGAGTAAGGATGCTCCCCCTGTGTGAAAAATCACATAGTTATAGTATGTAAAAACATAAAGCTGCCTACTTAAGATCTCCAATGCTAGAAGAGGGTAGGTTTATCATTACATTAAAAGGTCAACCTATTCTAAATCTGTAGTGTTGAACTTGATGGGATTTTTGTCTAAAAGCCAAAATCACGTCTCTCTGAATCTGTGTGCTGTGGTTCTGCAAGGAATGGGACATTCTTCACATTTGCAGTAAGCTGTTCTCCTGACACAGCACTTACCACCCTGTGTGTTAGAAAGCAAACAGCAAACACTTTCTCTTCTGTTTTTGGAAATAGGATTTGAGATGCACTGTTAGAAGTAAGGTTAGGTAATGGATAGATGAAAACAAATAAAAAGCCATTTCCAGACGAACATTCATTGTTTATGAATCTGAATAGCCCCTAGGTTTGCCTGGCATGATGGTTCTTGTCATTCCAGTACTTAGGCGGGAGCAGGATGATCAGAAGTTTGAGGCCAGGCTGGGCAACATAGTGAGACCCTTTTTACACAAAGTAAAATTATTAAAAGAAAGCATATTAATTTACACATAATTGTGTTGTATTCCTCAAAACACCTGGGAGAAGAAATAGATGGCCTATATATCCTACATTTTAGCAGGTACCAAATGAGCTAAAATTTTAGCAGGCAGAGTGGGGTTAACATGTCAACTAGAAAAAGAAAATTGAGGTGACAGATGCAAAGAAACTGGTACATTCTTGTAAAGCTCTCCCTATAGTCTTTATTTGGGGTGGGGATAGTAGACAGAGTCCCAAAAGGTTGTGCTTATAAGTCACTTATAAGTTGATATTAGTCATAAAATACAGGCAACATATGCCACTCCATGGACCCAAAAAAATCTAAACAAGAAGGAAGGTCCAAGCAAGAAATCTTGATTCTTACTTAGAAGGGGGAACAAAATAGTCATTAGAGGCAGATGAAGGGAGAAACCTGGGAAGGAGGGGGAATGGAGCTGGGAATGGGAGCGTTAGGATCAGAGGCAGGGGCTATCCCAAAAGCTGTTACCTGTCCGTGGGACATGTTCTTATAGCTGGGCTGCCTTGTCCAGCCTCAGTGGGAGAGTATGTGCCTAGCCTCAAAGAGACTTGATGTGCCAAGGTTAGAGGATAACCACTGGGTCCCCATCGGCCCAGAGGAGAAGGTGAGTAGGGGATGGGGAAGGATTGTGGGAGGGGGTGACCTGGAGGGGACCAGTGAGCAAGATGTAAAATTATTAAGTAAAAAATAAAATAAAATTTAAAAAAAGAAAAAAAGATTGGACAGGACTCAGTGGCTTTGATGAACAGGAGCACAGAGTATATTCGCCAGGGAAGCCAACCTCTACACAGTACTTCAAATTGTTTCTTCTATAAAGAAAAGGCCTTAAAATACTAGTAAAGGTGTTTGGTCTAGTTTGGGTTTTTGTTTGGTTTGTTGCTGCTGTTGGTGGTGATGGTGGTGGTGGTTCTGTTTTGGTTTTTGTTGTTGTTGTTGCTTGTGGTTTTGTTTATTTGTTTGTCAATTGACATAATTTATAGTCACCTGAAAGGGAGGATCTTCAACTGAGAAAATGTCTCCTTTGAACTGGGTTGCAGGCAGGCCTGTAGGACATTTTCTTAATTCATGATTGATGTAGTGAGGACCAGACTATTATGAGTGAGACCATTCTTGGGTTCTTAGTTCTATAAGGAAATAGGCTGAGAAAGCCATGAGGAACAAACTAGTAAGCAATATTCCTCCATAGCCTCTGCATCACTCCTGCCTCCAAGTTGCTGCCCTGTTTGAGTCACTGTCCTGACTTCCTTCATTGTTGAACAATGATATGGAAGTGCGAGACACATAAACTGCTCTCCCAGTTGTCTTTGGCAATGGTATTTCATCCCAGCAACAGTTGCATGCTTTAAGGAGAATTAGAGACAAAGCTTTAACTTACTGGAGAAGAGTTGGGAAATTCTCCCATCTTAGGCAATGGGCAAAATATCCACTTCTGTTAGTGATGTTAGAAAGATCATCAAAAGGATTATTTGTTACTCTTTAATAGAACCCAACAGTTCTAATGCAACTAGGACAGGAAGAGAAAATATCTCTCCTTAGAAGCCACACAGAAAAACAACCCCACAAACAATAGCATGACTACTTTAACCTGCTTAGTACCTGTCTGAAGTTTTCCCCAAAATGTCAGTGGAGGGGATTTTCACAAGGAACTCTCTCAAATTGCTATGAGTTTGTGCCAAGATAGATGCCAACACCACCACCACCACCACCACCACCACCAACAACAACAACAACAACAGAAGCAACAAAAGTTGAAGGCTGATCTGGATAAGCCAAACTGCATCAGTCCTCAGGATGGACACTAAGAGGTATGCTTTATCTACATGCTCACACAAAAGACACTCTATAGCAGTTATATGATGGCTTAAGGAATTAAAGCCTCACAGCCAGTCTTAAATCAAACACAACTGAGCACTCAGTGTTTTATGCAGCAACCTAAATGAGTTTGTCAGTACTCTAGAAGGTTCAAAGCCCTGGTGTCCGGTCTGGCCTCTACAACTCAAGGAACAAAGAGTGAGCCAAGAAATAGATGGCAAAACATACATCTTTTTAGCCATCCCAGCATCCATGGATGAGCTGGGTTACCTGAAAGGGGGTCTGGAAATGAAAAAGGGTAGGCAGGCAAGCGAAGGATGAAGCCAAACAAAAGTTCCTGGTCAAGGCTCACAGTTTAATATAGGGAGAGCCCACAGACCCATCCTTTGTTTCAGCTAGTTTAAATTGCAAAGCAAGCTCAGGGGGCAGTCTACTCCTGTGGGAAACTGACTCCACCTGGGTCATTAAGGCCCAACCATGGCAAGCACTTAAGGTCTATTTAGCCTGCTCAAGACTGGGGGAAAGGCACAATTCCCCCTTTTTTGTTTTTTAAAGATGAGCAGTTATCAGTAGCTGGACAGGGGGCACATGATATACTTGTTTTCTATAATCCTATCTAGGGTATAAAGTGGCTATGTGATTGTACCTGTCTTAGGTCCAGGTCTATATTGATCCTTCTTATCCATCATGGACCACAAACATAATTTTTTTTTTTATATATGTGGCTGGCATAGGTTGATAGGAGCTCAAGAACACAGTTACACGTCTCTAACCACTGGCCTTCAAAAGCACACCCTTTCCCATTCAGGCCAAAGCCACAAAGGACACAATGTATTTCTTCAGAGTGATGAATAACTGCCATAGTAAATAGCTGAGCTTATTGAAAGCAATTCCGTGTGAAGGCAAACAATTTGCTTAAGATACAAGGTCCAAAAGTTTAAAGCAATAAGATTATAATTAGAAATTAAAGTTGTCTGTAGGGATGTCCCAGGTATTTAATTCAGCTGCTAATTGACAAAGATCAAACATAAAGTCTGGCCACCAGGTATATGGGTGGTGGCAACACATATTTTATATATTTAGACCAAACAAAATTTTCTTATCCTTTCTAGTTAGTTATAATTTCAAGAGAAAAAGCAGGTTGTCAATTGCTGAACCAAATAAGCAATTGCAGAGATTTCTTTAGGAAGAAACAGCCATCAGCTTACTTGCCATAGATCTTGAGAAGGTCCTGGCCCCTTTAAGAGACAGGGCTTCTCATGCTGTGCTTGACTCCTAGCTTAGGGTACAGGGCAACTTATCAGTTTCTGCTGTGCAAATTTAGACTGCCTTCTAAACAAGTGAAACTAAATCAAGGGATGGATAGCCAGCAGATAAAGTTTTAACCGTTTTTTCTTTAACCATGAAACAGAACAACATTCATTCAAACAACGAAACAAAATCAGACATAAATTGACACATGTGGACAGATTGGTGAATCAAAGACAGACTATAGACAGAGAGGGAAGAGAACTTGAATCTAAGCTAAGAATATTGCCAGTAGAAGCTAGGAGAGGATGAAGACAATTTCCTCTTGTCTCTAAGAGAGCTCTGCAATAGCTTATATCCATTTTTTTGCTAACTTATCCAGGACAGGTAACAACTGCTTTTCTGAGACCAATTCTCTCTCTCTCTCTCTCTCTCTCTCTCTCTCTCTCTCTCTCTCTCTCTCTCTCTCTCATCTACCATTCCTACTTCTGGGAACCATGCATCACATAAACATATTTGAGCTAAAATTTTTTCTAACATCTTTTGTTTTTGTTTTTGTTTTTTATTTTATTTTATTTTATTTTATTTTATTTTATTTTAAACCCTGTTCCTCTCACCTGATGCTGCTCTTGGCTGTGGACAAATGCCTATATAGAATTCTCCTCTCCCAATGTGCTGTCACCCCTAAGTGAATTCCACATCGGGTCAACACCTCTACAGCCTAGCCTGTATCCCCTTAATGCACCTCCTGCAACAGCAGCCTCCAAAAAATAAAATGAATACCTAGTGCTAGCAGTAATGCTGTTTGTTGCTTACCACTGGGCAGGATACTGTTACTTTTCTTCTGTTTTCTGTGGAGCTCCACCCAAGACAGCATTTCTCAGTGGGTCCCCCTGTAGGCCGCCTTCGGCCTAAGCTATCTGGGTTTTTAAGTGGGAGGCTGGAGCACATGGAGGCCAGGATGCTGTTCAAAGCCCCAAGGTTTAATGCTTAGAGTCTTAGCTTATATGAGGATTTTCCCATCCACCCCGCCAGTCTGTTCCGAGCCCCCCACCCCACCCCATCCTGAAGATGCAGCAGGCATCTTGTTTCTCCAAGGTCTTGGCAGGCAGCAGGATCTAGGAGCAGGGCAGGTCTAGTTGACATAACAATAGAAGCCAGCCGAGAGTTACACCTCAGTAGGTGGCCTCACCTCAGTGGTGGCAAGGTCTGCTCCAGCTTGCTTTAGCTGCGGGAGGGGGGGGTACAATCATTTTCAGGTCCCTGTTCTGATGCTACTTGTAGTTGTCCAGCAGCCATACCTCCTATCTTAGTTTAGTTTCTTGCTGCTATGAGTCAGTGCCTTGGGAAGAAATCTGGAATTGTAAGACAAGTCAATGAATGAATGATTGATTGAATAAATGAATGAATGAGTTAATGAATGAAATAAACCATGCTTTCTTTTTCTTTCTCAAATTATTGTTTCCCCTCCTAACATCTCTGCTCATGGCTGTACCCAAAAGAAGACAAAAATTGGAGAATTTGAGATGTGCCAGAAAGAAACATTCATAAAATTTGTTGTGTCTCATTTCCTGGCTGTATTTATACAGCTTATAAAATAGTTAGAAATTATAACCACGGAGACTCTAAATGGCTGCAAAAATAACTGGTAGAATGAAAGATAAATCCTGAGAGATTGGCCATCTTTATCAATATATTTCCCTCTTCTGTTTCCCTATTACATCTGTTAGTTTGTTTATCCTATAAAGCTGAGTTTTAAGTTTCTTGAGTTATGGTTGCAGTTCTGTAGATAAAAGTTCCTTAGACCCATTCCAACTGCCATGTTGCTTTCGTTCTAGAGCTAAAGCTCTCAAGTGTGCATTGTAATGCTCTTTGTGAGAGATGGTTAAAATTGGATTCCCTTCAAACCTTTTCCTCTGGCCAGCCTATCTTTGTGCCAGCTTGCTCCTTTCTTTGCTGTGTATTCAGATGTCAAGGACTGTGTTCTTTTCCAAGCTCCAGTGAATCACCCTTACATTGGAGCTTCCCCATCTTCTCTGTTTTGTTCAGTTTTGAGATGATCTTTCAAGGGTCGAGGCGTCTCTGCAATGCTACTGTTCACTGTGAAATTTTTATGTCTCCCAAATAAGAAGACTTCACCTCTTGTTAAAAAAAAAAAATCAGCCAGTTGTTCAAGTTTAGGTCTCTTCAAACTGCAACCCATACATGTAAGAATGAAAGTAAGACGGTTATCTAAATTGACTTCCCAGAATTGATACCACTAAGATTTTCATCAGGCTTATTTGAATGTCAGAAGAGTTTAAACAAACAATCTGCTTTGCAAACATTGAGACCAGTTCTCACAAACACTTTCTAAAGTATAATTTTGTCAGCAAAAAAAAAAATATTGTTAATATTCTTTGCTAAATAAAATGACTTCCAATGTCATGGTTCTGTAATATAAGAATCTAATTTTTATGAGTCAAGTATATTCTCAATATTACATAAGCAAGATCTCAAAGGTGGGATACTGCAAAACTGTTCATAGGAGTCTACTTAATCCTCTTTACATCAGTCTTTTGCCAAAGACCTAATTGCTTCATAATGAACCAACAAGAGAAACAACAATTCCAAATGAACTGCTGACAAGCTAATTGTATGCATCTAATTGGTGTTTGGAGGGGCATTTTCTGTCTAGCTGCTAAAGGGCACATTCAAGAACAGAATGGATTTCTTCATATATGAGTAGGGCTATTTACTGTCCGAAGGTAGCTGATGCTTAGAATTTTCACTGAGACCAGCATATATTAATAATGATTTGCATAGTAATATAATCTGAAGTTTCCTTATCGGTAAAACTGTAATATTAAAGAAAATTGTTTCTCCTATTAGTAGGTAATATGTGCCATTGCGACACTGTTTGGAATAGGATTTCATGTTCAACTCCCTTCTGTCTGCTAAGATTGCATAGGCCTTAAGCTTGCACAGGGCTTGAGCATGCTATCACAAGCCCTGCAAGTTCCTATTCACACCTCACTGATATATAAGAAGACACTGTTCCATTGTAATCATCCACCATATCTGGGTCTTAAACTTTTTATGCTTCCCTTTCACAATGCTATGTAACCCGCTGGTGAAGGGAATGCAATATGTACTTCCAACTTAGGTCTGAGAATACTGTACTCTTAGTTTGTGCTCCTGGGTTAGTTGTGGGTCATTGTATTTATAACCATCTACAGGAAATAGAAGCTTCTCTGATGAGAAATCTAGAGAAATAGTAAAGATAGATAGATAGATAGATAGATAGATAGATAGATAGATAGATAGATAGATAGTTACTTCCATGACATGAGTTTCTCTAAAAATGCAGTACCTGGTAAGTTAACTACACTCCTGTGGAAGAACACACATCTGTGTATATTTGGGCAGCACAATGTTGTCTTGATGGGTGAGAAAAGAACACAATGTTGGTTGGGTAGAAGGGGACAATAGATCTGGGACAAGTGGGCAGCTGGGTGAATATGATCAAAACACATTAAATATGAAATTATTAAAGCACTAATGAATATTTATAAAATATGGCATAGACATAGATGGCCCTTGTAGACACAAGTTTTTCATCAGTACCCACTTTCCAAACTAATGACTCTGAGACTTAATTGTTTACGAATAAATATGCAGGCCATAAACTTTGGGTCATTCCCTGACTAGTTCACAACTTATATAACCTGTTTATTCTAATCTGTGTCCACCATTTGGTTGGTTACCTCTCCTTGGTTTTATGCATCTGACTTCCTCAGAATTTGGTGCAAATCGCTCAGTCCTGACTTTTTCGGGGACTCTGCAGGGGTATATATATATCTCACATAATTATGTAGTCTGGTGTTTTTGTCGAACTACAGAGGGAGCTGTAGCTGTTTCTGATGCTTTTGCTGCTTTGGAGACCCTTATTCCCTACTGTGTTGCACTGTCCAGCTTTAATATAAGAGGAGATGCCTAATCTTATTGCAACTTGACATGCCAGGTTTTGTTGATATCCCTGGAAGACGTACACTGTTCTGAGGGAAAACAGAGGAAGAGTAAATGATGAGGAGGGAGGAGCTTCAGGGTATAGTGGATAATGGGCATATGGTAGGATGAGAAACTGTGTTTGGGATGTAATATATGAGACAATAAAATCATAAAAAAAAATAAATAAAGGTAATTACTGAAAATTTTAAGGGTGTAGTCACTGGTAGTTTATGCAACACAGATTGGAGTTAATAGGTCATATTAAATAAAAGGAGTTCACATGAAATTGGAAAGGATATGAAAGGAGGAAGATAGGTCCAGGAGAATTTAGGGTTATCTATGATCACACCATATGTATGCTTGAAACTGTATACGTATAAAATTCTCAAAGGCTAAGTGAACTATATTTAAATGTACCTTGAAGGATGGCTGTTAATGTCAATATAAGTAGGTTTAAGGTACATGGACTATTCCTCACATTAATTAGTACATATGCTATGGCCAATAAATTTTATCATTACTAGTGAAAATCTTGGAAAATGAATTAGGTGGAATACCTGCCTGGGCATTTAAACAAAAGTGGCCAAGTTCTTATACTTTCACTATGGTTCAAATACATCCTGGAAGCAAAGGTTACATATTAAATGGAGAGTCAAGTTTAACTAAAGTAATAAGAGAAAAAAAAAAAAAACACAAGTTTTAGATACTTATTAAAAGATTTGAAATATTGTTCTCTTATTCTTAAGTCTCTACTTTTGTCTATGGTGAAGATCTTATTGACGTGAGTCACCATTCAGCTCGTACCCTACACTAACAGTAGAACTCATTTATTAATGAGTCACTGTGCTTCCCAAGGCTCCTTGGGTTGTGTAAGAACTAAATCATTCTGTTGTTGCTCACAAGCATTTAGAGTTTTTTTTTTTTTTTTTTTTTTTTAATATGTTTAGCCAGGTGTGGTGGTCCATGCCTTTAATCCCAGCACTCGGGAGGCAGAGGCAGGTGGATTTCTGAGTTCGAGGCCAGCCTGGTCTACAAAGTGAGTTCCAGGACAGCCAGGGCTACACAGAGAAACCCTGTCTCAAAAAAACCAAAAAAAAATTTATATATATATATATATGTTTAATGTTATGTTTAAAGTATAATATAGGTCAGGAATATCAGGAATCTGGTGTGGATTTTGCCAAGTTATGTGCACTGAATATCAACAAATGAAAATTCAAAGAGAAGCAACCTTCTCTAATTAGAGTCCATTTAATTAATTTGAAGAGAAAAGGACAATTTAGTTGGCCATCTAATATCAAGCTTGTTAAGTTATGAATGTTTTATTCTTCAGTTTTATTTAAATTTTTTAAATAAAATATTTCTAATATTCACTTGTGGATGTGAAAAACTATCACGATGTGTGTGAAAATGCCATCTATAAACATGAAAAAAGACAAAATAAATGCCTGAGGCTCTTGAACTGTGAGAATCAACTAAGTCCCTTGCATCAGAGGTCTACATTTGTTGGTCAGCTTGTCAGGACTATAGCCTTTCACAATGTAAATTTTAGGCATGAGAGCAATCCTGTGCTAAGATGTCTTCATACATGTATAAATTCATACTTTTAACACAAGCCTATAAAATTTCTGTCTTTCCCTTATGTATGTTAAAGAATTTATACATGTTGGTATTTGGTTATTATGAAGCCTTTGAAAATTAAATCTAAAGGCATTAAAAATGATCTCATAGAAAACAAGCTATAAGTCATTACAAGTGTTGATTGACACTCATTTTGTTTTCCTTAACATGTTTGCCAATCGATGGAAAGAGCAAATAGGTGTAGTTGTTGCTTGTAATAGTAGTTTGTCATGGCTGGATGCTGTCATTTTCCCTCATAAATCAGTGCCTTTTCCCTCATGATTTGACTATATTACTGACATATATATATATATATTACTAGTTTCTGCAAAGGTCATTGATTTGTGGCACACCTGGCTCTTTATCACGAATAAAAACAGTCTTTCCCGACTCATGATGGCATTTTTGTTGAATCCACGGGCACCTCCTCCTCTCAGAGCAATAGTCACCAGGTGATTTGCTATTACAGTATTCCTATTTTACAGTGGCCACTCCCCCAGTGCTTCCCTTTGGAGTTGAGGACATTTAGTTAATTTTTGATATTACAAATCACTTCCTGAATAAGAGACATGTTATTTCCCGTGTACATAGTAATTGTAAAATAGAATATTGATAAATGTGGAATTAAACTAGAGACTTAAGAAACAAAACTAGTTTCAATCTTCAGCAGTCATGCAATAAATGTTTCTTTTTCTGTTTTTGAAACTTTCACCATTTATTAATTATTTTATTTATTTAATAAATGTTGTCTCCCTTTTCAGTCTCCTCTCTACAAACCCACCTCCCCATGCAACCTTCTCCTTTTCCTCTAAGAAGGTGCTCCTCCACCCATCAACCCACACCCACCTCACCCCTCCATCATCCCACTATTCTGGGACACAAGCCTCCAGAGGACCAATCACCTCCCCTCTTATTGATACCAGATAAGCAGTCCTTTGACATAGACCCACTCATGTGTACTCTTTAGTCGGTGTTTTAGTCCCTGGCAGCTCTGAGGGGTCTGGTTAGTTGATACTGTTGTTCTTCCTAACAGGTTGCAATACCCTTAAACTCAGTTCTTTGAGAATTTTGTGCAAGATATTTTGATCAGATTCACCTTTTTTCCAGCTCTTCCCAAACCCAGATTCCCTTCCTTTTCTACCCTAATTTAAGTCTTTAAAAAAAATTTATCTACTCAGTTAAATTTCGCTACAGATATACTCTTGAATGTGTGCCTGCAACTAGATATGTCAGTGTCAAGCCCTTGAAGAGAACAGACTCTTCTCCCAACATGTATTTATTGCCAATAGCTCCCCAGTTACTGGTAGGATGTAGTAGCCTCATGCTAGCTTCCAATTTGGCTTTAAGTAAAGTTCTAACTTATCAGAGGGAGAATCAATTTGACAGCTGATGTTTTTCTTAAAGGAACTCAGGAAATATCCATCAAGGCCTCCAAGACTGACAATTTAAATTTGATTTCTGGGTAACATGTAATATAATAGAAGGAGAAAACAAACTCCTGCATTGCTCTATAACCTTCCAAATGCATGCCAACACACACACACACACACACACACACACACACACACACACACACACACACACGTCCATGTGTACACAGATATACTTCATAGACACATAGACAAAAGACATAAAATTAAAAAAAAACATTTAAAATAAATAAATCGTTTAATTAAAACATGAAGTTAAGACAAGTAAAGGAGAACACAGGGAACAGATAAAGAAGCCTATTTTTCCTTTAAGTGAAACTAGAAGAAACAGAATACATATTTATGTGATACAAAATAAAGAAAATATTGTTAGTAATTTGTCCTTCAAATGTGTTCCTCATTTTAGAAGAAATGGTTTAATTAACAAATACAGAATTTTATACTCGAATAATTTGTTAGGGCACTGGTAAATTAACAAAATAATTTTATATAAGAATATACCTGTCTATGAATAATTTTCAAGAAATAAATATAAATATAGTTGCAAAATTTCTAAAGAATTAAAAGTGAATAGAAATTGTAGGAAACAAGGGCTAGTTTGCAACTACAGAACACTGCACTGGCAGGAAAAACTACAGAACAGTGCACTGGTAAGAAAAGCTGGCACGAATTCATTAAAATGTGGACAAGACCATGGGGGTGACTGTGATTCAGCACAAGATGATTGAGAGAGAATGCAATTACATCACAGCTCCCTTCCCATTTCTCCCTGCTGATGTTCCCAGAATCCTCCCTGCTTTAATTCAAATCCATGGCTTCTTTTTCTACCCTTAACAACAAAGGGGGATGATGCTTTCTTATGTCAGTTTTAATACTTTGCTTCAATAATAGAATGTATTTGGCGCTCCTATTTAGACATCTAATTAGGTTTTGTTTCATAAATTATTATATAATACTTATTTCTGAAAGATATTTTTTTAAAAGATATACTGAAAGAAAATACTTTACTCTGTGTATTAATCAGGGTTCTCTAGAGTCATAGAATTTATGGGTAGCCTCTATATACTAAAGAAATTTATTGATGACTTACAGTCTGCAGTCCAACACCCAACAATGGTCAGCAGCAGCTGTGAATGGAAATCCAAGCAACTAGCAGTTCCTCAGTCCCATAAGGCAAGCAGGTAAAGAGAGAATGAGTGTAAATCTTCCTTCTTTCAATGTTTTTATGTAGGTCTCTAGCAGAAGATGTAGCCCAGATTAAAGGTGTATGCCACCATGCCCTTAACCCCAGATGACCTTGAACTCAGCAGTCTCCCTGTCTTAATCTTCTGGAATTCATAGCCCTTATGCCTCAAGATCTCCATGCCAGGATCCAGGTCAGAAACTTGTATCTCCCAGCTTCCATATTAGGATCACTAGTGATGCTCCAATTCTGGATTGTAGTTCATTTCAGATATAGTCAAGTTGACAACCAGAGATAGCCACTACATCAGGATTCTTATGAGGAAGGATTCTCATTTACTGAAGAGAGTGGTCATGTTGGGTGTCTGCTCCAGGTTGGTTCCTTGTAACTTGAAAGGCAGAATGAAGGACACAAGTAATAAGCTCTAGAAGACAAAATCTGACTCAGAAAGTATAGGGCTAATGTAGTGATCACACCCGCAATTATAACACACTAGAAACTATAACTCTCACACTTCATGCACAATACACACTTTTCTCCTCCAGACTCAGTGTATATACTATTTCTAGATGCTATATCTCACTGATGCCTAATGTGGCTTTTTATTCTTCCTGTCAAGGCACTTTCCCCTCTTTTCAAATCCTTTTTTTTTTTTAAAAAGCTCTGATGGCTTCTGAACTAACTCTAGTATGGAAATAATGTCTTCTCAAATCGCCATCTCATCCTGAAAATACAGGGGTGCATAGGCATGTGCCTGTTAGAGTTTGTACAGTTGTTTTAAAGATTTAACACGTTTTTCTTCACTAATCCTTCATCTTTTTAAGAGTCAATATCATGCAGTTTCTTGCACTTGTACCTTCAATGTATTCAGCTCAGGTTCAAGTTTCCTCTGGTTTCATAGAAGGAAACCAGAAATTTAAGTGAAAATCCACATTTGGGTAATCAGAAGCTACCTTTATATTTAGGGAAAGGGAAAAAAAAGTCACAATGTTGTTTATTCTTATGTCAACATGAAGAAATTAAATAATAATTAACATGGAAATGTTGTTTAGCTTTGATCAAACAAATATTATGATTCACTTAATACTTGGGTAAGCAATAATCATGCCAATTGCCACTGAGCCCATTTACATCCAGGGATAAAATTATCTACAGACTTCTGATGCCAAAGCAAAAACAAGAACCAGGTGATAATGAGAAAACCTTCCAGTGTTCCACTGAGCATCCTTCAATGTTCTTAGCAAGTCAGTGATTTTCCTAGTCAGTGTTATAGGGCAGCACAATATTTACTCCATGAAAGTATAATGTTAGCTTTTATATAATTTCTATTATAATTATCAGTGTAGGCTACACATATTTTTGTGCTAGCAGTGATTTTAATTTGAGGTAAAAGTAGGAAAAAAATCATTGAAGTTTGTTTCAATATGCTTTTTTTGTTAGTTTAAATATCCCTACTGATGTGATATCCACAATAATGTGGATTCTTTAATTGTGTTATTATGCAGACTTATAATAAGGCAATGAAACTTAATGTATGAAATTCAAATTCAGGTTTAATGGCTGTTTATGAGCATTGCACATAAATGCATTGAATACAGATAGCTGACTAAGAAATGGCAAATAGACTTATCACATGCCCACGTTCTTTTCTGTCCTGAATGAACATTAGCATGACATATGCACTACGATTAAAAATACCACGAAGAATAATTATTACCAATGACTATAAGCCCTCCAGAATTTCTTACTTTCTTCCTCATTCCCTTTTATGTTCAAGGCCACCCACTAAGAACCATAGTGTGTATAGGTGCCATAATTATATAGGTTGTTCTTAGCTATGACAGTTTCTCAGGTTTGTTTCTGATAACCTTGACTACTTAGGTGAGAAGTTTTGAAGACTAATCCAAAATGAAATTTTTGATGTTTCTATGTTTGTTTAGTTGTTGGCTTATTTGTGTTTCTAATATTTAGGTCAGATTAGTGGGCATTTGTGAGGAATCCATACAGACAAATTACAATTGTTATCATAACTTATCAAAAGTGCACACCATCACCATGACCTAGAACTTATCATTGAGTTCAACATTGCTGATATGATACAAAGAGTGTTTGTTTTCTCTCTCATAAAGTTCCTTATATCCTTTCTAAATTGCACTAAATAGGGGAGGGAATTTCTTTGTGTACCCTTCAGAACAAGAAGGCAACAATACCTTTTTATTTTTATTTTTGTTTTGTTTTTGTTTTTCAAGACAGGGTTTCTCTGTATAGCCCTGGCTGTCCTGGAACTCACTTTGTAGACCAGGCTGGCCTCTAACTCAGAAATCCACCTGCCTCTGCCTCCCAAGTGCTGGGATTAAAGGCATGTGCCACCACCGCCCAGCAACAATACCTTTTTGAAAGCAAGATATCTACACAAATTATTTGACATTGTACAACAAGATTTTCATACTGTTCCTTTACAGATGCATCAGCTTTAATGGATGATGGTATAGACTAATGGAAATTAACTTTATGCTTAGATTTATGCTTAAATCTAGTACTGTCTTATGAATATCTTAAAAATATTCTAACTTTGAAGGTCAAGGAGACTGCATCAGCTGGCTCGCATAGCTCCTTGAAACTCTTCCAACTTTTTATGTGGCTTTCTTACTTTAAAACTGTGGAACTACCTTATGGGGCATAAATCATTTAACACATTGTGTACCTCAGTCCTACAACCAGACTCTTCTCTTAATATTTTGAGCTGAATGACAGTAAAATCTCAAGAATATCTAGAAAATGTCTACCATTACTCCTTTCAGAAATAATAACTTAGTAAAGCTAACAAAGACTTACCTTCTGTCAACCTGTTTTGTTAAGTATTTTGAATCCTTGCTGAAAACCCAACACATAGAATAAGGATTGTTACTTTACATATAAGAATATAAAAGCAGTGTTCATTCATTTTAATTATGTTCAATTCTATGCTGTCCAACTTTAGCTTCATGTCTAGCATCCTCTGCTTTTAAGTACCATCAGGTAACATTTACTTAATATTGTAATTATCCATCACAACTTTTCACCCTACAAAAATTACCTGCTTGCCCTCCTTAGTATGTGATATGCTTCTTAATTCTGTCCAGAATTGTTCATTCCTTTACAATCTTCTGCTATACAGTACGTAGCAATCACTGCTCATACGCTAATTTTTTTTTTGAATTTTTACAGACATATGCTTCATTTAGTGACTTATTTTTTTCTTTTAACACATATTTTCTTGAGTTGCTAGTCTTTGAATTCCCTGCAAGTTAATCTGATCTTTGTAATGTAGGTGAGAAGAAACATCTAATAAACACAGGTTGATCATTATGGTATCAGTGACAATGACTTTGTTTGATAATAACAAAGGGTGGAAATATGTTATCACTTGAGTATCTTTTCTAAGAACCTGAGAAAGTAGAAAATGTGAAAATCTTTGTTTCATATGTAGTGATAATCAAAGTTGCCTTTGGGTACCATGAGGCAATCTAGACTGCATCAATAATATAGCAACAGATGAATAGGGAAAATAAGTTGAATGAGTTTTAAAGAACAACAAAAGAGGGTTTAAAGTTTAAAAACTATAAAATATTAGAAACTACTCACCTTAAGAAAACCTGAAAGAAAGTATATGAAAATTAAAACAATTAACTGAAAGGGAAGGAAAATCAAAACTCATGTAAGAATTTTACCCCCTTTCTTCTGAAAACTTTATTTATGGAATAGTAATTTCAAGGCAAAATGCAATACTTAAACATTAAAAAAAAAACAACAACAACACTGAGAATGTATGTATCCAAAAGACCCTTCTTCAAGTCTTAAAATGGGAGTATTGTGAATGGTGTAAAATAAGACTACTGTGTGAAGATAGCAGATGTAAATAGTTCCTACTAATTTTGAAGCTGACACAGAAAAATAGCTGATTCTTCCAGCCCAAGACCAGGACCAGAAATGTTGCAACAGTTAGTCTTAAACTAAATACAATGAATGATTACACACAGTATATTTCTGGATCTGCAACATTTTAGAGGGCTTCAATTGAGTTGACCATTGTTCCTGGAGAAGAAGCTTGAAATCAGTAATGTCAATTTCAATATAAATAAAACTTAATAACTTGATCCAGTAATGTGCTCTTGAAATCTGATTCAAAATTTACACTATGTATCTTGCATCCAGGAAGTCTTTCTCCAAGAGCTGAAGGGAAACCACTTTTGATTCAAATGGTAAGATTTAAGATACCACACAAATGCTGGAAGCTATTAAGACTTATTCCTTGTATAATTAAACCCTCTTGGTTTAGTTGATTCTTTGAATAGTTCTTTTTTGTTTCCACTTGGTTGATTTCAGCCCTGAGTTTGATTATTTCCTGCTGTCTACTCCTCCTGGCTGAATTTGCTTCCATTTGCTCTAGAGCTTTTTGGTGTGCTGTCAAGCTGCTAGTGTATGCTCTCTCTTCCTGATATCTCTTGTGAGGCTGTGGCAGTGCCTGTCAAATATATAAGTGGATGCTCACAGTCATCTATTGGATAGATTACAGGGCTCCTAAAGAAGGAGCTAGAGAAAATACTCAAGGAGCAAAAGGAGTCGGCAACCCTATAGGAGGATCATCAATATGAACTAACCAGTACCCCACAGAACTGTGTCTCTAGTTTCATATGTAACAGAGGATGGCATAGTCGGCCATCAATGGGAGGAGAGGCCCTTCCTTGGACTTTTGAAGATAATATGCCCCAGTACAGGGGAATGCTAGGGCCAGGAAGTGGGAGTGGGTGGGTTGGGGAGCAGGGTTGGGGAGGGTATAGGGGACTTTCGAGATAGCATTTGAAATGTAAATGAAGAAAATATACAATAAAAAAATATATATATAAAACCCTCGTGGAAGAGCAGAACATTCATTTCAAGAAAGTCAAAAATGGCTAGGTGAAACAAGGAAAGTGACTTTTGTTAAAACAATCTGGGTTCAGAGACTCTTGCATTGAGGGGTGTGCTGGCTGGTTTTGTATGTCACCTTGACACAAGCTGGAGTTATGACAGAGAAAGGAGCCTCCCTTGAGGAAATGCTTCCATGAGATCCAGCTATAAGGCATTTTCTCAATTAATGATCAAGGGGGGAGTCCCCAGCCCATTATGGGTGGTGCCATCCCTGGTCTGGTGGTCCTGGGTTCTATAAGAAAGCAATCTGAGCAAGGCAGAAAAAGCAAGCCTGTAGGTCCCATTCCTCCATTGTCTCTGCATCAGTTTCTGCCTCCAGGTTTCTGCACTGTGTGAGTTCCTGTCCTAACTTCCACAGTAATGTGGAAGTGGAAGCTGAATAATCCCTTTCCTCATCAACTTGCTTCTTGGTTATGATGTTCTGTGCAGGAATATCAACCCTGACTAAGACAAGGAGACAGACTTTTTTTTGGTGGAAATTCTTTCTAGCACCAATGAAGAAAACATCCTAAAAGTGCATAGCAGATGCTGGCGTGGATGTGGTGAAAGAGGAACACTCCCCCACTGTTGGTGGGACTGCAAGCTTGTTCAACCACTCTGGAAATCAGTCTGGCGGTTCCTCAGAAAATTGGACATAATACTACTGGAAGATCCAGCAATACCTCTACTTGGCATATATCCAGAAGAGTTTCCATCTGGTTATAAGGACACATGTTCCACTATGTTCATAGCAGCCTTATTCATAATAGCCAGAAGCTGGAAAGAACCCAGATGTCCCTCAACAGAGGAATGGATACAAAAAATTTGGTACATTTACACAATGGAATACTACTCAGCTATTAGANGGCCTAGTTGGCCATCATTGGGAGGAGAGGCCCCTTGGTCATACAGACTTTATATGCCCCAGTACAGGGGAACACCAGGGCCATTATGTGGGAGGGCGTGGGTAGGGGAGCGGGGCGGGGATGCGGGAGGGTAAGGGGAAATTTCTGGATAACTTTCGAAATGTAAATGAAGAAAATATCTAATAAAGAGAAAAAAATTAAAAAAAAAGTGCATGCAGATGTGAATCACAAGGGAAAAAGTAAAAGGCGGGATATGCTGCAAACTGTCAACAGTCAACCATCAGTGAATGCATTTGGATATCTCATTGCATTGAGCATGGGAGCATGTGAAATACAACTTCAATACTTTTACCAAATAATATCTGTGAATATACTTAGTTTGATTCCATCTGTATACAATTTCATTTTTATCCCTCATCCTGAAAACATTCTTTTCTGTCCTATTGCTTATTCCCCAAATAATAATAAGAAAAAAATATCTTCAACCCAGTTTATTTACTTATTTATCTCTTCATTGGTCTCTTTTCTATTTCATAACATAATGTAGACAGATTGTAAAATGATAAGAAGCGTCAAAGAAAATAAACACAGCTTGGTCTGCAATGATGATGGATTGAGGTTTTTATACGTTATGTTATCAAGTCAGGAAATAGTTTTAAACACAAGAAGGATGAATTCATTTTTATGAAGTTAGGTAAGAGCATAAAGATGTGTCTGAAGAAGCCCAGAAAAGAAGCTGAACTTGGAAAGAGTGAACTGAAACAATAGCAACAACTTATATTTGGAAACTAATAACAATAGAAGCACAGTTTTTATATGAAACAAAAATGCTGCAGCAGTACTGGGACAGTGAAGGAGTCTCACTTGAACTGTACAGAATGATCAGAGGATATATGTGAGACATGAGGTTCACTGGAATCTACTAATGGGGAATCTGATGGGATGTAACCTTACTAACAGGAAAGTTAACAGGGAAGATAAATTAATACTGTCAAAGCCAAGTGCATAAGTTACAGCTCCAACCCTCATAGCACTAGGCCCTCTAGTCTGCTGAGACAAGCTGGGCAAGAAACATCTATATCCCTCACAATGTTCCATCTATAACACTTTTACTGTATGCAAGTCACACAAGGACTGCCAGCTGGACCAAGAGCACTCACTCTCTTTAGAGATCTCCTCTGTGTACTACTAGCTGTAGTAACCATAGCTTCTGAGGATGGAACATATTAACAGTGGCACCCTTAGCTCAGCAGCTTCCCATTTCTCTTTATGAGTAGCATCCCCCTGAGCGGCTGGGGACCTAAGGAGCAGGCCTTTTCATGGATATCACCTTGCTCCATTCCCAGTGTGTCATCAACTGACTCTGAGCATTCAGGATTGGATTCCACTTTGTCCACATCCATTCCTCCATGAACTTAGCTTGAGACATGGCAAGGACATGTCATTTAACGTTATACTTTTTCTTATATATTGTATATATCCTAATTATTGTGGTATTTTTAGGTAGTGCTAAAGACAAATTAGTTTCCTGTGTTTAGTGGGTAACCAAGTCTATCTTTTCAACATTTTCTTTATTGGGCTTTGAAAACCTTGGAACCTATGCACCAAGACTCATACCAATGTCCAGATGCCCAATAATAGTGATAGCCCACCCATTTTATACTTTCTAAAACATGTAAAATACACCAATTAGAATGAAGCAGGACAGAAAGTCAGGGGACAATTGGGGGATAGGCAGTGAGCAGGAGATGGGAACAGAGTCTTTCACCCAAGAATCTGTGTAAAACCTATGGCCAGCAGACAAACAGAAATTGCACTTCATATAACTGCCCTCAGTGTCCTGCTCCAAACCAGCAACTTCCTAGTCATCTCATCACAAATTTTATTGATAGATATACTAAACTCCTACTATAACCCTATTGGCTTCTGTTTTTAATTTCTTTGATTATAATTCACCAAAGACAAGAATTGGATTTTGTAAAGTTGAGCTCTGACCTCAAAACATGTACCATCACACACACACACACACACACACACACACACACACACACACTCACACACACACTATCATGTTCCTACACAGAGAAGAAAAACAGTCATACATCTTTCCCTGGTGTGAACTCTGTGAGATATTATAACAAACAGTTTAGTAAGTCCTGCTAACTGGTATAATAGTAGCAGGAATGCCTTGGGAATAACCAGGCACTTTCTAATTGTTTTAAGGCCCACCTCACAAGATGAAACTTATAGCTGCCACCATGATTGTTCCAGAACCAATAGCTACAAAAACTATAGACTCTAAGGAAGAATAGCTATTAATATTCTTCAAAGTGGACAATGATTAAACCAACTTCTAATGGCTTATATTTACACACATAGATTAAGATATTTCATAGCCTTCATTGCAGTTGATAGTGATCAACACCATATTCTACAAGAAAACATGGTATAACATGTATACTGCACCTCCTTATCCAAAAATCCAAAGGCTCAAGGATAGTTGTAGAAGAGGGAGATGAAATAGTGTAATAGCCAGTGGCAGTGGTTAATTACAATGAAACTGTGTCTTCCAGAAAGAGCATGGGCAGTTGCTCATATGAACTCACAGAGGTTGGGACAACATGCAAAAAAAAACCATAGTGGGAATAAGATATATCAAAGTTCAGCATGGAGAAAGTTGATGGGCAAGAAGTTGCACCTATAGCCAAAGTGGTATTGAGATTTCAAAGCTGCCATAAAAGAAATTGTCGATTGTTTAAAAAAGTCTAGTCCACAGTGAGAAAAAAAAAAAAACAGTCCAGTGGAAAGGCACATATCCAAGACTATGTGTTCAGTGGAATTGCCTTTAATGGAGGAAAAAAATAACACAATGTTGGGTGGGCATGGAATCAGGGACAGATCTTGGAAAATGTAGGGGATGGAAGGTAATTATGAAAACACACATTGTATGAAATTCTTAAAATACTTCTTATTAAACTTAACAATAAGAAATGTTAAAAATAATTTATGCAAAGAGGAAAGAGACAGATTGAAACGTGTAATATAGGACAATTATTACTGCCCAGGTGGAGATACCCACGTGCTATTGAATATTCAATTCAATGTCTTCAGGAATCTGGCTTAAAGAAAGAGAACTTGAAACTAATAATTCTTAGACAGAAATTAAAAACACATGTCTGTTCACAATTGTGACAAAAGTAAGTTTATGGTAAAAGAGAGAAAATATTTAGTTTTCAATACTGAGTTAGAATAAGGTTGGTTACAGGCATAGTATATCTGTGTATAGTATGTCTGGTTTTCATGAAAAACAAGGAAAGGACAGTATCTATAGCATGAGGTTATGCCATACTCACTCCAGTGAAAACCCTGTGACAGACTCAAAAGCTTGAACTCAATTCTGAGACAAAAAGTTTCATGGAAACTCCAGGAGAGGAGTATTGGCATCCAAGAGCACAAAAGCTCCAAACTTGTCCCTATGTCAGTTGGTGAACGGATCTGTGTGCTTTCCTTCAATACTGTTTCATTAGAAGAGCCTCTAAGGAATGATTTTGACATATAACTAAGTTAGACTAGCCTCTACCAGTGTTCTAATATCCTAGGAAATCCCACCAGTGCTCCAATATCCTGGGGGATTGTTAAGCCAACCTTGGGCTTTGATTTTAGTAATAATGCTACTCATTCAGATGAAATGCCTCCAGTGTAGACAGTGAAAGAAATCAGGCATTACAATTTACTGGAAAATAGCTAGAAATCACAGGGCTAGTCTACAAAGTAAACTTAGAATAACAGCTCAGTTACTCCATGAGCAGGAATTTACAATGTCCTAGAAAGAAGGAAGGTTGTGGTCTAAGAAGGAACTAGAGTTAATACTTAGAACAACAGCTGAGTCACTCCTATACACAGGAATTTAGAATGGCCTAGGGGGAAGGTGGATTATACAATAGACTAGAATTGTAACAATGGCAAGGGCATCAAGCCGTTGCCTCTGGCTTCTAAGATTAAGCTGACCTTAGGTGGGGATGTGTATGATTCCAGTTGTAAACACTGAATTTTATCCCAGTTCTAAACACTGCCTGGTTCCTGTTAGTTTTTGTGTATGCAAATCTCTGTTTTGTGTAAATCGTCATTTTGCTTTCAATAACCTTAATGTACCTTGGATGACCTTAATGTATCTCCTAACTTCCTTATTTTCTTCTGTAATATAAGTCTGATGCTCCCTTTGAGAAATTACATTCAGATCAAAAACTCCCTTGTGTTTGCATCTGTTTGTCACCCCACCGACTCCTTGCCTACCTGGGTTCTGGGACTCTGATTCTCCTGTGGGTTGAGGGGCCAACTGAGTCCAGTCCATGGCAAGGTTAACTTTAAAATATAATTGAGTGCAATTTCTTTGTAAAGGCTTGTCCCTACCTCCTCAAGATGTAAAATTATATCTTAGAAATAATGTTCTATTATCTCATAGATTATATCAGATATATTCTGCTAATGATAATAAAATTATTGATAAGATATAAGAAAAGCAAGGAAGAGAGGGCCTGGATTGGAGGCAAGGGGCATCTCTAGGATGTGCAAGAGACCTGGGGATGGAGGATGTTTTGGGGAGTCTATGATGGTGACTTTACCTGAGACTCCTAGCAATGGGGAATTTTGAGCCTGAAGTGTCCACCTCCTGTAGCCAGACAGGATTCTCACTGGATGAATAAGGACACTAACCCACCAACAAAACCTTCAAACCAGAATTTGTCCTGTCTACAAGGAGTTCAGATAAAAAAAATGGTGCAGAGACTGAGGGAATGATACATCAATGACTGACCAAACTGAGACCCATCCCATGGGCAACTCCTAGCAACTGGAGTGAGGGCTGCCCTTGATTGCATTGCCTGCCTATGGATCTGTTCCCTTAACTAAGCTGTGTTGTCTGGCTTTAGAGAGAGAAGATGTGTCTAATCCTGCAGTGACTTGATATACCAGGATGAGTTGGTACACATTGGGGGAGAAGGATTTCCCTTTATCAGAAGAGAAGGGGAGAAGTGGTGGAGTAGTGGCTATATGAGGGGAGACTGAAAGGAAATGGGGAACTGTTATTGATATGTAAAGTGAATAAATTAATTAATAGAAAAAAATATAAAATTAACTCAAATAAATCAGTAGGCTTCCTTTATACTAATGATAAACAGGCTGAGAAAGAAATTAGAGACAAAACTCCCTTCACAATAACCACAAATAATATAAAATTCTTTGGGATAACTCTAACCAAACAAGTAAAAGATCTGTATGACAATAACTTCAAGTCTTTTTAAAAAGAAATTGAAGATCTCAAAAAATGGAGGGATCTCTCATGATCATGGATTGGCAGAGTTAACATAGTAAAAATGGCTATCCTACCAATGGCAATCTACAGATTAAATGCACTCCCCATCAAAATCTCAACACAATTCTTCAAAGACATTGAAAGAGAAATTCTCAAATTCATTTGTAAAGACAAAAAACAAAACAAAACAAAAAAACAGTAGCAAAAGCATTTCTTAATAAAAGAATGGCTGAGGGAATCGCCATCCCTGACCACAAGCTTTACTACAGAGCAAGAGTGATAATAACTGTATTCATACAGAGACAGCCATGCTCATCAATGGAATAGAATTGAAGATCTAGAAATGAAATCACACACTTATGCATATATTTGATCTTTGACTAAGAGGCCAAACATACAATGGGAAAAAGAAAGCATTTTCAGCCAGGCGGTGATGGCACACGCCTTTAATCCCAGCACTTGGGAGGCAGAGGCAGGTGGATTACTGATTTCAAGGCCAGCCTGGTCTACAGAGTGAGTTCCAGGACAGCCAGAGCTATACAGAGAAACCCTGTCTCGAAACAAACAAACAAACAAACAAACAAACAACAACAAAAATAACAAACAGAAAGCATTTTCAACAAATGGTGCTGGTCTAACTGGCTGTATGTAGAAAATGGAAAATAGACCCATATTTGTCACCTTGCACAAAGCTCAAGTCTAAATGGATCAAGAACTTCAAGAAAAAAACAGATTCACTCAACATAATAGAAGAGTAAGTAGTAAAGAGCTATGAAGTCATTGGCACAGGGGGAGATTTCCTAAACAGAACTACAATGGCTCATGCTCTAAGATCAAGAATTTATAAATTGGACCTCATGAAACTTTAAAGCTTCTGTAAGGCAAAGGACATAGCTAATGAGACAAATTGGCAACCTTACAGATTGGGAAAAATAAAACCCTTATCTAATCCCACATCTGATAGAGGGCTAATATCCCAAATATATTAAAAAAAAATACTCAAGAAGCTAACCACCAAAACTCAACCACACAATCAAAAAATGGGGTATAGAACTAAACCTAGAATTCACAACAGAGGAATCTCGAACGGCTGAGAAACAGCTAAAGACATGTTCAAAGTCCTTAGTGATCAGAAAAATACAAATCAAAATGACCCTGAGACCTTACACTAATCAGAATGGCTAAGATCAAAACCTCAGGTGACAACACATATTAGTGAGGATGTGGAGAAATAGCAACACTCCTCCATTGCTGGTGGGCTTGCAAACTGTTACAACCACTCTGCAAATCAATCTGGAGGTTCTTCAGAAAATTGGAAATAGATCTGCCTGAAGACCCATCAATACCACTCTTGAGGATATACCTAAAAGATACCCCACCAGGCCACAGGGGCACGTGTTCCATTATGTTCATAGCAGCCTTGTTTGTGATAGCCAGTAGCTGGAAACAACCCAGATGTCCCATGACAGAAAAATAGATACAGAAAATGTGGTTCATTTACAAAATGGAATACTACCCAGCTATTAGGAATGAGGACACCCTGAGTTTTGCAGGCAAATGGATGGAACAAGAAAATATCCTCCTGAGTAAAGTAACTCACATCCAAAAGGACATGCATGGCATGTTCTCACTAATAAGTGAATATTACCCCCCCCCCAAAAAAAAAGTACAGGATACCCAAGATACAGTCCACAAAAATCTAAAGAGGTCAACAAGCTGAAGGGCCCAAGTGAGGAATTCTGAATCCCTCTTGGGTGGGAGAAGAAAGAAATCACAAGTGGAGAGAGATAGAAGGACCTGTAAGAGAAAGTGGACGGGGATTGTGGAGGAAACAGGACCAAGCTGTGGCATTGGACAGTGTGAAAAGGACTGAAGCCCTAAGGGCCAGCAAAAAGAATGGAAACAGGCAACCTCAGGAGGTAGGAGGTTGCAGGGACACCCCATAATGTACCAGAGAACTGGGAGATGAGCAACTCTCAGGAATCAAGAGGAGGGACCTTAGATGAGATGCTCTGGAGTGGAGAGAAGGAACTTATAGAACTCACCTAGAGCAGAAAGTCAGGGCATCAAGGGAGGGATAGGTTGCCATTTCACAGTCACAACTTTGACCCATAATTGTTCCTGTCTGAAAGAACTGCAGGGATGGGAATGCAGAGGAGCTTGAGGAAAAGAAGGTCCAGCAACAGGCCTAAAGTGGGATCCAGCTTAAGGGGAGGACCTAAGGCCTTACACTTTTACTATTACTATTTATTACTATTACTATTACTATTTATTACTATTACTACTACTACTACTACTACTACTACTACTACTACTACTACTACTATTACTATTACTATTACTATTACGGAGCGCTCACAAACAGGGACCTATCATGACTGCACTCCAGAAGACCCAACAAGCAGCTGAAAAGAGTCAGATGCAGATATTTGCACCCAATTAATGGACAGAGGCTGCTGACCCCCGTGGTTGAATTTGGAAAAGACTGGAAGAAGCTGAATAGGAGGGTGACCCTGTAGGGGGACGAGCAGTCTCAATTAATCTGGACTCCCAAGATCTCTCAAACACTGGACCACCAACCAGGCAGCATACACCAGCTGATATTAGGCCCCCAACACATATGCAGCAGAGAATTGCCCGGTCTGGGTTTAGTGAGAGAAGATGCACCTAACCCTCATGTTTTTGGAGGCCCCAGGGAGTTTATAGGTCTGTGGGTTGGAGGGTCAGGCTGGGGACATCCTTGTGGAGCCAGGGATATGAAGAGGAAGTGCAGGATGTTTAACAGTCAGAGGGTGGACCAGGAGGGAATAAAAATCTGGAGTTTAAAATGAACAAACGAATGAATGAATGAATGAATGAATGAATGAATGAAAGAAAAAATAATAAAATAAAATTATTATGTCATTTGGATAATAAGTAAATCGCTTTGTCATATCTGGTGTGCTTGCTGTTTGAGAATTCAGGTGCCTCGATGAAGGATGAGTGTCTTGTATATGAGAAATTAGTGCTTGAACCTTAGAATGGGTTTTGGAAATGTGTGTTGCGAAACAAAAAAATGACCAGTGGTATCTGAAGTAGAACAGGACACTCTGCATCCCTTTGCCAACTTGTATATAAACCAGCCAGGAATGATAACTGAGTTGCAAAGTGATGAGTTTCACCTATAACTTTATATGGTTGACTTGGTGGTGGGAACCTGTATGGGACAGCAGAGCTGGTATTGTGTAGTTAAGATGTGCTATTTTAAGGCTTACCCTGCATAGGTGAGAGACAGAAACAAGCAGCGTGGAAGGATTGGAGGAGATAATAGCAATGTAGTCAGAAGTTGTTTCCACATTTGCCTCAAATTTGCAGTGAGGTTTTGCTACTCTGAGGAGGAAAATGTAGTCTGGAATAGTAGAAATGAAGACAGCCAGCCATGAGGGAGATGGCTCAGCAATTAAGAGCATACAGTGCTCCTCCAGGGGACCAGAGTTCTAATTCTCAGCACCTGAACCAGGCAGTTAGCTTCCTGTAATACCATATCCACAGGTATCCAATGCCTCTGATCTACTTGGGCACCTTCACAGACACACATACACACACACACACAAAAAAACCCATGCATGCATATATATATATATATATATAGTCATGTGGGGGCTATGTGTGTGCATATGTATTTGCACATCTGAGGCCAGAAGTCAAAGATGGTTGCCGTCATCAATCAGACTCTTGCTTAATTTTTAAGACAAAATCTTTAACTAAGCCTAGAGTTCCCCAAATCTGCATGACTTAGTTAGCTGATTAACTCCAGGAATCTTTCTGCTTCATCTTTTTCCAGTACTGGTAATATGGCATCCGTTGTTTATTACTATGGGCAGAGTTTTCCTTGGGCTTTGACAATCTGAACTAAAAACTTCATATTTCTGTACTAGGCACAGAACCAACTGATATGTCTTCCCAACGAACTTTGTGATGTCTAAGGGCCTCTGAAACCCGCAGCAGCAGTGTGTGGTGTCCCTTCTCCACCAACATAGTTGGTGCTAAGACCGAAGCCTTGAGAATGCCGCACCCAATGGCACCTGTTGTTTTGTTAATTAGGCTAAGAGATAGCCTGGCTCCCCCCTCCCCCCACCAGCCAGGTTCTGTATGTCTCCCAGGTCCCCCAGCTCCGCCCAGCTTACCGGCGGCCCACCTGCCCAACCTGCAAGATGTCACGATATTTCAGGGTTCCCTCCAAACTCCAGAAGACTGGGGGCGGGGCCTTCCCTTCCTTTATCCCCAAATGCTTGATCACCATTAAACAGTAGTTCTAAGCAGAAGCAACCATGTAGCCTTGGAGATCTTCTTTCTTCCCCCACTCCCTTAGTCTCATTTCAGCTTCGGGCCAATCCTCCAGGAACCCCGTCCACTGGGGGCAGGGGACACCAACAGCAGTGATCTCATCAGATTGGGGAGCCAGATCTAAGAAAGTTACACTTCCTGACCAGGATCACACTGTGCTAAAGTGTGGCACTGAATAGATTCCTAACTCACATCCTTTCCATGTGCTACAAAATCCAGGGTCAGGTTATGTTCTCTTTGTTTACCTCCAAAAAGAAATGGCAAAAGCTCTCTGAAGGGAACATAAATTCTGAGTCATGGTCACCACTTGAAGTCAAGATGTATTGATTCTAGTCATGAATTGCTGCCAACCACTGTGAGACTATAAGACCACATCACCAACTGTTAAAATATTTACAATTAAAACATAAAGATTAAAAACATAAAAATTTAAGAGAAAGAATGTATTGTATGTAATATTCACTTATAGTACAGTCACTTCATTTATCAGATCCAAAACAACATATACCCAAGTAGACTCCTTCTAAATTGCTTCTGTGTGGAAAACATTAATACATACTCTTTTTAAAAATCTGTTAATGGATTAAATGCTGATGAAGAGACTATTCTAGGAGTAGGATGAAATAAAATCAAGGCCTTAAATAAGTTTACATAACTCATATCCTAATGCATTCTTTGCTTACTAATACATAATTTTACTACATCCCACCACCAGCAGCATATCAATGCTTTAAAAGCCATCTTTGTGTGATCTGTTTTTATTGGTGAATGATTCCTACCTAAATCCTAGTCATATTGCATTAAAAATCATTCCATTTTCCAGACAAATGTATAGACAATGGGAACATAGTAAAGCATAAGTGACTTGGGTTTATATTGCATAATGCCTGTGAGAGTCTACATCTATGTTGCCCTGCTAAATAAGGTTGAAGTGTGCCATTGTCCAGACAGCCTTCTGGGTCTTGGTGCAAGATGGAGTACTCCCTTTACTGGCAAGGCTTCCCTTTCTCTGACTTTTTCTGGAGAATTTAAAAACCCTTACACATCTCGTTTCCTATGGAATGTCATATAAACTTTCTCCCAATAAGAACCCATTCAGCTACCTCCTGAGATACCTGGAATGCCTTTCTTGGCTAATGAGCTATTTTGGTATCATTGGTCAATGCCATTTGCCCATCCTGGGTATTTTGACACCCATTCTCCACCAATTAAAGTTGATCTGCTTCCCTGTAGCTGATCCTGGTGTCATCGTTTACCATAAGTCCCCACCCCCTAACCACCAGGCTCATCTGTCCTCTGCTCCCTTTGACCTTGTGGACCAATACTGGCTGTCTTAGTCAGGGTTTCTATTCCTGCACAAACATCATGACCAAGAAGCAAGTTGGGGAGGAAAGGGTTTATTTGACTTACACTTCCATACTGCTGTTCACCACCAAAGGAAGTCAGGACTGGAACTCAAGCAGATCAGAAAGCAGGAGCTGATGCAGAAGCCACGGAGGGATGTTCTTTACTGGCTTGCTTCCCCTGACTTGCTCAGTCTGCTTTCTTATAGAACCCAAGACTGCCAGCCCAGAGATGGTCCCACCCACAAGGGGCCCTTGATCACTAATTGAGAAAATGCCTCACAGCTAGATCTCCTGGAGGCATTTCCCCAACTGAAGCTCCTTTCTCTGTGATAACTCCAGCTGTGTCAAGTTGACACAAACCTAGCCAGTACAATTGACCCCTTGTCAACTTGACACACAAATACATCACTAGTAAGCCTCAATCCTTAGTTCTTATTCAAGATCTTAAATAACTTTAAAAGTCCCACAGTCTTTACATATTAAAAAGTTCAATCCTTTTAAAATATCTTTTAAAATTCAAAGTACTTTAAAATTCAAAGTCTCTTAACTGTGGGCTTCATTTAAAAACTTCCTTCAAGAGGGAAAAATATCAGGGCACACACAGTCACAATCAAAAGCAAAAAATCAATCTCCAACCTTCCAATGTCTGGGATCCAACTCAGGATCTTCTGGGCTCCTCCAAGGGCTTGGGTCACTTCTCCAGCCATGCCCTTTGCAGCACACACGTTGCTCCAGATGCCTGTACTCCATTGCTGCTGCTGTTCTTGGTGGTCATTTCATGGTACTGGCATCTCCAAAATGCTTCTGTAACTAGGCTTCAACACTAGCCTTTCATAGGGTCTCTTCATGATGCCAAGCCTCAACTCCTTTACATGACCCCTTCAGTCCTGGGCCATCAATTGCAACCGAGGCTGCACCTTCACCAATGGCCTTCCATGGCCTCTCACAGTGCTTCAGTGGCCTCAGCTGCTCTGCATGACTCCTTCATGCCTTCAAAACCAGTACCACCTGGGTAACTCTTACACATTACCAAGTCCAGCCACAGCATAAGGTACAACCTTGGCTATCTCTGGAACACAACCTCTGTGCTCTCAGAAAACACTTCCCAGAAGATGTCACCTCAACAATGCTGGTCTCCTCTTAATCACTGCTAATTTCTTAGCTCCAGCTAACCAGCATCAATAGTCCCAGTAATGCAAAGGTTCTGCTTTAGTAGTTCTGGTATCTTGTTAATCACAGCTGATTCTTCAGCCCCAGCTAACCAGAACCACAGAATCTTCACAAAGAAACAATGGCCCTGAAATGAGTCTTTAATTTTCCCTCTGAAATTTCACAAGNTTGTCTTAGTCAGGGTTTCTATTCCTGCACAAACATCATGACCAAGAAGCAAGTTGGGGAGGAAAGGGTTTATTTGGCTTACACTTCCATACTGCTGTTCACCACCAAAGGAAGTCAGGACTGGAACTCAAGCAGATCAGAAAGCAGGAGCTGATGCAGAAGCCACGGAGGGATGTTCTTTACTGGCTTGCTTCCCCTGACTTGCTCAGTCTGCTTTCTTATAGAACCCAAGACTGCCAGCCCAGAGATGGTCCCACCCACAAGGGGCCCTTGATCACTAATTGAGAAAATGCCTCACAGCTAGATCTCCTGGAGGCATTTCCCCAACTGAAGCTCCTTTCTCTGTGATAACTCCAGCTGAGTCAAGTTGACACAAACCTAGCCAGTACACTGGCCAATAATCTTGAGGGTCAAGGAGGGTCACAATAGGAATATGATTTCTCTAGATGAGTATCAAGTGGCTTGAGTTTATATCACATAACACATGTGAGTGCCTACATCCTCAGTCATAGTTTTGGGAACTTTTTCTAATGGAAACTCCCTATGATGGGAATGAAATAAAGAAGAAAGAAGTATGAAGGATATTTTTTTTTTAAATTATAATTCTAAAGTGCTTTACAAAATGTCCTGAGAAGGCTCTGTTTTCCATTAAAATAGACCAAGAAGATAGTGAGAACATTTTTATCATGTCCGTTAGTAGAATTCAAGCTTCTTAAACTGAATATGAGAGTGATGCTATGTATTTTAGAGGTATTTAAATATCATGGAAGTAAGATGAGAAGATGGCCAAGTTAGTATAGTACCTGGCACACAAACTTCCTGATGCTGTCCTGTGTGTTAACTCAAAACCCCCCTTCAGAAAGGAATACAGCTAGAGGATAAGCTTCTCATTGGGAATACCCTTCTTTTAGGATTTTTCATACATTTCCTTAACTCTGTGCTGGCACATTCTTCACTGTGACTGGGCATACATAGATAACATAATTACACATCTAATTAAATGACTATCAGTTGTTCCCGAGGTTTAAGTGCTACTATTCTACTATTATACCTTTGGACATATCTTGCCATGCTGGCCATTGTTGTGTTCCAAATGTTTTGTAGCTAGGTAAAGCTATGGATTGCTTTCCTCCTTTAACAATCCAAATAGCACCTTTGAATTATATGAGAGCTAGTTCTGCGCAAGATGGCATCCATGTCAGATACAAGTTAGATTCAGCTTTATTCCTCCCAAGTTTTATGCCTGAAGTGTGTTAAACAGAGCCAACATGATGCATATGCAGAACTCATGTATGAAATTCCCAGTAGAAGTAAAATAAATGTCAAAACTATATGTAATAGTGTTAGCATTAAACTTTGAGTAATTACTGATCATTTGCTGAACCTAGTTTTTAATGTAAAAATAAATTCAAGTTTAAAGATTTTGGAAATACTCCTAGGACCATAGAATACTGTTACTTAGCACTAATAAGAACACTTTGCAGGTCTTTTCTATAAATTTTTAAGAAGAGCATATTTTTTAATGAAATATCTCAGCAGATGCAATTCTCATTTTAATTATCTGTGTTTAATAGTACAAGAAAAATACTCTTCATTACAGATTTGACACTGTAGTAGAGAGACTAAGTTTATCTCTTCGTGAAATATTATGCTTCAGTTCTTAGCATCATGTGCCCTTTGTTTAGCTTTCATCATCTGACTTTCATTCATTAAACTTTGGTGCCTTTTGTGGAAGAAAACTTGCTGACAATCCAGTTAAAATAATTTTAAGACAAATAAAATTACAAATCATGACCTATTTATACTTTCCCAGGCAAGGATCTGAAACAAATATAGTGAGGACCAGGAGGCACAAGTGATGAGAAGCATTTGTAATGAGTCAGTACTGAGATTGGAAAATTTGGAATTGAGCAACCTTCCCAACAGAAGTAAAAGTATGCCAATAAAATGCCTTCATATCCTAACCAGTTCATAGATAAGTTAAAAGAAATATGAGAACCAGACTAAAAGAACAATAGTTCTCTCTTTGGGTAGACATGCTTGCCTTGGCACAAACAGCCATAGTTGCCACTTAGAACTCTTGGCAGTGAGAAGTAGTAAAACTAACATTTAATTTCTAAGTCATGGGAACTTCAATGAATCTGTGTAGAAGTAGTAGTGTTTAAAGTGGACTTTCCAACTGTGGAAAATCAGTAAAATTTAATGTTTTACTGTTTTAGCACAGAAAGTCTATGGTATAGGGTCATCAGTCCACATGGTCAGGCCATGATCATAACTCTGAAGATGTCTGTGATGAAAGGCTCCACTTCCTGCAGTGTGTGAGTTATGGCAACTCTGGCTGGTACCAGTGCTTACATATGAGTATTAATTATATTTCAAGTGTGCTATTAACAATGAAAAAAAAAATATATATATATATATGGAATACTTTTATAAAATAATCATTAGATAATATACTATGATTTATTGCATCATATTCTTACGTAATAAAAAATGTACTAGAAACCCCACTTTTCAGATTGCAATAAGAGATGGATAAGTAAATATTTTATTACACATATAGCCATAGACTTTTAAAACCATTGGTTAACAGATTCTCCATCCTAAGCAGGGAGTTCACAATGGACTGTTCTAAAGCCTTAAGAAACATAAATTGTGTGAAGCAAATTATTTTATATTATGGATATTTTGTGGATAATATATTATGGATATATTACTTTCTGTGAATGTGAGTTTAAAGTCTTTTTTTAGCTATGTATATTCTGTATATAAATTATTAGAATGTAAGACAACAACTCACCTTAAAGAAAATAATGTTGTGATAACTAAGTATTATATTCCTGTTATAATAGCCAGCAATAATGATAGTTATAATTTCTAGTTACAGGCACTGAATCTGTGGATTCAAGTGTGACTTTCATAGTACTGATAATGTTATATATGTTATTACCATCTTCAAAACTATTGATAGTACATAATAAGGTGTATCTACATATTTTTTATTCTTGTATTTTATTAGATATTTTCTTTATTTACATTTCAAATGTTATCCCCTTTCCCAGTTTTCCCCCATAATCCCCCTATTCTATCACCCCTGCCCATGCTTCTACAAGGGTGTTCCTCCACCTGCCCACCCACCCACTGCAGTCTCCTGGCCATGGCATTTTCCTACACTGAGGCATTGAGCCTTCCCAGAAACAACTCAGTTGTCCTTCCCTTCTGTTGAAGGACATCTGAGTTGTTTCCAGCTTCTGGCTATTATAAACAAGGGCTGCTATGGACATGGTGGAGCAGGTGTCCTTGTTATGTTGGAACATCTTTTGTAACTGCATATTCTATAACACTATAATATTATATATTTATTTAAGTGTTTATTTCCTAGCACCTTTGTATAAAATTAAAAAACATAGTTCTCCTGTTTCCAAAGCTGAGAGTAGGCAAAGGCACATGTTGAGATGGGCTGATGTCTGAAGCTTGTCATCCAACCACTACTACTTGGTGAGGTTCAGGCAAATGGGAGACTTTGTAACAAACATACAACAGCAAAATTGTTACACACTATCTGACAAATGATATCCAGTGCTATCTCTGGGCCTCTTCATGAAAACAGACACCTGTGAACATGAACCTACTCATGCACGTGTACATGAGCATGCACACACTTACACATGAGCATGTGTATACAATTCACACACACACACACACAAACATGCTAAAATTATTACAGATAAAGTATAGCATATTCATATAGCAGAATACCATAAAATAATGAAATTAAACAAGATATGCTTCTTGCAGTAAGAAAGCACATATTATTGAGTAAAGACATCCCAGACATGGAAGGTAGTTGTTTTCACCACTATACCACCACACTACAGGTAGTCCCTCAGACATGGGTCACATTTGTGATTACTAAACTACAATTCTGGAAGTGAACATAGCTATTTTTTAGGGGGAAGAGTTATGACTGGAATTGAGAGACAACTTTCATCAGAGGTGTAAACTTTGTTGAATTCCTCTAAGTTTATGTTAAGTTCCTTGCATATATTATATTCTATAGAAGCATAAAATTACATTTCTAAAATAATGAGCCTCAAAAGCTTGGATAGTTTCAATAATCAAAACCTTTATTTTTTTTTTTCTTTTGGGATGGCAAGTGAAAATACAATCAAATGCTATTTAGAATTATGTATTTGTAAAGATAGGAATATGATACGCTGATCATGGGAGTGAAGCTAAAGGAAAATGGGCTTTCATTTACTTAGGAAATAACTGTACACTGTTTTAAGCTACAAAAGATAGACATTAGCATATATTTCTTTTTCCTCCCTAATTATGCTAGCAATGGCCATTTTCTTATATGTACACTCTGAATTTTGTGACTTTTTTTCCTGTTTTTGCTTGTGTGTTTTATCATTTTCATTTATTTTACCTATATTGCCATAGTTTTCTTTTCCATGACTATGTCAAAACACCTAACAGAGATGCCTTAAAAAAGAAAAGGCTTATTTGGCCCATGATTACAGTGGGTACAGTCTATCACAGAAGAGAGGACATGGAAGGGTAGGAAGGGGCAGACGAGAGCAGAGAGCAAGACCAGAGCAAGGACCAAACTATTGAATCAAAAGCCTGTGACCTTCTAGACAAACCCAGGTGTTTAAACAATTATGTATACCAGTTACATTCCACATTAACAGTATCACAGACAGAGATGAGAAAGGTGAATACTTGTTTAGTAGTGCTTTTGGAGGCAAACATAGTACACAGTGATAATTTTCTTTTTTGTTATTTATTTTTTAATTTTTAAAATAATTTTCTATATGAATAATTACCTCAAAAATATGTTCTGGATGTTGACTACAGCCACTTGGCATGAATTCACAGACTCTTGTCTTCATTCTTTATAGCTGAAAGGTAATTGACATAAAGCAAAAACAAAAGGAAGCTATATTTTATTCCTTCATCATTCTAAAATATTTGCTCCCAGAGCACATACAAACTGCATCCTCAATGTTTTGTTTTCCTTCTGCCAGCTCTGGGACACTTGAAATTTTCAAGCAAAGATGTACCAGTTGGTAAAGTGGCTATTCCCATAGGACTTTAAAGTGAGAGGCATTGTTTTTTTTCTGTTTTAAACGTTGTCACGGTGATCCAGGGAAGTTAAGATGTCGCATATTGAGAGAAGATAATACTTCCCAGCATCTAGTCAAGAAGAAACTTTGATTTCGCATAGACCTACATGGTTTTAAGTTTCCTTAAGAAGGGTAACTACTCTTTTAAGTTTCCTTAAGAAAGCCTTTTCCTGGAGTCACGGAGTTGATTTGGAGAAGTCATAGGAAGACCTCTGAGACTGCTTGCTTTTTGCAAGTGAATTAAAATGAAATATGAACTACAAGGGTGCATGTGTCAGCTCTCTTTGAAGAATGCTTCAGTAAAATTTTAACCTTTTGACTCAACTAGCTAAATATAAGTCACTTCACCTTTTACATATAGATTGGAATTTTGGCAACCGAACATTTATCACTGTATAATTAGCCTGAAGCTATGTAGCCTAATTTAGCTGTCTTTTGCTTTAGCATACAGGAGTAGCTAGGTGTTGAGTAAAACTGGGTCATGGTAAGGCATACTGCCCTTGGAAGTAGAGCTAACAGAGTACGCATTCTTTGCTGAAGAAGGTTGAAATAAGGACAATGGGGATTACCTCACTGTGTGAGTCTTTGTGATTCTCTTTACTAACTAGAGCTTTTAGAATGCATCTTGTCAGCTCCCAGAGCTTATTTGATTCACTAATACACATTAGTATGAATGCAACATCTTGAGTCATCATTATGCAAACTATTTGTCAGGCGATTTTCTATCAGTGTGCATTTTCCATGAATCAAATAGAGTTAATTTAATAAAATTATCAGTCAGCTTTCTCCACCACATAGACATCACATATGCAAATTATTACCATCAGTATTAATTGGTGCTAAATTATAGAAATCACATTTCATTCACCACAGTATCTGTTCCACTGAGCCAATACATTTTAACAAAGGACTAACAAGCTCTTTTCTAGGAAATAATTATAAGGCATTTCTCTTTGTGTAAGAACCCATTGATACGCACTATTTCAAAATTTGACAGTTAATTCTTGTAAAATATACAAGGCTTATATCTAGAGTGACCTTTTTATATAAATAAGAGTATTGTTCTGGTATCTTTTGTTGAAATTTTTATCACTGCTCCATAATATGGCCTTTGTTCCCGTGTCTAAGATCAGTTATTTGTGGTGTATATCTGGGATGTTTATTCTAGTCTATGTATCTATCTGTCTGGTTGTTTGTTTGTTTTGGTTTTATTTTGTTTAGCAATGTAATGCTGTTTTAATTTCTGCAGGTTTACAGTAACTAATGAAATCAGGAGGTAAAAATCCTCCGACACTCTTGCTTGATATTGGGTTGTATGTTCTGTGTATTTTTTATCCCTATGTATGAAGTTTCTAATGAGATAGATGATTTCAATAAAAAAAAACTTGCTGGTATTATGACTAGAATGCATAAAATCTACAGATTAACTAGAAACATATCGTTCATTTGGTGATGTTGAATGTTCTTATCTGCCAACATGGAATCTTTTGCTATTTCTTTGATTTTTATTTATCAGACATTTATAGCTTTCCTAACATGTACTTTTGCATGATATCTCAGATTTATGACTATGTGATTTTTAGGTCAAAATTCTATTTGTTCATCATCTGTAAACTATGACTTCTCATAATTCCCCAGTTCGCATCTCCACTGCTGGGACAGCAGTTTGTCCAGTGTCTTCCTCTCTCTTATAGATCCTAGATATGTTTATTTTACTCTTTCAAAATATCTCTGTGTTAGAATGGCATACTAGCTTATACTAGAAGAGTCTTTATTTCTCTCTGCTCTTTTTGAAAGGGAAGGATGCTGGTGATGCATTGTGTAACACTGAGACAAAAGCACCAGGATCCCGAGGCTCTGTGTAAGAGGAAAGCAATTCTGTTCTGATCAATTTCATATACTGCCATTAGCTACTTTGATATATAGATGGATTCTACTATACAAATAACAAAATAAATAGCTGCTAATGTGTGTAGAGGAAAAGTAGTTTGTTGGAAATGAATGGGTAGGTAAATATAAAGATAGCTGATACATAGTTATCAAATGTGTGCCTGATTGCTATAGGTGAAGAATGCACATACTGACCTGCTTGTGCTTTAAAACTTTTTAAATTAAAACATCTCTCATGTAAGCATCTGTAGCTTTTCTTTTAAGTCGTATTATTTAAGAGCAAGCTAATGTTTAACTGAATAAACACAGTAGGTACTTGCTTCTGCCTCAAAGAATCTCATTTCTGATACCCACTTTTTTCATTATTTCCTTCACCAGCTTCATCCCTGGGATGTTTTTTATTTTCTCTCTCTGAAATCAACAGTTCTACTTAGTAAAATAATTCTTTAAAATAAGCAAGCTATTATGAAATTTATCATCCTAACTTATGGAAGGAAAAATGATATACTGGGGAATGAAACAAATTACAAAGGGTAGAGGAAATGTGGAACTTAACATTCGCCATTTTCCATCAATAATGCTTTGTATTTCCTGGTAGGATCACTTAGACGTTCATTTACATATAGGGATAATGATGAACAAACCATAATATTCAAGTGCCCATACAATTTTGCCTTCTTTTTGACAATGCATACCCTTGCTTAGAACTTAGGTATAAAATGCATACTCTGGAAGTCTATCAACTACCATCAATGTTTGTGAATTTTCTAGTTGTTTTACATATACTCAAATTCCTGGAGTGAGGAATTAAAAAAAAAAGATATTCAGAGAACAGTGAAGTTATTTGATTCCTCACCTTGTCAGGAGAGAAAAAAATTCACATAATTTAATACCTTACATTCCTGTCTCCCTGTTTTTTCTTCTGCCTGTCACAGGAGGGCAATGCAGATGCATAACAATGAGACTCAGAAGGCAGCCACCCAAGGCATTTTCTTCACTAGGAGAAAGGTATTTCAATGATATTTACAAAAGTCTCTGAGAGGACAGTTACATAAGCGATTGTTAACCTTAAAGAGTTTGGGAGACAAAAAAAACTGAGAGGCAAGTAACTTCTGGAAAGTGTACTCAAGAACTGGGGAAAGACTATTTCTCATTTCCCTTGTTCTCAACTCTTGTGACATGGTGCAGGATTTTCTTGGTCCATTGCAACATGGCTAATCATTTTCACCTCTGATTTCTGCCTCTTTTAAATCCAGTATAGTATGAGGTTAAAAGTTAAGATCTCATTAAGAAGCTAAAGTCCTTACTTAACCTAGTACTTATTTCAACCTGCCCTCATGGTGCTTCTTCTCAGTTTATACCCTCCCTAAGAGCTGGACTGCATTTCTCTTACTAGAGTTCTATGATTCCTCATGAAAAAAGACATTTACACTTTTCCTTTCCTATATCTACTAGGGAAATTCCTGTCAAACTTTCTTTTCTTACCAAATTCCTGTTCAAAAGTAATACTGCTTGCTTTTTTGATTAAAGTGGACATCTTTAGCTGGGCCTGGTGACACATATTTCTGTAAACTTGCATTTATTAAGAAACCAAGGTAAGAAAAATGCAAATCCAAGAAATCCCTGTCTACACAGAGATCAAAGTCAGTCTACTTACTACATTCTAGAATAAACTTAAGATTGGTCTTTTCAATTAACTGCTGTTCCTTTGATACCATCATGATTATATAACATTATGTCCTAATAATTATATTCTTGTCCTAATAAACACCTTTTAAGCCAAGGACTTCAGCATCAGTACTCAGATTACTGATAGGAGTAATAGAACCCAAGTCATTTCTTGAAATGAGAAGAAATTTGGGATTCTAAACATAATTGATAACTCTCATAACCTGGATTCAGGTGTTCTATATCTAATAAGATTAATGTATAACAGGAGGCTTTCCAATAAGTAAAAATGGCATCCAATTGCTCACACCAGTAAGGGTCAAACCAACAAGCCTGTCAACCATGTGGACAGGCCAAGGACCCTTAGGATGGTAATTTATTTAAGAGACTCTATCTACAGAATAAAATCTGCCTAAACTGTAGATTGGCCCAGTGTTTGCATTTACCTTTGCATACTCTCACCTTGTGAGAGTACATGCTCTGCTCTCTGATGGTCCATTCTCACACTGACCACTGACCACTACCCACTCTCACCCTTGATTGTATTGAATGTTTGCTACCCTGCATTCTTCAATATTCTGCTGGTCATGGTTGGCTGTCTCTTTGTGGGCGCAGTTTCAGGCTACAGTCATCCAGTTTGAGGAAACTGTTGGGTTTAGCTAAAGGTTGTTTGTCAACCCCTATACTTAGACCATGGGGCAGCCTTGACATTTCAATGGGTCTGAGGTATTAGCCTCCTTAGCATGACCAAACACATGTCAACAATACACACTCTGCTCAATACATCCTTCAGACCTGAATGTCCAGGTAAGTCAGGACCTATGGGCCTTTGCCATTCTGAAGGAGGAACAGCTACTCTTTTTTTTTTAATTAAAAAATAAACACTTTAAAATCTTATTTAATTAATTAATTATATAGTTTATATCCCCATGAAAGTTACCCTTCTCCTCTCAGACCCACTCTAGCACAGGACCTCCTTGCTTGCCCACCTTGTATTCTCTGAGAAGAGGAAGACACTCCCGGGGTACTAACCCACCCTGGCACATCAAGTCACTGCAGAACCAGGCAAATCCTTTCCCACTGAGGCCAGACAAGACAACCCAGTTAGGGGAACAGTATCTACAAAGTCTAGTTGTTGGGGGACCCCTATGAATACCAAGCAGAACATCCTCTACACATTTGCCGAGGCCCAGGTCCAACCCAAGTATGCTCTTTGATTGCTGGTTCAGTCTCTGGAAGGCCCAAAAGGTTCCGGTTAGTTGGCTCTGATGGTCTTCCTGTGGACTTCCTATGCCTTCCGGGTCCCTCACTCCTTCCCCCAAGTTTCCCACAAGACTGTGCAAGCTCAGCCCATTGTTTGGCTGTGGGTCTCTTGCATCCGTTTCTGTAAGCTGCAGGGTGGAGCCCCTCAGAGGACAATTACGTTAGCCTCCTGTTTGCAAGAATAACAGTGCCGGGCGTTAGTTCATACCCATGAGTTGTGCTAGTCACTGTTTGGCTATTCCCTCACCCTGCCTCATCTTTCTCCTTGCACGTTTTATAGGCAGGACAAATCGTGGGCAGAATGTTTTGTGTGTGGGTTGGTGTCCTTATCCTTTCACTTGGAGTCTTGCCTGACTACAGAAGGTGGACACTTCAGAGTCCATATCCCTCTCTGCTAAAAATCTCAGCTAGAGTCAGCCACATAGACTCTCAGGATCTTCCTCCATCCCAGGTCTCTGGCATGGTCTAGAAATGCCCCTCGCCTACCAGCAGCCAATTTCCATTCCCTCTTCCTGCCCACTTACTACAGCTCTCCCTACATCTGGCTTTCTGGTTTTCTCCCACCCCTCTCCCACCCAGTTTCCTCCCTCCATCTGTCTCCAGGGACCATTTTATTTCACCTTTTGAGTGTTATTCAGGCACCCTCCCTTAGGCCTTCCTTGTTCTTTATCTTCTTTGGGTCTGTGGACTTTAGTGTGGGTAGCAGATGCTCCTTTATTAAGGGGTCAAGACACAGTCATCCTCAAAGCTCACAGAAAAATAATATTTCTATGAGTCCTAGCATCAGAACTAGGTGAGTCAGCAGTGCCTAATTACTGACAGGAAGAACTACCTCCCAAACAAATAGGAGATGAAGAAGCCATTCGCTTCTTGTATACAAACTAATGAAAACATTACCCAGTATAAGGAATTTTTGAAAAGAATATACCTTAAGATTTTGAAGAACAGTGTCTTCTGAACTCCAGAGGTGTCTGTGTTTTATTACAAAATTTTTAGACATCTTGTAATTTGCAAAAAAAAATTTAGTTAATGGTGTTTCTTCTCTTCAACTCTCTAGGCCGTCAATAAATGATGAAAAGAATGGACTTTAATGACCATAGGTAGAAAATGATTCTTGTAATCACTGTTAACTTTCCGGAAGCCCTGAGTGGCAGTTAGTTAGATCTGCAGTTAGAAGTGGCTGGTGAACTTTGGATAAAGCAATCTTAATTTCACAGTTGAGAGATTCCTATTTACTCTTTCTATCTACTTAGCCAGCCTCTATTCATTTGTTTCAGCCTGTCTGAAGGCTTCCCTGCCTTTACACTTTGGAAGAGTTTAGAAACATTCTTCACTTTTCTAAGAAGTTTTTACCTCCCCTCCCTTTGTATAATGGATAGGATCTGAAACTTTCATCTGAGATTCTAGGTATATAGTTCACCACACCCTTGCCAATATTTGATATTACATCCACTGCTTGTTTTATCCTGTCTGACAGGTATGAAGTGTTATCTCATTACAAAGTTAATTCCATTTCCCTAGTCATTAGATGGTTCTCGGCATTATTAAAATATTTCTGTTGCATTTACCTATTCTAATCATAAACAGTTACTTCCTGAGTTTAGCAAATAGTTAAGTTGGGGTTTTAATTTTTTTTTTTTTTAGTGTGTGTGTATGTGTGTGTGTGTTTTCTCATCGTTAACTGCCCTGTTGTGCTCACAAAACATTGTTTCTTTGTAGTCATACACCTCTGGATCTTAAAGCCTTTCTGCCCCCTCTTCTGTGCTTGTCCCTGAACCTCTGAAAGAAGAGGCCATGATATAGATGACCCATTTAGGGTTGAACATTCTACAGTTTCTTTTTCTCTATGACCTTAGAAATTCTGAGTCTCTTTGTTAAGTGCTCTCTACTGCAATAACTACAAACATACATAAATATATACATACATAAATATATAATTACAGAAATAAATAAATAAATAAATAAATAAATAGTGTCTCTGATGAGGGCTAACTGACGTACTCTATGAGAATTCCTTAGGCTCTGTGTAATATTATATTCTTTAGAAGTCGGGTTTTCTATAGTGCCAGATAGGCTTTAAACTTGCAGATTGGGCCTTATACTCAAGCAGAAAGTGGATAATTACTCCTATTATATTCCACTATTATACCAGTGGGTATGCCTTGCTAAGTTGGTCAATGTTGAAGTTGATTCAAAACTAGAAAAACTGATTTTTTTGTTTATTTGTTTTGTTTTATTTTGTTTTGTTTTTCAAGACAGGGTTTCTCTGTATAGCCCTGGCTGTCCTGGAACTCACTTTGTAGACCAGGCTGGCCTCAAACTCAGAATTCTGCTTGCCTCTGCCTCCCGAGTGCTGGGATTAAAGGCGTGTGCCACCACGCCTGGAGAAAGACTCATTTCTTTTCTCCCCTGGTAGTATGCCTGCACCCTCCAACATTATGAATACTAGATAGCAAAGATGAAACTTCCACATGAATCCACCTTGATTTTTCTATGATCTATAACTCAATTTTGTGGTGTCTTCAATAGGGTTTTATAATAGATAGCCCAGTGACTAAAGGTATTTGTGGCAAAGCATAAAGACCAACAGGAAGGAAAGAATTGACTTTTAAATGTTGCTCTTTGCCCTCCAAACACATATGCACTGTAATATGAATATGAGCACACATAAATTAACTAATTAATTAATATTAGAAAACAGCAGTTTGAGAGTGTATGTTTTACACATATGCCTATGGTGTAGTTTGAGTTTTTTTTTTTTTTTACCTTTACTTTCCTGTTTTTTTTTTTTTTTTGTCATTAACATCAAATTAGTTGGACATTTTGTATAGATATCTCAGTTTATGTTTATCCAACATTAAAATAATATAAATGAAAATATATCAGGTATTTGACTTTAATGTTAACATTCATGTACTTATATTTTTGTACTCAAATATTGTAATATTCTATTAATTACATTAACTGTTGGCCTAAAATCTGTTACAAATTCACTAGAATTGGATCCCCACTCCCTCCATCTGGAAGACACGAAGGAATGCTGTGTTTCCTAAAGTAAACAATGATCAGCTATAAGAAATTTTTATATTCCTAGCAGGTAGGTAGATATCTAAGTTAAAACCCTAAGTTAACCTAGCTGAATATATGACAGAGTAGGAAAGAAAAGATTGCTCCTTAAAATGGCTGCCAAAGATGTGCTGGCATGCACCAGTAAACACTGGAGCATTCCTGAAATTGCATTTTTAAAGCTGTATGATCAAGAGAACTGGAACAAAATACAGAAAAGTCAAAATGTTATTGACTTGTTATGCCAGGATTTTTATATAGGGTTTTAACACCTTAGCAACAAGAACCTCAGAAAGTGAGGCAAACTTAGTAACAAGAAGCCTAGGAGTCAATGATCCCTCTGTATTAAAGAGAAATACTTGTATTTCCTTGTAAGATTATAGGGGAGAAAGTTGAAAGTTGAAAGATGAGGGGGATAGGATGCTGAAATTGATATATTTTATATCACTACAAATACCCCCAAGTAGGTAACCTACATGTGGGTGTGGACAGTACTGGGAAGAGGGGCATCAGGGTTGCCAAGCACTTGGTGGCTCACCTCTTCAGGCCAGAGCTGATGTTCAGAAAGATGGTGTCAGCCAGGATCCATTAAAATTCTTTGGGTACATAGTATAATTATGAAAACATAATTTATACATTAAATGTCTTCTATAAAACTAAAAAAAAAAATTCATTGGGTAATGCATTATTAAAATAATTGAGGGCATGTGATGGCATTTAACTGCCAGAGAGTAGGAAGACACATCATCACAATGACTATCAAGGTCAAAAGAGCAGCCAAGAAGTCTTGGCCCATAGGGTATTATGGAGACAGTTTATAACATATGGCATTAATAGTGGGGGGGAAAGAGACAAAAAGCCAACAAGCCCACAGCTTCATATTTATGATTTTTAAATGGCGATAATGAAGCAAGAGACTCCAGGATATCACTCTAACAGTATTCACGGTCATTTTTCTCTCCTTGATTCTGAGCATGGCAACTAAGGGAAACCATCCTTAAGAGAATGAGACTGACTAGATAGTTGGCAGTATAAATACACCATCACTCCTATGAAATAACTTGCTAAGCAAAGCAGAATATCAAGAGACACTAAGTACAGTGGGACATAAGATCTTGATGACACTGGCATTCAGAGACTGTGATCAGACTCCCTTGTTTGGAGGGAGTATGGGGATATCAGGTGATTAGCTAAAATCTGACTCTATATTCACGGGGTTACAGATTGAACTCATGGTCATATCACAAGCCTTAAACATAATATAGTTGAAAATTATACACTTTGGAGCTAAAAAATAATTCTCAAATATGCTATGTTACTGAAGCCATAAAAACAATGACAATAAAACTTGACACCAGTTAAAATACTTCAGACCTAGGTAGTAATTGATAAGACTGTTGATGCTGCATTTAAGGACCTGAGGGACTTTATATTTATCCGTCTGGCCCTTGAGAAACTCGATAGGTTACAATATTTGATTGTAAATTATCATATTGTGTTCAACTGAGCACTGTTTCAACGAAAGCTATAAGTGTTGAAAACAATACATTGGCTTAACTTAAGTTAGATATGTGGGGTGAGGCCAGAAGTAGTGTCAATGCGTTCTCTTTTCCTTAATTAGAAGGTGTCAGAAGTAATTTGCGCTCATGTAGAAAGGACAACTGTTCTTCAGACTAAACTTCCCCTCAGGCATTCTGATAATAGTCTGAAGATATCTGTGTCATATGGCTGGAGTTTCACAAGAATACCATACCTGTACTGTTGATTCCACCTTGCAGGCTGTTGAGAAGTGGCTTCTATGCTAGAGAAATACATTTAAGATGACCAAAAAAAAAAAAAAAAGAAACTATAAAAAAGTCATACGATTATTGGTGTAATAGTAATCCATCACACAGAGCATCATGCGGTGTGTCGATTATATTATATAGGATGAAGACCCTGAAAGTAATTTTAGAATGGTAGTTTTAGTATCTAGTCCTATGTGTGAATGCAAGGAAACTTTGACATTAAATGTTATATTTGAAAACTTGAACATGTATAAAATGTAATTTTAGATACCATGTCACGAGAACACTCTCTTCATGGTATTAAAATATTGGTTTAGTAAGAAAGCAGAAGGAAAACATAAAGGTGGGTGGGTAAGGAGATGAGGGAAGAACTGGGGGGACTTTGGAGAAGGGAAAAAATACGATCAAAACACACTGCATGTAATTTTCATAAAATTAATAACAGCATTCTTTTCAAAGCATTTGCACTAGTGGTTCAAGCCAGGTGTCTTCACTCATTCCTGATGTTCTCACCTGACCAATCAAATTATTTTATATTCAACTGCTAATAGTAAATCAATCAAATCTGCCTGGGAGTATAGCCTTGTGCCAGCAAATCTGGCTTGAAACTTCGTTTTTAGAGACATAATTGCTGACTGTCCTTACATGGTATATTTCAGCAAACTGATGCAGATATACGGTAGCAGCTCTCAAACTATCCCACGCTGACCCCGACCAGCAGGAATGAGATACAGAACAACCGGGTTCCTTTTCTAGGCGGTTTACTCAGGATCCTTGATGAAGTTACAGCTTTTGGGAAAATGGCCCCGAACCCCACCGGGAGCGGCCATATAAACCCTGTCCTGGCCAATAGTAGGATGCCACATGGCTCCTGCTCATACTTTAGGTGAAGTCAGGCATAAGATCAAGCCACTGCTGACACAGCCTTATGCCAAATTAGGAGCTGTCCACGCCAGTAAGGCTAAGGCAGTCGGCACCATCTTTAAGGCGCGGCAGCAAGGCTCTCCACAGCTCCCCCTTTTTTATTTTATATGAATGAGTGGCAACCAGCTCTCCAGCAAGAAATATGTTCCAGGTCAGATCATTTCTAGGCCAGGCCATCAAGCCCGTCACTGAGTACTCACGCAGCACAAGCCTACTAAGGCCCAGGGTAAGCTGGTATCCCCTGTTGGCGTGGCCCCTGTCTTAAGCAATAGCCTGCCTGAACCCTAACCGTTGGGACCCCAGCATTCATAGCTGATAGGAGAAAAGCACACTCAAATAAGACCGACATTATTGCTTAACAGCAGTAAGCCAAACTGCGGTGTGTGTGTGTGTGTGTGTGTCTGTGTGTGTGTGTGTGTGACCGAACTCCAAGGCAATAATGACATTAGTCAACATAACAAGATCTCTCTCGTGAACCTGCGCCATTTTGCAGAGACACCACAGGCAACCAACAGAGACCAGGACCAGGCCTAAGGCTAAAACTCCTATGCCCGCCCATTCCCCAGATGGGGCACTGTTCGAAGACACTGCGCCGTCAACTTCTTGGTCATGGATGCGTCCCTTCGAACAGAAATCATTACAATGATGGCAAACCCGGGGTCCTGCTACAATTCATCAAAGCCAGGAATAATCGATATTTTTTGTAATAAACTGAAATAAAGGGTTAAGCAATCTTGCTGGCAACCTGCTAGTCCTTCAAGGATGCCAACCAAACTCCAGGGGAGGTACCATCCTCAATGGCTGTCAAAGCCTGATACACCACGGCTTTGTGATGTGCATGTTCTCACTTTAATGGACACAAAAGCCACAAACAAAATATACAACCTACAAAGACGACTGCTCCCCAAGCTAACATACCTGCCCACTCCTTAAAGAAGGAGGATGCATTAATGACCCAAGTTGTAAAGCTCTCTAGAGAAATTGGGTCAAGTCTGGTGCCATTCAGAGTGACAATTTGAGAAACTAAGTTTTTCGATAGCTCTTCCGCTCTCACTGACCAATTGCCCTTAAGGAACTCTGAGAGGAGACCACTCTGTTCAAGAAATTGATTAAAACTAGCTTTTAGAAGGGTTACACATAATCCTCTAAGCGAAGAAACACAAGATACCTGCACAAGTTTAAACAGTTCTTCCACACTTTCCTGTACCAGATCAATCTTTTGATTTACTAATAATAAGCCAGAAGACACATGAGCATTGAAATCCTCCTGAATGGCCAAGGCTGAGGCCATTTTCTCTACAACACTATCAATGGTATCTGCCATTTGGATTTGGTTGGTCATAGCAATAGCTGCTGTAGTAGCAGCTGCTGCTGAGATAACTATCACAGACACATGGCTGTGGTAATTCCAAAATCTCTCTTTTCTCGTATTAAATTCACAATAGGGAAATATTCAGGATTAGCCTCTACTGGAACAGGTACAAAGGTGGGTAATCTCGCCAATAGGTCTGTATCATTATTACCAGACCAACATTCCGCCAAAAAACATGTGATAGTACAGGAATTACTAGGAACCATTAGGATTATGGGTTAATAGAAAGAAAAAAGGAGGCCTAACATACACAGGTGCAGCATTATAGGAATAATTAGACAACAGATAATTATATTTTATGTTCGTTAAATTCACATCACTGCCTGTGCTTTGAAGGGCTGATATATTGTGCAGCTCAAAGGTTTTCCCTAATAGCCGAGCAAAGGGACTAAGAGAAGTGAAGGCTCCCCGTCTATTGGACAACAGCCACTTGTACCAAGGCCAAACATTGCGCTTCCCTGTATGATTGCCTGAATGGTTAAATTGTGTCCCTTTTAAAGGGAGAGAAAACTCAAATCCTGGAATAATTTCCTTATTATTATGTTTTTTTTTTTTTTACTTTGACATGGGGTATGCTCCGGAGGAAATTCCTGCTCAGGTGGACAAGACTGAAGCACTTTGCGAAAAGTAGAATTGGAAAGACTAAGAAAATTATTCGCATATGGCACCGTACCATTTTGAATCATAATCAAGGTAGTACTATTAAGAGGTGCAGAGGCATTTGTCAGAGTGCTCCCACTCCCCTCTGTAGCCCCAGAAGCAACCCAGGCAAGAACAGAAGCAAGAAGTCCACTGCCCACAGGGCTGCTCTCCATAAGATCCAACCAATTAGCTAATAGGGTCCGTTTTAGCCATACACAAGGAACCTTTCTGTACTTCAAGGAAAAACAAAGGGTACCATTAAGGGTAAAATTGGTAACAGAATATATTTGAGGAAGATCATTATTAGGAATAATACATGGCAACCCTCTAGTGCAAGAAGTAGAATAGAAAGTCAGTAGCACCAACGAATTGAATTACTGTGTACTGGCATTGGTATGTGCCAAGTTCTATCTACGGCCCAAAATTCAAGAGTCTCACTCATTGATAGCATCAGCCATAGGGACAGTTCCATGGTGATTAGTCGCAGACTTGTCAAGCTCAACAATCAGATCAGGGTCACCAGGGCCGTCTTCATTCTTCCTCACCAGCCGTTCGGGCACCCACACAGGATCTTGTTGGTCCTGTGGGAAAACACAAACGGAACCTCATGCCCATGTCAGCACAGGATCGGGTCCTTGCCACAGACCCTAAACATTAAAAATCTTGAGGAAAATACAAATATATTTAAAAACTTAATAATGTGACATCAAGAGCATGACTTGATTCAAATTAAACTATTTTGCTCTTCCAGAGCCACTCACTGTTCAATGGAAATACAGCCCCCTAGTTGGAGAAAGCATGTGCAGCCAAGTTCACCCCAAGGGGAAACTCCAATGGTAACAATGTTCTTCTAATGGACTGATTAATAAACAGGCAAGACAAGGATGTGGAGCCAGTTGACCTTTCAGAAGTTGCCTTAGGCATGATAGATGATTGTGTTTTAGAAAATAGGTCCTTCCTAGATCCATCTCTAATCTAAGGTTGACAACTGATATTTACATTTTTCTATTGAAAATATATTCTTTCATCACATACTATATCATGATTATCATGGTTTCCTCTCCCTCTATGCCCCCCCAGTCCCTCTCCTCCCCTCACATCTGGATTCAGCCCCTTACTTTGTCTCATTAGCAAAGTACAGGTTTCTAAGTAGTAATAAGAAAATATCACCAGGGGTTGGAAAGATGGCTCAGTGGTTAAGAGCACTGACTGCTCTTCCAGAGGTCCTGAGTTCAATTCCCAACAACAACATGGTGGCTCAAAACCATCTATAATTGGATCTGATGCCCTCTTTTGGTGTGTCTGAAGACAGCTACAGTATACTCACATACATAAAATTAATCTTTTAAAAACAATCTTGAATGCATGCCATTAATTTCAATACAACTTCCAATTTCTTTGTTTAAAAAATCACCAAAATATGATTAAATCAAAACTATACACATCAGAGTTGGACAACACAAATAGAAATATCAAGAAAAGGCACAGGAATCAGAGACCCAGTTGTCCACTCACTCAGGAATCCTAGAAGAGCATGAACTGAAAGCCATAACACGTATGCAGAGGACCTGATGCAGACATGCACAGTTCCCTTGCTTTTGACTCAGTCTCTGAGTTCATGTGAGTTTTGATCCTGTTGATTTAGACAGCTTTGCTTTCTCGGTGTCCTACATCCCATCTGCCTCTTCAGCTCTTTCCACCTCCTCTTTCATGGGGCTTTCCTGAGACCAATGGGGGAATGAGAATTTAATGATGACATGGCACTTAGGGTTAGTGCTCTAACTTTTTTCAACTGCTTACAGGTCTTTATTCACTAAAGGGGTGGCACTTTCCCTTTCCCAGGCTGCCTCTCATTGAGGGTTCCACCAAGCTCAATGTCCTCCTGTCAGGGGGAAGGTCCACATGGCCAGGCACCTGGTTTGGAGAAGGACTTCATCCCTTTCTGGGAGTTGCTTGTCTTTGTTGTCAGGAAGAAGATGGGGAGGGACACAGGACATCAACACTCAGAGTTCCATAAAATGTCCAGCTGGGTAGTAGGGACTGGGGGTATCCCCCAGCCTCAGCAGCCTGAGGGCCTCAGGAATCAGGCTCCCAGGATAGCACCACAGATGCATATCTGGGCAAGGGCTCCTGAGTGGTGGCGTGCATTCGGGGAAAAGTCAAGGGAGGGCTGCAGTAGGGGTGGTCATTATGTAGGCTGAGTCAGGAGAAATGGGTGGCCATGTTCTCCCCAGACAGGAATTGCTTGTGCAAATATTCCCTGGCATCCAGGCCACGAATCACCCCAGTGGTGGCCCATTGTCTTGACTTGGGGGACCTTGCCACAGGGGCTGTTGCAGGATCATTATGGCTGAGGGTTCTGCAGATAGAGGGGTGGGATTCAAGCAGCAGAGGTGGAGCCCTAATTTCTTAGCCATTATGATGTGTGTAAGGTAAAATCTCAAAATTCCCTTGATTTGCATGACCCTGATGGCTAAAGATGTTAAACATTTCTTTAAGTGTATCTTAGACATTTTCCTTTCCTCTTTTGAGAATTTACTGTTTAGATCTGTATCCCATATTTACATTGTTTGTTTGTTTTTTCCCTCTTTGGTATCTAGTTTCTCAATTTCTCTTTATATTTTGCCTATTAATCCTCTATTGAATGTGTAGTTGTTAAAAAGAATCTTTGCCTAGTCGTCTATTGTTTGCTGCTTTGTCAGAATGATGGTGTCTTTCATCTTACAGAAGCCTTTCAGTTTCATAAGCTCCCATTTATTAAATGTTTATCTCACTGATGCTATCATTTCCATGTAGAGACAGACATTTTACCTGTCAGAGCTTTCTACAATTGACTAACTTTTAAAATAGTTCAGTGATCTTGAAAGACTGAGACAAGCTCAGACTGGAGTAAACAGGCTATTCATTTAGCTTTTATTTTACATATTAGTCTTTCATTGTTACCTGTGAGTATTGCAGTAAAGCTACAACGAATATATACCCTGGCAATGAAAACACAACCCACAGGAGAATGGAATTAACATTAAGTATAATTAGCCCCATAACATCCCACTTGTAGACATATAGGTTTATAAGTGTACTTTGTAATTGTTACCTCCCCTTTAGTAAATATACGATGAAAGAGATAAAATAGACTTGTATGAACTAATAATCTAAAGTACAAAAATAAAGAACTTATGTTAGAGATATAGGAAAACCAATAAACAAGAAACCAAATCAGAACTAGTAGAATAATGTGAGGTATAGTATCCAGTGTCCAGGCTTGCATCATCTGTTGGATGTTCTGAAGAAAGCTTCTTTAAAGTTGTTTCTGAGAGGGTAGCATTAAAAACTCTGGGCAACACTCCTAAAGCCATATTCCCCACTCAGTCAGATTCAAAGACATGCTAACTCCTTTCCAGAGGCTCTGAAGAAATTTCTGCATTCTCTGTAATGATGTGTGCACAGGTGGTTCTGTTCTTAGCGACCTCAGCCCTACTTCTTGCTCTTCTGTAGATACATCTAAATAGATGAGAGTCAAAGTAAACCAGAGATTTTCAGGAGCATTTCACTAGGATGTTATAGGAAAAACCATGGTTATTGAAGGGTGCAAACTAGATCTCTACACAAAGCAAGTAGGGTCATATCTGAAAATTAATCACTGACTTTTTTATTCCATCTTCTTCATACTACCTCCCATGTTTAACCCTGTGTCTGTGCAGTCATGCTTATATGTGTGTGGTCATGTGTGTGTGTGTCTATGTCTATATCCAGGTATATAAGTTCATGTGTATTCAAAAGCCATGTACTACTGTGTGAGTAGGAGGTCAGTTAAGTGCCTGGCTGTCACTTTTTGCAGTATGTTTTGACACACTCTCACCTGGAATGTGCACTGTCAACTAGTTTAGACTGTCTGCACAGAGAGCATGAGGGATCTGCTTCTATCTCCTTGAAGTACAGATTATAAGCACACTAAAGAACCATACCAAGGTTTAACATGGTTTCTGGGGGTCTAATATCAATTCATTATACTTGTTTACCAACCATTTTGTAATAGAGAGTTTTTTTTTTTCCATAGACATCTTGTCAGCATGGGCTTGATGGTAAGTTTCATGGCTAGATTCTCATCTCCTCACATTTTCCATGAACCTATCTGTACTGGCTAGTTTTTGTGTCAACTTGACACAGCTGGAGTTATCACAAAGAAAGGAGCTTCAGTTGAGGAAATGCCTCCATGAGATCCAACTGCAAGGCATTTTTTCAATTAGTGATCAAGGGGGAAAGACCCCTTGTGGGTGGGACCATCTCTGCACTGGTAGTCTTGGGTTCTATAAGAGAGCAGGCTGAGCAAGCCAGGGGAAGCAAGCCAGTAAGGAACATCCCTTCATGGCTTCTGCAACAGCTCCTGCTTCCTGACCTGCTTGAGTTCCAGTCCTGACTTCCTTGGTGATGAACAGCTGTATGGAAGTGTAAGCCGAATAAACCCTTTCCTCCCCTACTTGCTTCTTGGTCATGATGTTTGTGCAGGAATAGAAACCCTGACTAAGACACTATCTATTCTAGTCCACAGAGCAAATGGTTCATTGCTCTGAAGTTGTAAATCCTTGGTTGTAGCTCTGTACAGTAAACAGGAATAAGTGGATAACGTAATTGGTTTTGTGGTGGACTCTAGAGAACATACAAACTAAGGAAAAGAATTATGTGTGTTTTGTGTGTGTGTGTGTGTGTGTGTGTGTGTTAGCTTGGATTTCCATTGCTGTGAAGAGACACCATGACTAAGGCAAATCTTATAAAGAAAAATAATTTGGGCTGGCTTACAATTTTAGACATTATTTAGATAACATATAGTTCAATATATTACCATCACTGCAGAAAGTACAGCTGTGTGAAGGCAGATACAGTGCTAGAGGAACCTAGAGCACTACATCTTGATCGACAGACAACAGAGAGACTGTGTCTAGCATTAGGTGTACCTTCAGCCTGCCTCCAAAGTCACACTCTCCATCCAACATGGCTCAACCTACTCCAATAAGGTCACACTTGCTAACAGCACCATTCCCTATGGGCCTATGCGGGCCAATTACATTCAAATTACCACAAGATATATGTGTGCACACTTATGTCCTTTATATACATACACACATACACACACAGACACACACAGACAGACACACACTTACAATGTATTTTGACATGTGCTAGTACATAAATAAAGGGTCAGCAGGTTGAGGGAGACAGCAAAGAACCCATAGCCAATAAAGCCTTGGTGTTACTGAGCAAAGAAACATGTCATATTTGGCAGGCAGAACTCATGTCTTAGGGGTGGCAATAGGTATATTTCCAGGAACTGAATTTGAATTTATTGGCTAAGGTTATAAAGCTTTTCTTTTGAGAAGTGATGTGCAAGTTACTTATGTAACCCAGTTTCTCTGCATCTTGGTACTTAAACTAATTCTTTCCAACCTAGTATTCCACAGACTCAAGAACCAGACTGTGAGGAGTTTCAATTACCACCTAAATGCTTTCCCACAGTCAAGCAAGTCAGAGAGATATCACAACCTAACCATCGGGGTCCTCTACAATAATTCATTACTAAGGTCCACTTTGACATACAGAGTATTGGAGAGTCATGGCCTGGCAGTCCTGAACACTGAATGTCTCATGTGTTTGAGAGTTTCCCAGGGGCTGAGGGACGATGAGGTTGACTGGCTGTAAAGCTCCATTTCCACACATGGACTATCCATTGGTGGTTTTATGAGATCTGTCAGAGGTTTCTGAAGTGTACTGGTCATGTGTTCATTTTCTGAGATGAAAGGTCACTCACTATGTAACACATAATGACCTTTTGGGACAGTTGAGAGTTGTCCAACTTGGAAATCCTCATCTACCTGTGCCATCCACAAGAATGCCACAAAAAATAAATGTCCTTTGGACAAGAAAAGGGAGCTCCTTTCACAGCATGCTGCAAGGATCCTGGAGTGTCGATCTTGATCATTTTCAGTGACATTATTAGGAACATCTACATGGGATGAGAGACAAAGTTAAGCCCTCTTTTTTATAAAAAGGCAAGCAAAAGTGTTTTCAATAATCAGCACCCTAGGAGATGTAACTTCTAGGTCAAGCCAGAAACCTGATACCTAGATGTCACTGAATCAGTAAGCAAGAGGTTTCCAGGGTGCAATGGGTAGGACATTAGTAAAAATACCCAGCAAAGGGGAGATAGAACATGCAGATACCATCTCCATAGGCATGGCCCCCAGTTGAGGCATTGAGCCACCTACCCATCTGATATATTTTTTTAATTTTTTAATTATTTTCTTCATTTACATTTCAAATGCTATCCCAAAAGTCCCCTATACCCANATGCAGCAGAGACTGATGGAAAGGCCATCCAGAGATTGTCACACCTAGGATCCATCCCACCTACAGATACCAAACCCAGACACTATTGCTGATACCAAGAAGTGCTTGCTGACAGGAGCCTGATATAGCTGTCCCTGAGAGGCTCTGCCAGCACCTGAGCTATACAGATGCATATACTCACAGCTATCCCTCAGACTGAGCCCAGGGACCCCAAGGGAAGAGATAGGGGAAGGACTGAAGGAGCTGAAGGAGATTGCAACCTTATAAGAAAAACAATATCAACTAACCAGACCACCTAGAACTCCCAGGAACTAAATTCCCAACTAAAGAGTACACATGGGGGACCCATGGTTCCATCTAAGTATGTAGCAGAGGATTGTTTTATCTGGCATCAATGGGAAAGGAGACCGTTGGTCTTGTGTAGGCTTGATACCCTAGTGTTAAGGGACTACTAGAGAGATGAGGTAAGAATGGGGAGTATGGGGTGGGGGTTATATCCTCATAGAGGCAAAGGGGAGGTGGTATGGGACAAGGGGTTTGTGGAGGGGAAACTACAAAGGTGGACAACATTTGAATATAAATAAAGGCTGGAGAGATGGCGTAGCGATTAAAAGCACTAACTGCTCTTCCAGAGGTCCTGAGTTCAATTCCCAGCAACCACATGGTGGCTGACAACCATCTATAATGGGATCTGAAACCCTCTTCTGGTGTGTCTTCATTTAAGTAAAATAAATAAATCCTCAAAATTAAAAAAGAAATGTAAATTAATGAAATAACCAATTAAAAAACAGAAAATGGGGTATATTTACACAACGGAGTATGACATAGCAGTTTAAAAGAAGAATGGCATCATGAATTTTTCAGGCAAATGCATAGAACTAGAAAAAAATTCATCATGAGTGGCATAACCAAGACCAAAAAGATAATGATATTTATCATTTATAAGCAAATATTATCCATAAATGAAATGATAATCAAGCTACAATCTTTAGACCCAGAGAGGTGAGTTTAAGCAGAGACCTAGAAAGGGACCATATGAATCTTCATGGGAGGAGGAAATAAAATAGACTTTACATGTAAAGTAGGGCCAGGTGGGGATGGGAGCAGATGGGGACTGGAGTTGGGTGGGGTTCATCAGAATGAATGGTGGGGTTGGGGTGGAAGGAGAGTGCACCAAACACTGGGAGAAAAGATTGGAATTTGGGGACTTTTGTTTTGGAAACGAGGTGCAGTGGAAAATTTCTGGAATTTATAAAGGTAATCCTAATGAGGACTCTTAGAAATGGGTAGTGTGAAGACTCAACTGGCCATCCCTGGTAGCAGGCAGAGCTTCTAGTAATGGGACAGCATTGCATTCAGTTGAGTTCTTGGCTGAAAGATCCCATGGAAATTCTCAAATAACCCAGGCTGCTGCCAAGAACAAAAGGTATCCAAGGGGAGCTCCACCTTCTCTGAGGAGAAGGCAAAGGGGTAGTAGGAGGAGGAATATGTAGGACTCTGACTGGGAGCAGAGAAAAGAAGTGGGTCAGAATAGAAGTGTAAAGTGAATAAAAAAATAAACTATTGAAAAACATTAAAAAGAACAGTGAGTGGACATGCCCTAAAGTTCAAGCCAATTTGTGTTTCTCTCAGCCATTTGTGAAAGTATTCTGAATGCAAATTCAAAGATGATTTTGGAATTGTACTGAAATATTTCAGACTTTTGGTTTGTAAATATTATCTATCCAACATTGCAGAGAGATGGTCCAACAGGATGCCCTCCATTTCACTATCTTCATGTAAGCCTGTGACTTTGGGTACATGGCCACTGCCCTTCTCAGGAGAACAAGTATAGAGCTACAAAAGGAATGCATATTCACATGTGAAAGCTCTGGTGAAATATATTCTTTATCTCCTCAGGCAGGTTTCATAGCCAAAATGCAAAGTATCTAAGGTGGGCAGTGAATCAGGTTTATCTACCTGCTGGGTGGCTTTCACAAAGAGATCCACCTATAGAGTCCCCTGATATCATTAGCAATTTGGAGTGGATGTGTGTAGTTGGGCGGTAGAACAGAAATATTTCATTGTCTACCAGAGCATGTTCTTCTGATGCTCTGTGCAGTCTCTGAGCCCCTCTAGAGCTCAGGCATGATATGATAGTCACTCATGAGAAGTGTAGGTGAAAGGTGCTCACCTCAGTCAGAGTCCTGAATGCTGAGTGTGCACATGCTCATGTCAGGAATTATCTGGGTACATGCTTCAAGATGTTGTCAGGCATCTACAAGAGAAGGCTTACTTTACAATGAAGCTGCCAAAAAGATTCTTTCACCTGCTCAAGTCCTATGGCCTTTCCCACAGGATCAGGTTTATTTTAGGTGGAATTCAGTACCTTGAGAAACAGGTATACATTTTCTCCTTATATGACATACCTGAGAAATAACTCAATGAGGCTCTTGAGGAATTGCTGTCTGAAGGGATTGTTCTAGCCTGGATGCCTGCTGCTGTCCTGTCCCATGAACAAACTCTTGGAGTCAGGAGGAGAAGCAGTTTCCCAACCACCTGTCTGGGTTGGACACTGTACATTCCATACACCATCTTGTTTAACACTTGCCTAGATGAGTCAGAATGCATACATGGTGAAAATGATCCTCCAACACAAAACTTGTCTAACAGAGCCTGCAGATGTGAGAGGTGAAGGCAGGGTCAGTGAGAGATCTGGAGTCTAGTGTAGACACTAAGACTACAAGGGAATACAGTGTGTTAGTGATCATCATATCTGAGTCAAATATTTGAAACAGTGTACCAGTCAATCACACTCTTGTCTTAAGAGCAAGTTACTGAGCATCTATGTGACTCAAATTTCTTCTCTGGGAGATTAATATTACTGGACAATATAAGGGTCAAGTGTGGGTAGGTTCTAGTAAAAATAGCTGCTGTTGACTGCAACTCTCCAGGTGTCTACATCAGGCAGACTCAAGGGAAAGGAAGGTGCTGAGTCTGTGAGTGTGGTGCTAATAAGCTGACTTCTCTTTTCTCAGGTAACAGGGTAAAGGCAGCAACATGATCCCTCAAGTGGCTGGAACACAGAATGTCCACACTAGGTTTTACTGGCCTCTTGAGCATCAGTTCTGCACTGTGAAATCACATACTTAGAATCAATGGCACATGTAGCCGAACAATCACCTGTGCAGTCTCTCCTGGGAATCCTTGATATGGCTACATTACTCAAGTATCCTTTGCCTTGGTCCTGCTTTCAGTAAAGTGTATGAGGAATGAAGACCACATTAGTGGACACTAACTGACAAGCAGACCAGCTATGGGCCAAGTAAAAAATGACTAAGTACTTCTTGGCTGACTTCTTCTGCTAGGTTGTGGGAACTCTC
>LR754032.1:84416-100645 GCA_902729485.2 Mus minutoides
CTGTTATTTGCCCAGGGCTTCTCCACCTGCTGATGGCTGTCCCCATAGCTCAGTTGGTATTTTAAAATATTAAAAGTCACCATTACATCATGTTGAAATCGCCGATGTGTTAAGGATGAAACAATCTGTTCACAGGAATAGCCAATGGTGCACATTGTGTTCACAATCCTGGGAAGGATTTCTTCTGTGGCAACCAGTCGATGGTCTTGAATGTGGCCCAGCCACTGTTGTTCCACAAGCTGATGTACTGTCATCCTGTCCCAGGTAGAGACCTCGAGTAACCGTGCAATGATGAAGCAACACGGAATTGACAAGTGGTAAGGAATGGGACACATTGTAGTAGTGATGATCCTGTGCATATCCTCAGCGGTGTGTCCTACATATGGAAACTGCCCTGTGACCAGAGCATACAGGACAACGCCCAGGCTCCACATGTCAACTGCCAGGCCATCATAGGGTTTCCTTGCCAAGATCTCAGGGGCGCAATAGGGTAAGGTGCCACAGGGCTCCTCCAACATCTGCCCTTCTGTGATTTTTATTGCAAAACCAAAGTCACAAAGCTTTGCATTTCTTGCTGCATCGACCATAATGTTTTCCAATTTAATATCCCTGTGGGCAATGAGCCTTTGGTGGAGAAAGAGAACCGCTGACACGACCTGCTGGAAAACATGTCTAGCCTCCTCCTCTTTCAGACAGCCCAGTGCCATGAGGTGTTTCTGAAGGTCCTGTCCTGCCACATACTCCATGATCAAGTAAGTTGTTGTCAGTGTGTCAATCAGGTCAAAAAACCGAACAATGTTCCTGTGTTCTAAAGATTGAAGGATTTCCGCCTCCGAAATGATGTTGGCCACACTGTTGATGTTTTTCTCAAGGACCTTGACAGCCACCTGTATTCCTGTGGGAAGGTGGCAGGCGAGCTTTACCTCACCGAATGAACCACAACCCAGAGAAAACAACATCCTGAAATCCTTTTCAAGGATGTTCTCTTCCATGTGGCTGGCCATGATGTTTTGCTCAAGCTCAACCACCTATTCTCATATAGAACCAGGGATATACGAGGCTAGAAATAAAAATTAACACAATTTTAAAATGAATTTTTTGTTATGAAATCTGAGATCTCCCAAACAACCCTATGATGCTCCTCAAGGACATATAAATACCAGAATACCCCAACCACAACCCAGTAGAAGAAGAGTTCTAGAAAAGGTCAGAGATGATTTCGGTGAATGGGGTCATGCAAAGGGAACTACTTACAGCACAGCAATAATGAGCTGCCTATTTTCAAGACCACCATGTAAAATGTTCACCAGATTGATCAAGTGAGATCTGATATACTTTATAGAACAGAAAACAATAAGCTGATATTCTACACATACAATACTATGACTACAATCCAGATGAAATTTCAGAGATCATTCAATTTTTAATGCTTACAGATATTAGAAAATATGAAAGGAGATTTTAGACATGTGTTAATTTTCAAATAAGATTAAATAAAACAAGTAAACACAAGAATCATAAGCAACAATTATGGGGTATCAAAAATATAAGTCCCATCAAAGCAGTGCCCAGGCCTCATGGATTCCCCAAATGTATAAAAATTTGGAGAAAAATATATACCAGACTTACAGAAATTACTTCATGAAAGAGAAAACAAAGGACTATATCCAAACTCATCCCTTTAATGTTACCCTCATCCTAAAACCAAATAATCACAATGAGCAGAGAAAGCATAAGCTCCATTCCTTGGTGAACATATATATGAAAATTGTTCATGAGAGAAAATTGTTCCTGCTGGATACTTCACATCCATTTCAGGAATAGATTACAGAGCCCTTCATTTACAATCAAAATAGCCTCATGCAGAACAAAAGGACAGTTTGTAACAATGAAAATGAACAACAGCATAGCCTATAAGTGGTCTCTGGAGAAGACTACATACTAATTGCTTTGACCAGTGAACTCTTGAGGGACGAGGAAAGTCGCTGCAAGTAGACATAGTTTGACTTGAAAGAATGCAGTTCCACAAGCAGAAATGGGTTACATTTTTGTCTCTTGTGAGTGAGGAGAAAGGAGGATCCTGAGCTGTTATAAAAGTCTTACTATCAAGCAGGGTGGTGGTGGCACACAACTCTAATCCCAACACTTGGAAGGCAGAGGCAGGTAGACTTCTGAGTTCGAGGCCAGTCTGGTCTACAGAGTGAGTTCCAGGAAAGCCAGGGCTACACAGAGAAACCCTGTCTTGAAAAACAAAACAACAAAAAAAGTCATACTATCAGTACAAAGACAGGGTAGACTGAAGGAAATATTCAGGAGGAAATGATCCATGTCCAGGATATGCATGCCTACAGGGGTTCCCAGAGATTGAACCACCAATCAAAGAGAGAACATGGGCTGGACCTGGGTGTCTGCCACTCCCAGTACACATATGTAGTATAAGTACAGCTTGGTTTTCATGTGTGTTTGCAACAACTGGAGCAGAATTAGGAGAAGATATATATGAGACGGTATTGGGAGGAAAAGTAGGCAGATATTGGGATGTAAAGTAAATGAATAAAATGAAATGGCTTATGTGTAACATACTTAAGTGTAATATAAACTTAGTGCAGTATATTATACTTGTTTTGTAATTATGATTATGACAATCTCACCATATAATATGACATGACATTTTGTAATCATACAATAGTATAATTATAGTTTCCAATAATAAATTAGTATATATTACAATATAAATAATAAATTATTTATAATTAAATAAATAGGGAAATATGCTAGGCAGGAGTCTAGCATAGTCATCCTCTGAGAGACACCACATTTCAGCTGACTCATACAAATGTAGACATACACAGCCAAACAATCAATAGAGCTTGAAGAATCTTATGAAAGAATGGGAGAGAGGAACATCACAGAAATAAAAACAGAATCAAATGACCTGAACCCTCGAACTCTCATAGTCTGAAATATCAACCAAAAAGCATATGCAGTTGGAACTAAGCCTCCTCCACATATGTAGCAAATGTGCAGATTAATCTTCATATGGGTCATGAAAAACTTGAATGGGGGCTTTCCCAAAAGGTGTTGCCTATACATGAGATATACTTTTCTAGCCTGGGGTGCCTTGTCTGTCCTCAGTGGGATAGAATATATCTAGGCTTGCAGAGACTTGATGTAACAGGGTGGGGGGAGCCCTGGGGACTACACACTGAAAGGAGATGGGAAGAGGGTGAGAGGAAGGATTGTGGGAGGGGATTAAGAGGAGGGGTGGCAGTGAGCAGGAAGTAAAGTGAATAAGTTAAAAACAAAAAGATACATGTTATATACAAGGAAAAAGTAATGAAGGGAATAAGACTAGACTGGCTATGTAAATAGGACCCAAGATTTTGCTGCATTACTTTTAACATGTATATAACATGTATCTTTTTGTTTTTAAAAGGAAACCCACATCAGTAACAAAGACAGACACTACCTCAGAATAAACAGCTGAAAAACAATTTTGTAGGCAAATGGTCCCAAGAAACAGTCTGAAGTAGGCATTCTCATATTCAATAAAATTGACTTTCAACCTAAACTTATCAAAAGATAAGGAAAGACACTTCAAACTTGTAGGAAGTCTGCAGCGCTGAGCTGCGAAACGCTGCCCGAGTGCCTGACTGGCAAAATGCAGCCCTAGCGGCTGAGCGGCGAAATGCAGCACGAGTGCTGAGTGGCAAAACACAGCCCGAGCTCTGACTGGCAAGACCACCTGAGCTCCGGCAAGCTGTCCAGCTCCGGCAAGCCATCAGGCTCCGGGAGCTGTCCGGCTACCCGCCATTACAAGATGGCAGGGGACCGGCTGGCTGTCAGGGAAGAGAGCCTAGTGCCCATGCGCAGCTCTCTCTTCAGGCCCTCCTCAAGCAATAGCCCCTCCCTAATGGGCAATATGCTAATGGGTGTGGCTTGTGGTACCAATGAACAGGCCACATGCTAATGAGGTGTGTCTTGGTGCAGCAATCTGCAACCACTATGACACCCTCAACCCTTCCCTGGGAGAGTATAAAAGCAGCAGCTCTGCTGATGTCTAGGGTCCTGGGAATCAACTATCAAGGTGCTCCAGAATAAAGCTGACTGAGAAGATCCTGGTGGTGGCGCGTCTTTCTTGCTGGTCGAGGGAGGAGTGTCGCAAGTGGTGCCGAGAACACCGGAACCGAAGAAGATCTTCGTGGGAACTGAACTCTTCAAGAACCGAAGAAGAAAGCTGGGCGTGGTGGCACACACCTTTAATCCCAGCACTTGGGAGACAGAGGCAGGTGGATTTCTGAGTTCAAGGCCAGCCTGGTCTACAGAGTGAGTTCCAGGACAGCCAGGGCTGTACAGAGAAACCCTGTCGAAAAAACAAAAACAAAAACAAAACAAACAAACAAAAGAACCGAAGAAGATCTTCATGGGAACTGAACTCTTCAGGAACCGAAGAAGATCTTAGTGGGAACTGAACTCTTCAGGACCCGAAGAAGATCTTAGTGGGAACTGAACTTTTCAGGAACTGAAGATTATCTTTGTGGGATCAGAACTCATCAGCTATGGTGCGGCACCGGTATGTTACCCAGAATATTTTAGAGAGGTTATGCTTCCCTGTATTGTTGACAGGAAAAGGGAGGCTAGAACCTACTCTTAAATATTAAGGGGGAACAAGAAAAGGGTATTTACCCCTCTCTCAAGGAAGGGTGTGATACCACCTTGATGATAAAGGTATCAGCTCAAAAATAAAGCAAGAAAAGTTCAGAAGAAGATAGACCTCAGTAAAGTTCCCAGGTAAATGGGAAAAGAGAAAGTTCTCGGGTAAGAGACAATAAAGAAAAAGAGTGCAGTTAGAAAAGAAGTCAGTAATCATGGGCTCTTCTCTTTCACATCCATTTTTTTGGGGGGGGGGCTCTTCAGGAGCTGCTTGTATCAAAAAAATTGAAAAATCAAACAATCCACTCTTGAGAGGTTTTCGAAGGAGTGTGATACCGTGGCCCCTTGGTTTGTGGTATTGGGGAGTGTTACTGTTCCCTGCTGGGACAAACTTGGCAGAGACCTAGATTTTGCCTGGATTCAGGGCACATTGAAAGCAGGTGTGAAACTAGTGTGGATGCTATGGTTTTTCTTAGGGTTTTTGGAACCAGTAAAATTTTGCAATTGCCATCTACAGTCATGGTAAAGGAATGTTTTGTTTAATGTGTCTTTGTATTTCATCCTAAAACAAAAGGATATACCTTTTTCTCAGCACCTCATGGCACCTTCTCCAAAATTGACCATATAATTGGCCACAAAACAGATCTCAACAGATTCAAAAATATTGAAATTTTCCCATGCACCCTATCAGATCACCATGGACTAAGGCTGTTCTTCAATAACAACATAAGAAGCAGAACACCATCATTCACTTGGAAACTGAACAATATTCTACTCAATGATACCTTGGTCAAGGAAGAAATAAAGAAAGAAATTAAAGACTTTCTAGAGTTTAATGAAAATGAAGCCACAACATATCCAAACTTATGGGACACAATGAAAGCATTCCTGAGAGGTAAATTCATAGCTCTGAGTTCCTACCAAAAAAAAAAAAAAAAAAATGGAGAGAGCATACACGAGTAGCTTGGCAGCACATCTGCAAGCTCTAGAACAAATGGAAGCAAATACACCTAAGAGGAGTAGACAGCAGGAAATAATCAAACTCAGGGGTGAAATCAACCATGTGGAAACAAAAAGAACTATCTAAAGAATCAATCAAACCAGGAGCTGGTTCTTTGAAAAAGTCAACAAGATAGACAAACCCTTGGCCAGACTCACTAGAGGGCACAGGGATAGCATCCGAAATTAACAAAATCAGAAATGAAAAGGGAGACATAACAACAGATCCTGAGGAAATTCAAAACACCATCAGATCCTTCTACAAAAGGTTATATTCTAAAAAATNGCAATCTACAGCAAACCAGTGGCCAACATCAAACTAAATGGAGAGAAACTGGAAGCAATCCCACTAAAATCAGGGACCAGACAAGGCTGCCCACTTTCTCCCTACCTATTCAATATAGTACTTGAAGTCCTAGCCAGAGCGATTCGACAACAAAAGGAGGTCAAGGGTATACAAATTGGAAAGGAAGAACTCAAATTATCACTATTTACAGATGATATGATAGTATATATAAGTGACCCCAAAAACTCCACCAGAGAACTCCTAAACCTGATAAACAGCTTTAGTGCAGTAGATGGATATAGAATTAACTCAAACAAATTGGTGGCCTTTCTCTATACAAAGGATGAACTGGCTGAGAAAGAGATCAGGGAAATATCACCCTTCACAGTAATCACTAACAATATAAAATATCTTGGTGTGACTCTTACGAAGGAAGTGAAAGATTTGTATGACAAGAACTTCAAGTCTATGAAGAAAGAAATTGAGGAAGATCTCAGAAGATGGAAGGATCTCCCATGCTCATGGATTGGCAGAGTCAATATAGTAAAAATGGCTATCATGCCAAAAGCTATCTACAGATTCAATGCAATCCCCATCAAAATTCCAACTCAATTCTTCAAGGATCTAGAAAAGACAATTAGCAAGTTCATCTGGAATAACAAAAAACCTAGACTAGCGAAAACTCTTCTCAACAATATAAGAACCTCTGGTGGAATCACCATGCCTGACCTCAAGCTGTACTACAGAGCAATTGTTATAAAAACTGCATGGTACTGGTACAACAACAGACAGGTAGATCAATGGAATAGGATCGAAGACCCAGAACTGAATCCACACACCTATGGTACCCTAATCTTTGACAAGTGAGCTAAAACTATCCAGTGGAAAAAAGACAGCATTTCAACAAATGGTGCTGGTAGAACTGGAAGCTATCATGTAGAAGACTGGGAATTGATTCATTCTTATCTCCTTTTACTAAGGTGAAGTCTAAGTGTTTGAAGGATCTCCAAATAAAACCAGAGACACTGAAACTTATAGAGGAGAAAGTGGGGAAAAGCCTCGAAGATATGGGTACTGGGGAAAAATTCCTGAATAGAACAGCAATTCGAACACGACATTCTAGTTCTTAACTGTTTACCCTGGAGTATTTCAACGTTTCGAAGACATTCCGTTTTCTATGACAGTTGTTCTGTTTTCCCGGTGGTTGGCTAACCCTTTCCTAGAAATGGTTAGGATTTAGACTATCCCCTGACTATAGGTTATATATATTTCTTGAGTTCTTCCACCTGTGGTCTTTTAGTTTATTCCCCATCAATAAGTGGGGCACAGAGTTAAACAAAGAATTCTCAACTGAGGAATACCTAATGGTTGAGAAGCACCTGAAAAAATTTTCAACATCCTTAATCATCAGGGAAATGCAAATCAAAACAACCCTGAGATTCCACCTCACACCAGTCAGAATGGCTAAGATCAAAAAATCAGGTGACAGCAGATGCTGGCGTTGATGTGGAGAAAGGGGAACACTCTTCCACTGTTGGTGGGACTGAAAGCTTGTTCAACCACTCTGGAAATCAGTCTGGTGGTTCCTCAGAAAATTGGACATAGTAATACTGGAAGATCCTGCAATACCTCTACTGGGCATATATCCAGAAGAGGTTCTATCTGGTTATAAGGACACATGTTCCACTATGTTCATAGCAGCCTTATTCATAATAGTCAGAAGCTGGAAAGAACCCAGATGGCCCTCAACAGAGAAATGGATACAAAAAATTTGGTACATTTACACAATGGAGTACTACTCAGCTATTAGAAACAATGAGTATATGAAATTCCTAGGCAAATGGATGGATCTGGAGGGTGTCACCCTGAGTGATGTAACCTAATCACAAAAGAACTCACATAACATGTACTCACTGATATGTGGATAGTAGCCCAGAAGCCTAGACTACCCAAGATACAATTTACTAAACACATGAAACTCAAGAAGAATGAAGTTCAAAATGTGGCCTCTTTGCCCCTTCCTAGAATTAAGAATAAAGCTCACATTGAAGGAGTTACAGAGATCATATGTGAAGCTGAATCAAAAGGATGGACAAACCAGTGACTGCAGCTGCCAGGGATCCTTCCCATAATCAGCCACCAAAAATAAACACTATAGCATATGCCAACAAGATAATGCTGAAAGGGCCCTGATATAGCTGTCTTGTGGGAGGCTATACCAGTGCCTGGCAAACACAGAAGTGGTTGCTCACAGTCAGCTATTAGTTAGAACACAGGACTCCCAAGGAAGGAGCTAGAGAAAGTACCCAAGGAGCTGAAGGGGTCTTCAACCCTATAGGTGGAAGAATAACATGAACTAACTAGTTCCCCCTGTGCTAATGTCTCTAGCTGCATATATGGAAGAAGATGGCCTAGTTGGCCATCATTGGGAAGAGAGGCCCCTTGCTCATGCAGACTTTATATGCCCCAGTACAGGGGAACGCCAGGGCCATTATGTGGGAGGGGCTGGATAGGGAAGCAGGGCGTGGATGGGGGAGGGTATGGGGAAATTTCTGGATAACACTTGAAATGTAAATGAAGAAAATATCTAATAAAGAGGAAAAAAAAAAAAAAAAAGAAAGGTAGCTTTTGTTCTCCTATCAAAAGAGCCCATGTGGGATTCATAAGATGGTTTCTTTGGTATAAGGATGGAGTCCTGTGGCTTATTCCAAATATGGGCATCCCACAAGTAAAGCAACACCTCCTCAACCTAGGTGGACAGCTCGATGCAGAGCTGAAAGAGAATGGCTGTTCACCTGGACAGGATGTTAAGATTAATATCTATAGCTTTTTGAGATTGGGAGCCAAAGGAGGAACAAATCAGATAGTACCACAAAAGGTAGAGTTTAGGAAGGATAATTTGAGGACTTTAAATGATTTCCAAAGATTATTAGGTGACATTAATTGGGTTCGATGTTACCTGAAGATGCCAAATTATGAATTAAAACCTTTCCATTACTATCTCTGTTTAAAGAACATCCTGTAGTATTTCCTAAACTTATCTCTACTTTGCCTATTCATGGAGCTCCTAAAAAAAACAGGATGTGGAGCTTATATAATAGGCACAGGAGAGCCAATTTTATGCCAATTTCAGCCTGGCTCTCCTCAAACTCTAGAAAGATTACGACTATCCTTAGCCCTTTTTACTTTAAATTTTTAAATTTTGGATAGTAATGGCCTTTCGGCAGCTGATAGGCATGCTGCCATAATCCCTATACGTTCAAAATATGTTAAATGGAAAGATGTGTTATCTGGGTCATGGCTAGGTCCATACCTGGTCATTTCACAGTCCAGGGGAGCGGTTTGTGTTTTTCCTAGGGACAAAGAACCAATTTGGATACCCAAGAGACTGATACGAAGAGTGCCCCCTCCCTTGGAAGATGCAACAGAGAAAAAGGATAATGAAGAAACACCTACATCTATTAATACTCCTAATGAATTTACAAATGGGTAATATGTTAAAATTATGGGCTGTCGCCAGCACTTGGCCATCCCTATGCCAGTACATAGTTAAAAAAAAAAAAAAAAAAAAAAAAAAAAGAAGAAGAACTATTTTGGTTGCTTCAATGTTCCTGTGTTTCCCATGTTAAGAATTTGTGTATTAACCCACTAACTGCTGATATATCTGAAAACTTTAATTATAGCAGGGAGTTGTTGGAGTATCTTCAAGGGAATTGGACTGCGGAGGTGGAATGACTTTCCAGGAAGGAAGCTCCTTATCTAGATTTCCATCCTGAATGGCACCAGAGTCGACCCTGTCACCTTGGGAGAATTTACCTCTTGGCTGTCCAATGCCTTTTCCTTTTCTAAAGAATGGGCTGGGATGCTACTTTGGGGTGTCCTGGTGTTTGCGGGTTGTGTACTTTGTCTCTGGTTGTTATGTTGTATGAGAGGCACTCAGGCCCAACAGAAAGCTATTGTTATTCAAGCCCCGATGGCCATACACAAAGATACCTCACCTGAGTTCTGGTTGGCCTCTCTTAAGAGTTTGTAATGATTTCCTAGCGACTGGTTTGCCTATACTTCCCTGGTTTAGGGACAGACCTAATGACTCCTACTATACCACCTCAAAGGATGACAGAGTAAGTAATTTTGCTGACAGAGTGTGACAATACAGTGCAGGGGATGTTCCATACAGGATAGATTCCTCTAGAGCATGGAAAATTGCATGGAGGTTTCGTGCCATCCTGAATCCCAACCTATCCTCCCGCTGATAAAAAGGCACGGAGATGGGTGTGCTAAAGTATGCCTATAGCTCAACGACTAGGGCAGAAATTTATTACAATGTCTCATAATTACACAAGGGATTTGACCTCTGTTTCTCCTCTGTTACAGCCAAATCCACCAGCAACATGCTGGTGGCATCTCCTCATACTCCAGATCTCTGCAGAGACAGAATGGTGGTCATGTCTGATGGTAGCCCGATTTCCTATCAGTCACTTGTCAAAGGCTGCTCCCTCAGGCCGGGGTGTTCGCTGACCAGATTTGCAGGACTTCATTTTTAATTAATAAAGAAGGGGGAGATGTAGGAAGCCAGCAGCGGAAGCACTGAGCTGCAAAACGTAGCCCGAGCTCTGACAAGTGAAACACCACCCAAGCTCTGACCAGTGAAACGCTGCCAGAGCTCTGACCGGCAAGGCGGCCCTAGCTCCTGCAAGGCTGTCCAGCTCCAGCATGCCATCTAGCTCCAGCATGCCTTCTGGCTCTGGGAGCCATCAGGCTACCCGCGCCATTACAAGATGGCGGGGGACTGGCTGGCCGTCAGGGAAGAGAGCCTAGTGCAACATGCCCACTAGGCTGTCAGGGAAGAGAGCCTAGTGCCCATGCGCAGCTCTCTCTTCAGGCCCTCTTCAAGCAATAGCCCCTCCCTAATAGGCAATATGCTAATGAGGTGTGGCTTGTGGCATCAATGACGGACCACATGATAATGAGGTGTATCTTGGTGCACCAATCCACAAACACTATGAAACCCTACCCCCTTCCCTGGAAGAGTATAAAAGAAGCAGATCTGCTGCTGTCCAGGGTCCTGGGAATCAACTATCAAGGTGCTCCAGAATAAAGCTGATTGAGAATATGCGGGTGGTGGTGCCCCTTTCTTGCTGGTCGAGGGAGGCACATCACACAAACTCATCAAAAAAAGAAAAAAATCTACGTACATGAAATAACAATTTTGAACATTTAAGCTCCAAATGCAAGGGCATCCACAATCATTATAGAAACCTTACTAAAGCTCAAAGAAAACATTTTAAGGCAAACAAAAAGATGAGAAACTTCAACACCCTGCTCTCATCAATTGACAGATCATGGGAACCAAACAAAAAAGAGATACAGTAAAAATGATAGAGGTTATGACCAAAATAGATTTAACAGATATCTATAGAACTTTTTATCCTAAAAAAAAGAATATGCCTTCTTCTAAGCACCTCACAGTACCTTCTTCAAAACTGACTGTTTAATTGGTCCAAAACAGGTCTCAACTGATTAAACAAGATTGATATTCCCATGTATTCTATAAGATCAACACAGATTAAGGCTGGCCTTTAATACACATGTAACCTGAAGAGCTCTTTACTCAACGATACTTGGTCAAGGAAGAAATAAAAAATTAATGTAAAATAGACAAGAACAAAGGCAAACATGACAAGTAAATGAACTTGATAAAAGGAATAACACTGGAAATGAAGAAAAAGAACATATAGACATAAGTTAAAACACAAACCAATAATGAAAATTAATAGATAAATAATAAATAAACACCAAATGCCAAGGCCCAAAATGAAAACCTAGAAAAAAAATATAACGCACTATATCCAGATCCAACATTTTGGGCAAAGGCCAAGTCTGTGGGAAACAAGAGAGTCCAACTGCTCTCACACCAACCAACTGTCTCTCTGAGCACAAGGACAAACCCAGCCTTAGGCAGCAGCTTGCTACTGGCTGGTATCTAACATTCATTGCAAAATATCATTATGATGTCACTTGCAAGTGACCAATGACAGCTCTACAAAACTCCATAGTGTTTTTTTTTTTTAATTTATATCCTCTCACTTTCTCCTGTCCCATATTAATCAAAACATCAAATGCAAAAAAATAAAGAATATTAAAAACAGTAAGAGAAAAAGTCAAGTAACACATGAAGAAAGACCTATCAGAATTACACCAGACTTCTGGTCAGAGACTATGAGAGCTAGAAGATCCTGGGAAGATGTCAAACAGACCCTAAGGGAACACTAATGCCAAACAGGACTACTACACCCAGCAATAATCTCAATTACAATTGATGGAGAACCAAAGATATTCCATGACCAAAATTAATTAACCCAACATCTTTACATAAATCCAGCCATAGAAAGGAAAATAAAGGGAAAACTCAAACACAATGAGGGAAACTTTGCCCTAGAAAGAGCAAGAAAATAGACTTCTTTAAAATAATAAAATTTTGTGTGCAGCTACATAAACATAATTCCACATCTTACAACAACAAAAGAACAAAAAAACAGGAGACAACAATCACTTTTCTTTGATATTTCTTAACACCAATGGACTCAATTCCCGAATAAAAAGACATACACTAAAAGACTGGATATGTAAATAGGTCAGAAGATTTTTCTACATATAGGAAACCCACATCAGTAACAAAGACAGACCCTACCTCAGAATAAATAGCTGAAAAACAATTTTCCAGGCAAATGGTCCCAAGAAACAGTCAGGAATAGCCATTCTCATATTTAACAAAATTGACTTCCAACCTAAACTTATCAAAAACAATAAGAAAAGACAATTCAAACTCATCCAAAAGTAAAATCTATGTAGATGAAATATCAATTTTGAAAATTTCGGCTCCAAACGCAAGGGCATCCACACCTTACTAACGCTCAAAGCACCCATTTTACAGCAAACAAAAAGAGTGGGAGACTTCAACACCCTGCTCTCATCAATGGACTTATCATGGAAATTGAAACTAAAAAGAGATACAATAAAACAAATAGAAGTAATGAACAAAATACATTTAATACATATCTATAGAACATTTTATCCTAAAATAAAAGAATATGCCTTCTTCTCAGCACCTCACTGTACCTTCTTCAAAACTGACTGTTTAATTGTTCCAAAACAGGTCTCAACTGATAGAACAAAATTGAAATTCCCATGTATTCTATAAGATCATCACAGATTAAGACTGGCCTTCAATAACAACAAAAATAATTGAAAGCCCACATACACATGTAACCTGAAAAGCTCTCTACTCTACTTGGTCAAGGAAGAAATTAAAAAATTAATGTAAAATAGACAAGAACAAAGGCAAACATGGCAAGTAAATGAACTTGATAAAAGGAATAACACTTGAAGAAAAAGAACATATAGACATAAGTTAAATCACAAACCAATAATGTAAATTAATAAATAAATAATAAATGAACACCAAATGCCAAAAGCCCAAAATGAAAACCTAGAAAACAAATATAACTCACTATATCCAGATCCAACAAGTTGGGAAAAGGCCAAGTCTATGGGAAACTAGAGAGTCCAACTGCTCTCACACCAACCAACTGCCTCTTTGAGCACAAGGACAAACCCAGCCAGCTTGCTACTGGCTGGTATCTGACATTCATGGCAAAATATTATGATGTCACTTGCAAGTGACCAATGAAAGCTCTTCAAAACCCAACAGTGTTTTTTTAAAGTTATATCCTCTCACATTTCCTGTCTCATATTAATAAAAAATCACCAAATGCAAAAAATAAACAATATTAAAAACAGTAAGAGGAAAAAGTCAAGTATCACATGAAGGAAGACCTATCAGAATTACACCAGACTTCTTCTCAGAGACTCTGAGAGCTAGAAGATCCTGGGAAGATGTCAAACAGACCCTAAGGGAACACTAATGCCAACCAGGACTACCACACCCAGCAATAATTTCAATTACCATTAATGGAGAACCAATGATATTCCAGGACCAAAATTAATTAACCCAATATCTTCACATAAATCCAGCCATAGAAAGGAAATTAAAGGGAAAACTCGAACACAATGAGGGAAACTTCGCCCTAGAAAGAGCAAGAAAATAGACTTCTTTTAAAAAGACAAAATTTTGTGTACAGCTACATAACCATAATTCCACCTCATACAACAACAAAAGAAAAAAAATAGGAAACAACAATCACTTTTCCTAAATATCTCTTAACACCAATGGACTCAATTCCCCAATAAAAAGATATTCACTAAAAGACTGGCTATGTAAATAGGTCATAATATTTTTCTTCATATAGGAAACCCGCATCAGTAACAAAGACAGACACTACCTCAGAATAAATAGCTGAAAAACAATTTTCCAGGCAAATGGTCCCAAGAAACATTCAGGAGTAGCCATTCTCATATTCAACAAAATTGACTTTCAACCTAAACTTATTAAAAACGATAAGGAAAGACACTTCAAACTCATCCAAAAAAAAATCTATGTAGATGAAATATCAATTTTGAACATTTCGGCTCCAAATGCAAGGGCATTCACATTCATAAAAGAAACCTTACTAACGCTCAAAGCACCCATTTTACAGCAAACAAAAAGAGTGGGAGACTTCAACACCCTGCTCTCATCAATGGACTTATCATGGAAATTGAAACTAAAAAGAGATAAAATAAAATGAATAGAAGTTATGAACAAAATACATTTAATACATATCTATAGAACATTTTAACCTAAAATAAAAGAGTATGCCTTCTTCTCAGCACCTCACAGTACCTTCATTTAAAAAACCAAAAATACTTGTACAGCTACACAATCATAATTCCACCTCATACAACAACAAAAGAAAAAAAAAAAACACAGGAAACAACAATCACTTGTCCTTATTATCTCTTAACACCAATGGACTCAATTACTCAATAAAAAGACATACACTCAAAAACTGGCTATGTAAATAGGTCACAAGATTTTTCTTCATATAGGAAACCCACATCAGTAACAAAGAGAGACACTACCTCAGAATAAATTGCTGATAAACAATTTTCAAGGCAAATGGTCCCAAGAAACAGGCTAGAGTAGCCATTCTCATTTTGAATAAAATTGACTTTCAAACTAAACTTATCATAAAAGATAAGGAGGGTTACTTCAACCTCATCAAGAAAAAAATCTACTAAGAAGAACTCTCAGTTTTGAATATCTAAGCTCCAAATGCAAGGGCATCCACCTTCATAAAGGAATCCTTACTCAAGCTGAAAGCACACAGTGTACCTCTCACAATAATAGTGAGAGATTTTCAACACCCTGCTCTCATCAATGTACAGTCATGGAAATGGAAACAAAACAGAGGCAAAGTAAAACTAATGGAAGTTATGAACTAAATGGTTTGAACAGATATCTATAGAACATGTTATCTTAAAACAAAAGATTATACCTTCTTCTTAGCACCTAATGGCACTTTCTCCAAAATTGATTGTATAATTGGTCCAAAACAGGCCTCAACAGATAGAAGAAGATTGAAATAATCCCATACCAGATCATCATGGACTAAGACTGGTCTTCAATAACAGCAAAAATAATAGAAAGCTCACATTCACATGGAAGCTGAAAAAACACTCTACTCAATCATAACTTGGTCAAGGAAGATATTAAAGACGTTTTAGAGTTTAATGAGAATGAAGCCAAAACATACCCTAACTTATCGGACACAATGGAAGCAGTGCTAAGTGGAAAACCCATAGCTCTGAGTACCTGAAAAACAAAACAAAACAAAAAAACTGGAGAGAGCATACACTATCAGATTGACAGCACAACTGAAAGCTCTAGGTCATCATCATCATTAACAACAACAACAACAAAAAGTTAATAGTCCCAAGAAGCATAGAAGGCAGGAAATAATCAAACACTGGGCTGAAACAACCAAGTAGAAACAAAAAGAATTTTAGAAAGAATCAACTAAGCCAGCAGCTAGTTCTTCAAGAAAATCAACAACATAGATAAACCCTAAGCCAAACTAAAAGAGTGTATGGAGACAATATACAAATCACCAAAATCAGAAATGAAAAGGGAGACATAACAGAAACTGAGGAAATTAAAAAATTCATGAGATCCTACTACAAAAGCCAATGCTCAACAAACCTGGAAAATCTGAATGTAATGGAATATTTTCTATTTTTTAAAAAATCTGCATCAGATTAATGGTCTAAACAGTCCCATAACCCCTAAGGAAATAGAAGCAATCATTCATAGTCTCCCATCCAAAAAAAAAAAAAAAAAAAAAAAAAAAAA
>LR755357.1:5619-17190 GCA_902729485.2 Mus minutoides
TGTGTGTGTGTGTGTGTGTGTGTGTGTGTGTGTGTGCTCATTCTCCTAGCAGTTTTCTTTTTGCTTTAAACATTTCTCTAGTAAGGTCATCTCCAGCAGAATATAGGTACAGTTTTTATTTTACCTATCAATCTATTCATTTACTCCAGGTTTTAGTTTTCTTTATCTTATGAATCAGCATTCCATGACTCGAAGCCTTTGATTTTTTTTTTTTGAAGCCTTTGATTTTTAAGAGACTGAGGCATACATTTTTCTTAGCATTGCAAAATAACTAAAAGCTCTGTCTGCCTTTGTTAAGCACAGATGATAGGCTAGTTAGGTGTGACCCTGCCCTGAACTTATCATTTCCAGCAAGCCAGAGGGTAACCTTGCTCTGTCCTAGGTTGATCCTGAACTCAGGAACCTGTCTGTCTGCCTTCCTAAGCTTGAGCAATCAAACAAACAAGCAAACAAATAGATGTAACTTTCTAACAAGTTGCCTCATAGTGCACTGCTTTTGTTCATTCAGAATCGTGAAGACCCTCACATAATTCATATTAAATCATTACTTTTGCATAGTTGAGAAAATGTATATTCAAACTCATGTATTGAGGGTTCTTTCCCTTAAATGCTGTCCTGAAGGTCCCAATATTTACCGTTAGACAAGACACAGCAACACCCTTAACTCCTGGACTACAGCTGCTTCTAATTATCATGGAGTCCTTAATATTTTTTACAGGAATGTGAAATATATACCTTATTATTGCCCACAGCAGCCCTCAACACTCTAGAAAGTTCACACCAGGGGCTTGCGCCAGGTGCAGAACTATATCACTCAGTCCCAGTCTGGCAGAGCCAGGCTTGATCTTCCATTGCAGAAGTTAATTTCAGATATTTGCCACCTCTCAACCTCCCATATATTCTCATGACCATCTGGCTGGCTCCCCCGCCGCCCCAAACCTGATCCTGAACCCTCCCAATTTCCTCCTGTTGTCTACTTTCTTTTTTTTTTAATTTTTTTATTAGATATTTTCTTAATTTACATTTCAAATGCTATCCCGAAATTTCCCTCCCCCCTTCCCCCGCCCTGCTCCCCTGCCCACCCACTCCCACTTCTTGGCCCTGGCATTGGGCATATAAAGATTGCAATACCAAGGGGCCTCTCCTCCCAATGATGGCCAACTAGGCCATCTTCTGCTACATATGGAACTAGAGACACAAGTTCTAGGGGTTCTGGTTAGTTCATATTGTTGTTCCTCTTCTAGGATTGCAGACCCCTTCAGCTCCTGGGGTTCTATCTCTGGCTTCTCCATTGTGGGTCCTGTGTTCCATCATATAGATGACTGTGAACATTCACTTCTATAAGAGACAGCTATGTCAAGGTCCCTTAAGTAAACACTTGCTGTCCTATGCAATAGTGTCTGAGTTTAGTGACTGATTATGGGATGGATCCCCCCCCCATGGGGTAGTCTCTGAATGGTCCATCCTTTCGTCTTAGCTCTAAACTTTGTCTCTGTAACTCCTTTCATGGGTATTTTGTTTCCTATTCAAAGGAGGAATGAAGTATCCACGCACTGGTCTTCCTTCTTGATTTTCTTGTGTTTTGCAAATTGTATCTTGGGTATTCTAAGTTTCTGTGCTAATATCTATTTATCAGTGAGCATATATCCAATGACTTCTTTTGTGATTGGGTTATCTCACTAAGGATTATATCCTCCAGATACATCCATTTGCCCAAGAATTTCATAAATTCATTTTTTTAAATAGCAGAATAGCAGAATAGTGCTCCATTGTGTAAATGGACCACATTTTCTGTATCCATTCCTCTGTTGAGGGACATCTGGGTTCTTTCCAGCTTCTGGCTATTATAAATAAGGTTGCTATGAATATAGTGGAGCATGTGTCCTTTTTACCACTTGGAACATCTTCTGGGAGAGGTATTGCTGGATCCTCTGGTAGTACTATGTCCAGTTTTCTGAGAAAACATCAGATTGATTTCCAGAGTGGTTGTACCACCTTGCAATCCCACCAGCAATGAAGGAAGCAAATTCACCCAAAAGGAGTAGACGGCAGGAAATAATCAAACTCAGGGCCGAAATCAACCAAGTAGAAACAAAAAGAACTATTCAAAGAATCAACCAAACCCGGAGCTGGTTCTTTTAGAAAATCAACAAGATAGATAAACCCTTAGCCAGACTAACTAGAGGGCACAGGGACAGTACCTTAATTAACAAAATCAGAAATGAAAAAGGAGACATAACAACAGAACCTGAGGAAATCCAAAACATCATCAGATCCTACTACAAAAGGCTATACTCAGCAAAGCTAGAAAACCTGGAGGAAATGGACAATTTCGTAGACAGATACCAGGTACCAAAGTTAAGCCAGGATCAGATTAACGATCTAAACAGTCCCATTTCCCCTAAAGAAATGGAAGCAGTCATCAATAGTCTCCCAACCAAAAAAAGCCCAGGACCAGATGGGTTTAGTGCAGATTTCTATCAGACCTTCAAAGAAGACCTAATTCCAACTCTCCTCAAACTATTCCACAAAATAGAGACAGAGGGTACTCTACCCAATTCATTCTATGAAGCCACAATTACTCTGATACCTAACCACACAAAGATCCAACAAAGAAAGAGAACTTCAGACCAATTTCCCTCATGAATATCGATGCAAAAATACTCAATAAAATCCTCGCAAACCGCATCCAAAACGATCCAAAACAGTCATCCATCATGATCAAGTAGGCGTCATCCCAGGAATACAGGGATGGTTTAATATACAGAAATCCATCAACGTAATCCACTATATAAACAAACTCAAAGACAAAATCCACGTGATCTTCTCGTTAGATGCCGAGAAAGCATTTGACAAAATCCAACACCCTTTCATGATAAGTCTTGGAAAGATCAGGAATTCAAGGCCCTTACCTAAACATAATAGAAGCAATATACAGCAAACCAGTAGGCAACATCAAAGTGAATGGAGAGAAGCTGGAAGCAATCCCATTAAAATCAGGGACTAGACAAGGCTGCCCACTTTCTCCCTACCTATTCAATATGTACTTGAAGTCCTAGCCAGAGCAATTCGACAACAAAAGGAGATCAAGGGGAATCAAATTGGAAAGGAAGAAGTTAAAATATCACTGTTTGCAGATGATATTATAGTATATATTCGGGACCCCAAAAATTCCACCAGAGAACTCCTAAACCTGATAAACAGCTTCAGTGCAGTAGCTGGATATAAAATTAACTCAAACAAATCAATGGCCTTTCTCTACACAAAGGATAAAAGGGCTGTTGTCTACTTTCATCGATATGACAATCAACTATTTTATTCTGCATTCTAAGTGAGATTTAAGTATTCTCACTTGTGCATTATGTCTTCTTTACCTCTTTTGTGCCTGTGGAGTATAACCTGTGTATCCTGCATTTTATGGCTAATATCCACTTATAAGTGAGTACATACCATGCATGTCCTTTTGTGATTGGCTTACCACACTAAGGATAATAATTCCAAGATCCATCTACTTGCCTGTAACAATATTGATGTCTTTGTTTTTAATAGCTGATTGGTATTCCATTGCTTAGGTGTACCACATTTACTGCATCCACACTTGATTTGAAGAACATCTAGGTTGTTCCAGTTTCTGGCTACTACAAATAAAGCTGTTATGAACATAGTTCAGCAAATGTTTTTGGAGAATGTTGGAGCTCCTTTTGGGTGTATAATTAGGGGTTGGGCATATAGCTGGCTTCTGAGGTTAGAAGTATTCCCAGTTTTCTAAACAGCTTCACAGTGGAGTTCCAAATTGCTTGTACAAGTTTGCACTCCCACCAACAATGGAGAACTGTTCCCCTTCCGCTAAATCCTTGCCAGCTTGTGGTATATGTTGAGTTTTTGATCTTGGTCATTGTGATGGGTGTAAAAGTTGGTTTGATTTGCATTTTTCTGATGTCTAAGGACTTTGAGCAGTTTTTTCGTTTCATCTCAGCCATTTAAGATTCCTCTGTTGTTTATTATCTGTTTAGCTCTGTACCCCATTTATTATCTGCTTAGCTCTGTACCCCATTTTTTAATCGGGTTTGTTGCATGGTTGGTGTCTAACTTCTCATATTTTTTATGAATTTTGTATAGTAGCCCTCTGTAGGACGTAGGGTTGGTGAATATCTTTCCCAATCTGTCGGCTGCCTTTTTGTTCTATTGACAGTGTCCTTTGCCTTTCAGACGCTTTGCAATTTCATGAGGTTCCATTTATTAATTGTTGATATTAGAGCATGAGCCATTGATGTTATGCTCAGGATATTATCTCCTGTTCAAATAGTTCAAGTCTTTTTCCTGTAAGACTGGGGAGCCTTAGCTTACCGGGGGACCCTCTGAGCGAACCATGTGGAGCTGAGATTGATGCAAAAAGCAAAAGGAATTTATTGTTATAGTGTACTGGGGTCATCCCAGACCTGAAGATGAGGTGACGACCCCCAGCACTCATTCAGCAAGTTTTTATATGGTTTCCAGGGGCACAATATACCATCAGCAAGTAGGCACAATATGATTGGTGGAACAGTGCACCCTAAACTGATTGGTCTTTAGGGAATGAGGTGACAAGGACTGCCCTTGTCTGAAAGTGGGCAACGGTCCATCCTGCGGAATGTGTTCCCATCCACAGGTTGGTTCCCTCCGTGTGGTCTGAGAAATGGTAACTAGCCTGGAGGGGCAAGTGTTTCATGACCTTCCCAAAGTTCCTCAGCTGACCTTTTCATTCCCACTTTCTATTCTATGAGATTCATTGTATCCAGTTTTATGTTTAGGTTCTTGATCCACTCATACTTTAATTCTCTGCAGGGTGATAAATATTAATCTATTTTCATTTTTCTACATGCAGATATCCAGTTAGACCAGTACCATTTCTTGACAATGTTCTCTTTTTTCCATTGTTTGCTTTTCTTTCTTTATCAAAAAATCAAATTGATTTATTTGTGGGTCTTTGAGTGGATTCCATTGGTCCACACATCTGTTTTTGTACCAATATTATGCAGTTTTCATCACTATTGCTTCAGCAGTGGGGCAGCGTGAGGGATGGTGATTCCTATTGAAGTTCTTAGGTTGTTTAGGACTGCTTTGACTTTCTTTGTTATGCTTTGGTTTTGTTTTCTTTTGTTTTCCCCCTATGAAGTTGAGAATTTCTCTTTCAAGATTTATAAAAAAAAAAAATTGTGTTAGAATGTTAGTGGGGTTACACTGAACCTGTAAATTGCTTTTGGCAACTTGCATATTTTCACTATATTAATCCTACCTGCCCAATGCTTGGCTATGAATATCTGCTTTTGTCTCATTCAGCTCCTGGTAGAGCTGTCTGCAGGAATAGCAGAACATCAGTAATAATGTTAGGGTTTGCTGACTACCCAAGAGATGGATCCTAAGTTGGGCCAGGAAATATTAGGCCATTTGTTCATGCTCTGCTCCATTTTTGTCCCCCCATTCTTTTTAGAAAGGAACAATTTTTTTTTTTTTTTTTTTGGTTTTTCAAGGCAGGGTTTCTCTATGTAGCTCTGGCTGTCCTGGAACTCACTTTGTAGACCAGGCTTGCCTCGAACTCAGAAATCCGCCTGCCTCTGCCTCCCGAGTGCTGGGATTAAAGGCATGCACCACCATGCCCGGCTGAAAGGAACAATTTTGAGTGGAAATTTTTGAATGGGAGAGCCTCCGCGGGGGGGGGGTGGAGGAGGTCTCTTCAGGTTCCTTATTCCTTCTATTGCATATTTGACTAAGGTTACCCCATTGTGTCCTCAGAGCCTCCCCTTATAGTTTCTACTCCAAGGGAGTTCTTGTCAGTCATTGATATGCCAAATGTCAGTTCCCTTGTAGTAATGAAGCTACCTCCTAAACAATTGAAACTGGAATATTATATTTATTTATAAAGCTTTAAGGGAACAATAAGCAAACAGTTTTATTCTATTTTCATCCTCTGAGTTAATCTCACCAATTCCCAGTTTTAAAAAAAAAAATCCAGTGATACTGCAGTTTTGCACTGATCTGTGTTTCTAGGCTAGGGTGTTTTCTCCTGATGACTCCTGGACTGTCTCCAGACTGAATCCCCACTCCCATTATCCTTCTCCATGTTATGGTTGGAGCAGGTCCTGCATTATTTGATCACCTGCTTAGTCATGGACTTATTAGGTTTTATTCAAATTTTTCAGAGAATTAATATGTAGCGAAGCTTATATAATATTGAGGCAGGAAATACTTGAAATAATGATTACAATCAGTTATGTTGGCTGTGTGTGAATACTACAATGATAAGTTTTTGCACAGTGTACAATAACATGACAAAAATTGCTAGCTTACAATTTTTGTATTTTTTAGTGTTCTCGATTTTGTCTTTATTTTAGAAAGCAATACATGTCTGTGTAGCATTGGCTGTCCTCAGAGTAGGGGTACAAACAAGGTAGGCCTCAGACTTAGAGATCAACCTGAGTCTGACCCATGGATACTTGTATTAAATGTGGAACAACATGCCTGTCATTGTTGCTTGTTCACTATTGGCTGATGGGCCTGGAACGTAGGTTTTTGTACCTGTCAAACATGTGCTAATAGGCTGAGCTTCACCCACATCTTGAATTTGTTAAATTTGGTAGAGAATATTATTCTGTTTTCCATTTTGGCATGTATTGATGACATTAGGACTGCCTAAACTTCAGTAGTCATTGAACTGTAGGTACGTGACATTCTTCCTGCCTGTAGTGTTGGCTTTGAATTTAAGTTGAAAAAAATGGGAGTATTTTGGCTGTATGCATACATATGTGCATGTGTGTCTGGTTTTTTTCACAAACAAGATGATGGCCTCAGGACTCATGAAATTATAGTATAGGTTACTTATGATCCCCTATGTAAGTACTGGCCATTGGGCACACTTCTGTGCAGGAACAGCAACTGTTCTTCACTAATGAGCCAGCTCTCCATCTTTATGTCATTAATTTATCATCACTATTTACATTGCTGATATTTTCATCTGTCCATGTAAACATGTTTTCCCTTTTAATAAGATGTTACTTAATGTTACAATTAAAACTAGGTCACCTCAGGTTCTGGAAGATGAATATACAACTGGGGTGAATGTATAATTCATTTTATTTATTTATTTATTTATATAGTTAGTTAGTTAGTTAGTTAGTTAGTTAGTTAGTTAGTTAGTTTTTTGAGACAGGGTTTCTCGGTATAGCCCTGGCTGTCCTGGAACTCACTTTGTAGACCAGGCTGGCCTCGAACTCAGAAATCTACCTGCCTCTCCCTCCCGAATACTGGGATTAGCCTGGCACTGTATAATTCATTTTAAAAACTTAAGTAAAATTCTAATTTGTTTCTTTCTTGTGATTTGATTCTTTGATTTTTTGCAAGGGATACTGGGTCATACTGTACAACTCTGACCGTCCTAGAAATCATTGCCTAGACCAAGCTGGTATCAAAAAAAAAAAAAAAGAAAAAGAAAGAAAAGAAAAGAAAAGAAAAGAAAATATTTGTGCCTCTGTATCTTCAATGTTGAGATTAAATGCATTAACCAATCTAAGCATCTTGCTCATTGCTTTTGTAGTTAGGAATTATTAACACAATATCTCTGTTTGCTTACTACTTTTTGCTTGTCTCTTTATGTCTATTTATTGGCTTTTCTCTTCCAAGGGTTTATTCAACTCAAAGAGTGAAGAAATGACAGATGAGAACCTCATTATTCAGTTTCCTTCAAAAGTGACTTGATGATTATGATTACATTATAATTTCTGTGTTGGGAAAGAAGTGGGTGAAGTACCAACATTATTTGAAAATATTGTCAGTGAAATGTACATGTCTAATATTTCATTCTCGTGATACTTTTGTATGTCAATATGGGATGTTTTAGAACACAGTAACATATGATGATGTGCTGGTGAACTTTACTCGGGAAGAATGGGCTTTGCTGGATCCTTCCCAGAAGAGTCTCTACAAAGATGTGATGCTGGAGACCTATAGGAACCTCACTGCCATAGGTAAGATTGTGAATGTTGTGTCTCTTTTTAAAATAGGGGGCAACTGTATTTTTGTTGTGTGGTTGTTTGTTTGTGTGTTTGTTGCTTTTGTTATTGATATACATCTACAATTTCATTTGAGAAGAAGGAAGGGGCTGGTGAGATGGCTCAGCGCGTAAGAGCACCAACTGCTCTTCTGAACATCCTGAGTTCAAATCCCAGCAACCACATGGTGGCTCACAACCATCCCTAAGGAGATCTGACTCCCTTTTCTGGAGTGTCTGAAGACAGCTACAGTGTACTTACATATAATAAATAAATAAATCTTAAAAAAAAAAAAAAAAAAAAAAAAAGCCGGGCGTGGTGGCGCACGCCTTTAATCCCAGCACTTGGGAGGCAGAGGCAGGCGGATTTCTGAGTTCGAGGCCAGCCTGGTCTACAGAGTGAGTTCCAGGACAGCCAGGGCTATACAGAGAAACCCTGTCTCGAAAAAAAAAAAAAAAAAAAAAAAGGAAGGAAGGAAGGAAGGAAGGAAGGAAGGAAGGAAGGAAGGAAGGAAGGAAGGAAGGATGATNCCTATGAATGTGACCAATGTGGCAAAGCCTATGCACAAAACAGTTCCCTTCGAAGACATAAAAGAACACATACTGGAGAGAAACCCTATGAATGTGACCAATGTGACAAAGCCTTTGCATATCACAGCTATCTTCAAGAACATAAAAGAACACATACTGGAGAGAAACCCTATGAATGTAGCCAGTGTGGCAAAGCCTTTGCATGTCACAGTACTCTTCGAAAGCATAAAAGAACACATACTGGAGAGAAACCCTATGAATGTAACCAATGTGGCAAAGCCTATGCACAAAACAGTTACCTTCAAGAACACAAAAGAACACATACTGGAGAGAAACTCTATAAATGTCACCAGTGTGGGAAAGCCTTTGCACATCACAACCATCTTCAAATACATAAAAGAACACATATTGAAGAGAAACCCTATGTATGTAATCAATGTGGCAAGGCCTTTGTATGTCACAGCTATCTTCAAAAACATACAAGAAGACATACTGGAGAGAAACTCTATGAATGTAACCAATGTGGCAAAGCCTATGCACAATATAGTTACTTTCAAGAACATAAAAGAATACATACTGGAGAGAAACTCTATGAATGTCACCAGTGTGACAAAGCCTTTGCACATCACCACCATCTTCAAATACATAAAACAATACATACTGGAGAGAAACCCTATGAATGTAACCAATGTGGCAAAGCCTATGCACGACACAGTAAACTTCAAACACACAAAAGAACACATACTGGAGAGAAACCCTATGAATGTAACCAATGTGGCAAAGCCTATGCACAACACGGTTCCCTTCAAAGACATAAAAGAGCACATACTGGAGAGAAACCCTATGAATGTGACCAATGTGACAAAGCCTTTGCATATCACAGCTGTCTTCAAGAACATAAAAGAACACATACTGGAGAGAAGCCCTATGAATGTAGCCAATGTGGGAAAGCCTTTGCATGTCGCAGTACTCTTCGAAGGCATAAAAGTATACATACTGGAAAGAAACCCTATGAATGTGACCAATGTGGCAAAGCCTTTGCATATCATAGCTATCTTCCAGAACATAAAAGAACACATACTGGAGAGAAACCCTATGAATGTAGCCAGTGTGGCAAAGCCTTTGCATGTCACAGTAGTCTTCGAAAGCATAAAAAAACACATACTGGAGAGAAACCCTATGGATTTAACCAATGTTCCATAGCCTATGCATAACACAGTTACCTTCAAGAACACAAAAGAACACATACTGGAGAGAAACTATGAATTTCACCAGTGTGGCAAAGCCTTTGCACATCACAACCATCTTCAAATACATAAAAGGACACATACTGAAGAGAAACCCTATGTATGTAATCAATGTGGCAAGGCCTTTGCATGTCACAGCTATCTTCAAAAACATACTGGAGAGAAACCGCTATGAATGTACCCAGTGCGGCAAAGCCTTTGCACAGTTTGGACATCTTCAAAGTCATAAAAGAACACATACTGGAGAGAAACCCTATGAGTGTAACCAATGTGGGTAAAGCCTTTGCAAAATATAGTCATCTTCAAAATCATAAAAGAACACATAATGAAGAGACACCCTGATGATTCATCGAATGTGGCTAATGGCTTTTCATATTATGGTGGTCTTAAAAGGAATTTTAAAAACACATTCCTGAGAGAACCTTAAAAATATAATCAATCTAATATAGCCATTTCTCAACATTGCCCTTCTAAGGCATGAAACAGTTGTCAGATTATAGTGGGCGGTTGTGTCTGATCCCTTTGCCTGCTTACGATGCTTTTCCTTCTTTGCTAACTTTGATATGAGGGTTTGTACCTATTTTTATTAAAATATGATATGCCTTGTTCATTTGATATTCTCAAGTGGCCTGCTCTTTTTTTAAGGAAAATGGTAGACCATCTGGGTGGGATATTAGGTTGGGAGGGAAGTGGAGAAGTGAAGGGAGGTGGTACTGTGGTCCAGAAATACAATGTAAGATGGGAATAAAGGAAAAAAAAACTTTTAAAAAGTAACTGCACACATTTACATATACACACACATACTAAACAAGATGTGAATCAAATATATATGAAGTAACAAATTAATATAACGTATGTATAGAATTTTCATTATATGTCTCCCTGCCCTCAAGTATCATCAGCTAACATTGGTCTATGCAAGCAATGGGAGCATGACAGCAACCTTGGGATTCCTAAGCCCTATGCCTGTGGACAATGAATGATTCATCCAGTACTAGTTGCGGGGAGTCAGATCAACTTTATTTGGGGTGATTCAAGGCCTATATAATTTGGAGTAGTGGGGATAGTCACTTTGACATATCTAAGGTAGAGGCCTGTGTGGGGCCGGTAAATTGCTTAGACTAGGTCAGAAAAGAAGTCTCACAGTAGAAGACCATGTTTCATTATGTGCTATGTAGTCATTGGTGGGCTGTGATTTTAGGAGCAGAGTTTTCCACATTTAAGTATAAATATTGTTACAAGTTTTACACTAATTTTCTACATTTTCACCATGTGTAATTAACTTACAAATGTGGACATAGTTTTCAGCATACTCTGAGGAGACATTTATTTTGAGATTGCAGGCATTTCAGAGGTAAATATTTTAAAACAATGTTAGACAATTTAGCAATATCTTAGATGCTACATCCATTCCAGTAGCAACCCGCGTGACCGGCTGAAAAGTCTAGGCGCGGTCTCAGAGCAAAAAGCCTGGGACTTTAGTCTCCTGGAATTGTGGCATCCTGTATAAAGAATGCTCCAAAGTCCTTGATTTAGCTAGTAAACAGATCTGTGTGCTTTCCCCTAATATTGCTTCATTATAGTGTTCCTAAAGATTCATATTTTAACATAGCCAAGTTAGATTCTAGGCAGTCCTTGATCCAACCTTGAGTCACTGCCCTACAAAGGAATTCACCACTACCTAGGAATAAGGAAGTTTGCGATCTGAGAAGGAACCAGACTAGATAGTTAGAACTATAACTAGCTGAGTTACACCCAGATACAAGTATT
>LR755357.1:17553-32995 GCA_902729485.2 Mus minutoides
CTAGCCAATCATGTGAAACCGCGCCAATTTCCCCAACCCCCCCTACCCCATTGTTATAAAAGCTCCTGATTTTCGAGCCACGAGGTCGACCCCCCTGTCCCCTGCGTGGGATACGGGTCGTCCTGGAGCTCCGATTAAAAATCCTCATGCTTTTTGCATCAAGACAGGTCTCGTGATTCGTGGGGTGCACGAACAACCCATGTTTGAAATAGGGGTATTTCTGGTTGGATCTTACAGTACCATGCAGATTTTATCACAATTGCTCTGTAGTACAGCTTGAGATCAGGTATAGTGATTCCCCCAGAGGTTATTTTATTGTTGAGAATAGTTTTTGCTATCCTAGTTTTTTTATTATTCCAGATGAATTTGCAAATTGCCCTTTGTAAGTCAGTGAAGAATTGAGTTGGAATTTTGATGGGGATTGCATTGAATCTGTAGATTGCTTTCGGCAGGATAGCCATTTTGACTATATTAATCCTTCCAATCCATGAGCATGGGAGATCTCTCCATCTTCTGAGATCTTCTTCAATTTCTTTCTTCAGAGACTTGAAGTTCTCATCATACAGATCTTTCACTTCCTTAGTTAGATTCACACCAAGGTATATTGGTTGTGTTGTTTCCCTAATTTTTTTCTCAGTCCATTTATACTTTATGTAGAGAAAAGCCATTGATTTGTTTGAGTTAATTTTATATCCAGCTACTGCACTGAAGTTGTTTATCAGGTTTAGAAGTTCTCTGGTGGAATTTTTAGGATCACTTATATATACTACCAAATCATCTCAAAATAGTGAAATTTTGACTTCTTCCTTTCCAATTTGTATCCCCTTGATCTCCTTTTGTTGTCAAATTGCTCTGGCTAGGACTTCAAGTACTATATTAAATAGGTAGGGAGAAAGTGGGCAGCCTTGTCTAGTCCCTGATTTTAGTGGGATTGCTTCATGTTTCTCTCCATTTAGTTTGATGTTGGCTACTGGTTTGCTGTAAATTGCTTTTATTATGTTTAGACATGGGCCTGATCTTTCCAAGACTTTTATCATGACTGGGTGTTGGATTTTCTCAAATGATTTCGCAGCATCTAAGGAGATGATCAAGTGTTTTTTGGCTTTGAGTTTGTTTATATAGTGAATTACGTAGATGGATTTCCATATGCTAAACCTTCCCTGCATCCCTGGGATGAAGCCTACTTGGTTATGATGGATGATCGCTTTGATGTGTTCTTGGATTCAGTTTCCGAGGATTTTATTGAATATTTTTGCATCGATATTCATGAGAGAAATTGCTCTAAAGTTCACTTTCTTTGTTGGATCTTTGTGTGGTTTAGGTATCAGAGTAATTGTAGCTACATAAAATGAATTGGGTAGAGTACCTTCTGTTTCTATTTTGTGGAATAGTTTGAGGAGAACTGGAATTAGGTCTTCTTTGAAGGTCTGATAGAACTCTGCACTAAACCCATCTGGTCCTGGGCTTTTTTGGTTGGGAGACTATTGATGACTATTTCTATTTCTTTTTTTTGTTTTGTTTTGGTTTGGTTTGGTTTTTCGAGACAGGGTTTCTCTGTATAGCCCTGGCTGTCCTGGCACTCACTTTGTAGACTACTGCCTGCCTCTGCCTCCCGAGTGCTGGGATTAAAGGCGTGCACCACCACACCTGGCTTATTTCTATTTCTTTAGAGGAAATGGGACTATTTAGATCATTAATCTGATCCTGATTTAAGTTTGGTACCTGGTATCTGTCTAGGAAGTTGTCCATTTCATCCAGGTTTTCCAGTTTTGTTGAGTATAGCCTTTTTAGTAGGATCTGATGATGTTTTGGATTTCCTCAGGTTCTGTTGTTATGTCTCCTTTTTCATTTCTGATTTTGTTAATTACGATGCTATCCCTGTGCCCTCTAGTGAGTCTGGCTAAGGGTTTATCTATCTTGTTGATTTTCTCAAAGAACCAGCTCCTGGTTTGGTTGATTTTTTTTTTTTTTTTGAACAGTTATTTTTGTTTCCAGTTGGTTGATTTCAGCCCTGAATTTGATTATTTCCTGCCGTCTACTCCTCTTGGGTGAATTTGCTTCCTTTAGTTCTAGAGCTTCTAGGTGTGCTGTCAGGCTGCTAGTGAATGCTCTCTCTAGTTTCTTTTTGGAGGCACTCATGGCTATGACTTTTCCTCTTAGGAATGCCTTCATTGTGTCCCATAAGTGTGGGTATGTTGTGGCTTCATTTTCATTAAACTCTAGAAAGTCTTTAATTTCTTTATTTCATCCTTGAACGAGGAATCATTGAGTAGAGTGTTGTTCAGTTTCCATGTGAATGCTGGCTATTATTTATGCTGTTATTGAAGATCAGCCTTAGTCCATGGTGATCTGATAGGATGCATGGGACAATTTCAATATTTTTGTATGTCTGGAGGCCTGTTTTGTGACCAATTATATGGTCAATTGTGGAGGAGGTAACATGTGGTGCTGAGAAGAAGGTATATCCTTCTGTTTTAGGATAAAATGTCCTGTAGATATCTATTAAATACATTTGTTTCATAATTTCTGTTAGTGTTCATGTGTCTCTGTTTAGTTTCTGTTTCCAATGGTAAGAGTGGGGTGTTGAAGTCTCCCACTATTATTGTGTGAGGTGCAGTGTGTGCTTTATCTTCCCTAAGGTTTCTTGAATGAATGTGGCTGCTTTTATATTTGGAACATGGATATTCAGAATTGAGAGTTCATCGTGGTAGATTTTACCTTTGATGAGTATGTAGTGCCCCTCCTTGTCTTTTCTGATGAATTTGGGTTGAAAGTCAATTTTATTCGATATTAGAATGGCCACACCAGCTTATTTCTTAGGATCGTTTGCTTATAAAATTGTTTTCAAGCCTTCCCTCTGAGGTAGTGTCTGTCTATTTTCCTGAGGTGGGTTTCCTGTAAGCAGCAAAATTTTGGTTCCTGTTTGTGTAGCCAGTCTATTATTCTGTCTTTTTGTTGGGGAAGTGAGTCCATTGATGTTAAGAGAAATTAAAGAAAAGTAATTGTTGCTTCCTGTTATTTTTGTTTTTAAAGTTGGGATTCTGTTTTTGCAGCTATCTTCTTTTAGATTTGTTGAAGGATTATTTCTTGCTTTTTTTTTAGGGTGTAGTTTCCGTCCTTGTGTTGGTGTTTTTCCGTTATTATCCTTTGAAGGGCTGCATTCGTGGAAAGGTATTGTGTGAACTTGGTTTTGTCATGGAATACTTTGGTTTCTCCATCTATGGTAATTGAGAGTTTTGGTGGGTATAGTAGCCTGGGCTGGCATTTGTGTTCTCTTAGAGTCTGCATAACATCTGTCCAGGATCTTCTGGCTTTCATAGTCTCTGGTGAGAAGTCTGCTGTAATTCTGATAGGCCTGCCTTTATATGTTACTTGATCTTTTTCCCTTACTGCTTTTAGTATTCTGTCTTTATTTAGTGCATTTGTTGTTCTGATTATTATGTGTTGGGAGTAATTTCTTTTCTGGTCCAGTCTATTTGGAGTTCTGTAGGCTTCTTGTATGTTCATGGGCATCTCTCTCTTTAGGTTTGGGAAGTTTTCTTCTATAATTTTGTTGAAGATATTTGCTGGCCCTTTAAGTTAAAAAATCTTCATTCTCATCTACCCCTATTATCCCTAGGTTTGGTCTTCTCATTGTGTCCTGGATTTCCTGGTTGTTTTTAGTTAGGATCTTTTTGCTTTTTGCATTTTCTTTGATTGTTGTGCCCATGTTCTCTATGGAATCTTCTGCACCTGAGATTCTCTCTTCCCTCACTTGTGTTCTGTTGCTGATGCTTGCATCTATGGTTCCTGATTTCTTTCCTAGGGTTTCTATCTCCAGAGTTGTCTCACTTTGGGTTTTCTTTATTGTTTCTACATCCCTTTTTAGGTCTTGGATAGTTTTCTTAAATTCCATCACCTGTTTAGCAGTGTTTTCCTGTGATTCTTTATGGACTTCTACCTCTTTAGTGCTTTTCTCCTGTATTTCTTTAAGTGAGTTATTAAAGTCCTTTTTAAGATCCTCTACGAGCATCATGAAATATGATTTTGAATCCAAATCTTGCTTTTTGGGTGTGTTGGGGTATCCTGGACTGGCTGAGGTGGGAATGCTGGGTTCTGATGATGGTAAGCAGTCTTGGTTTCTGTTGGTAATATTCTTACGTTTTGCCTAACTCCCTGGAGTTAGTTGTTATAGTTGTCTCTGGCTGGAGCCTGCTCCTCCTGTGATAATGTTAGCCTCTGTCAGCTGTCATGGGAGTCCAGCTCTCTTCTGAGTCTCAGTAGTCAGATTACTCTCTTTTTTTTTTTTTGGTTTTTCGAGACAGGGTTTCTCTGTATAGCCCTGCCAGTCCTGGAACTCACTTTGTAGACCAGTCTGGCCTCGAACTCAGAAATCCGCCTGCCTCTGCCTCCCAAGTGCTAGGATTAAAGGCGTGCACCACCACTCAGGCAAGCTCCTCTCTTGCAGGGAAGGTACACAGAGGTCTGGCGTTCAGACTTGCTTCCTGGTTGAAGATGAAGACTCAAGGGGGGGGGGGGGGGGCGGCTGTCCCAGAAGATGGGCTGCCTCCACATTCTGCGCACTTACCCGCACAGCCTGCTCTGGGGGTTGCAGCCCTCCTGGGCGGCCACCCCTCCACTGGCAGGAAAGGTACCTGGATGTCTGTAGCCTGAAACGGGGGTCTGTCCCAGAAGCTGTGTTGCTTCTGAAGTCCGCTGCTCACCCTCCGGAGTCCGCAAGCTGATCCCTGCAGACTGGTCTCAGAGGGACCCGGGAGACAAGATGGCTCCCTTACCTGCTCTGGGGGTCACAACCCTCCCAGGAAGCCACCTCTCATCTGGCGGGGAAGGTGCCCGGATTTCTGCAGCCAGAAATGAGGGTCTGTCCCAGAAGCTGTGTGGCTTCTTCCTGTCCCAGAAGCACTGTTGCTTCTGCAGTCCGCTGCTCACCCTCTGCAGTCTGCAAGGTGATCTCTCTGAATCCTCCATCTTACCACAAGGACGTTTGATCAATTTTGTGCACACAGAGGACCTTGCTAATTGAATGATGAACACTGGAGATTCTAAGGAACTAGAAGTTTACAAGAGTAGGGCTTTGTATGCCTATAATGTGGAAGGGCAGATCTGGGGAGGCATGTTCTGTCTGATTCATTTGAGTTCTAATCCTCCAGTAGAGAAGGGGATATTGTGCTGTTTCTAAGCTGTCAGGTAGTGAGGGTTTTGGGAAGATCTAGAAATTAGGAGCACCAGGGCATATAGCTCAGAGGTTCTTTCCAGGATTCTCCTCTGATGCAGTTGGAGGGAGGTGTGAGGTAGGCCATAAGCTGTGCCATATTTGGGGGGGGGGGGGCGGATTATGGAAACAGAAAGCATAGGATGGCCAAGCTCTCAGAGTTCCTTCTGATGGGACTTAGCAGGACCATGACTGTGGTTCTGTTGATACATGTGGAAACCTGACCGTAGCCTTTGAAGGTCATTCAATGTGAATTTCTTCTGGAGAGGGAGAGACTCTATAGCTCTGGTCATAGGATGCTGTTACTTACAATATTACTGCCCAGTATACATAACAAGTATTGCTTTTCGTATGCATTTTGAAAAAAGAGTTAAAACTTGAATATCTGGTTACTAGAAGTCCTAAGATTGCATTCCACAATCAGTTTTTGTGTGGTAAATTTTACTAAGACTTTAGAAACTGTTAGAAAATAGGTGATAGGGATCATCCTTCAGCAATGTTCTATTAGAATCCTTTTACATTTCTGCTACTGCACAAATATGTAGACAGTGTGGCCTCTGTACTGAGACAAGAGATAAGTAGTATCAGGACAGTCAGAAATTTAACAGATTTCAAGGTCACCCTGCATTATTTTTGCCAGAGTTGTGAGATTTATGTTTGTTTAGTTTCTATTCACATGCACTCATACTTAACATTTTTCAGGTTCATATTTAAAGAATTATACACTTAAAAAGAACCCCCCTAATTTTATATTCTATTTGTCATGAAACATCATAATACAGCTTAAGCAGTGTCAAGCAGACTGTCTCATCTGATTTAAATCTCTGATGGTACTCTCATTGGTCAGATGAATTGTGAGTTTTGAGCTGTCTTGTCTGCATTACAGGTTGAAATAGAAAATGAAGGGGAGGAAGCACAGAATCTAGCTAAAGCATTTACATTCATTGGTTTCTTGTAATATTCTTTTATTTTGTATGTGGGGAAGATAATGTAAATATTAAGCTTTTTACTGTCAGAGTTTTCAGATAGATGAGAAGCAAATAGCTATTATAATATAGTATAAAAACCCAGAAATTTTTTTATTTGAATATAATGAGAATTAAATGAGAATAAGTCAGAGTGAATGAAAAACTAAAAATGACCCCAAGAAATAGATGGAATTGTTTTTGTTTGAATTTAAATAATGACTATAAATGATTGTTGAGCATTTATGAAATAGCTTTAGACAAATGACTCAATCTCTTTCTTTTCTTCTGAGTACATAACCAGTCTTAGATGGTAACCCTTTCATTTTTTGATTTGGAGATTATTTTTTATTTGTTTTGTTTTGTTTTTTGTTTTTTTCTTTTTTTGAGACAGGGTTTCTCTGTGTAGCCCTGGCTGTCCTGGAACTCACTTTGTAGACCAGGCTAGCCTCGAACTCAGAAATCTGCCTGCCTCTGCCTCCCAAGTGCTGAGGTTAAAGGCGTGCACCACCACCACCCAGCCTTGGAGAATGTTTGTAAACATTGAACATCTTTTATATAGTAGTTAATGTTTAATATATAAGTAATGTATCCATGCTCTATAACCTTACATATGTATTTTTTATTTTTGGAATACTTCTTCAAGTATTAGTTTTTCTTAGAGAGAAGGATGGATATTTTTGTAATTAAATGAGCAGTTAAGTTTGCCTTTCTGTGGCCTGTTGATTTCCTTCTCTCCACAAAATGAGAACATTATGTGTATGTGTATGTGTCTGTGTGCATGTGTCTGTGTGTGTGTGTGTGTGTGTGTGTGTGTGTGTGAGTGCATACATGTGTGTCACATTGCAGAGTGCAAAACATGTGATTTCAGAGACCTACACAAGGCCTAGAAATGATTTAGTCATAAAGTCCTGTGTGATGGTGATCCTCTTTCCAAAGAATGAGCACTCTCTCTGTCAAACCATGCTTTCCTTGTCTTCACGATTTTGCTTTTCTTTATTCATTTACTTTCCCTTCTTCCTTGCAGTTTCATTTAAGAAATATTGAATTAGTGTGTGAAAATAGCTTCTCCTTTCATACAATATACCACCACCACAGTTTCCCTCCCTTCACTTGTTCCAGTTACATACCCCCCTCCTCTCTTATTCTCCTTCCCTTGGCATGCCACCCCACCTTCTGTTTTGTCTTTTTTTAAAAAAGGTGCTTTCAAAGAGAAGAGATTCAAACAAAACAATATAGTAAAGACATGTAGAAAGCCCTCATTTTGAAGCTGTACATAGCAAGACAATAGGAAGAAAAAGAGCAGTAATATCAAGCAGAAGAATCAGAGCTACATCTGTTCCCAGAGTAAGGAGTTAGTCAAATCAGAAAGATAATAGCTGTAACATATAAGCAACAGGACTGACCGAGACAAATTGAAGCCCCATTTTTGGTATTTACATCTCTGTGAGATCCTTAGAATCCAGGCAGTGTAAGGATAGTGATCTCTCTCAGGTCTAGCACCTTAAGTTAAACCAAATATTTGATGGTGTTCGACAGGATTTGTTGCTCCCTAGGCTCAGCACAAGGCAGAAGAGCTTGTAAGCTGAGAATTATGTAGCTTGTTTTCTTTCTGGGTTTTTCTTTCTGTGGCCTAATGGAGCACCTTTTCTCCACAGAGAGACTAGAAGATAGAGGTGAAGGCTCCAAGGCTGCATCCATTTGATTTCCACATTTAGTGAGCTGTGTGAAAGTTGTCCAAAGCAAAGCAACCATTTGGTCAGTGTTCTTAGAGCAAAATGTTTTTCCTGAAACCAGCATGCACTGTTTAGAGGCCTCTTGGCTAGCTACCTCATCAAGGAACTGTGGTCTGTTCACAATACTGAAGCCTTGCTGGCTATAAGGGTGGCAGGTTCAGCCTGTTGTCCTTCATTAGTAGGAGTGGTCACTAGGATCACCCTCATATTTCCCTAAATTTCTAGTGCCCTAATTTCCTGTACTAACTACCAAATGGCCTCTACTTCCAGATCTTTCTCCCTGTATCATACTCTTTCCTTATATACCACCCTCCAAATGTTCCCTCCCCATCCATTTCCCATTCACCTCAGTCTAACTGGAGAGTCTTCTCTGGTTCCCCTTTCCAACAAGGTGCATGCATCCCCTATGTATCTCTTCTCTTTACATAACCTCTCTGAATCTCTGGAGGATAACTTGATTATAGTTTACCTAAAGGCTAGTATCCATTTATCAGTGAATATATACCATTTCTATCATTCTATATTTTGGTTACCTCATTTAGTGTGATATTTTATCTAGTTGCATTCATTAGCCTGTTTTCATGCATTCATTTCATGTTGTCATATTTTAGCAAGTTAGTGATACTTCCATTATATAATCATAGCACAATGTCTTTATCCATTTTTCAGCTTTAAGACATCTAAGTTGCCTTTAGCTTCTGGCTAGTACAAATAAAGCTGCTATGTACATAGCTGAGCATGTGTCTTTTTGCTTTGTGGATGGAATACCCTTTGTGTATTTGCCTAAGACTGATATAGATGGAACTTGTACATCAATTCCCACTTTCCTAAGACATGATATTGAATTCCATAACATTTGTATTAGTTTGCATATCTACAAGCAGAACAGTGAATGTAAACTTACTTTTTCTCACAAATATGAACTATCATTGGTGTGATTGATCGTAACCATTCTGACATGTGTACTATAGAATTACAATGAAGTATTTATTTGCATTTCCACATTGGCTAAGGATAGTGAACAAATTTTCTTCAAGTGTTTCTCAGCCATTTGAAGTTGTCTGTTGGGAATTGAATTCTTTGTTTAAATGTGTTTGTAAATTTTTATCTGTTTTTTTGTTGTTTGTTTGTTTGTTTGTTTGGTATATTTTTAGAACATGTAGTTACTTGAGGTCTGTATATATTTTTGTATATTACAACTCTATCATGTAGGGATTGGTTAAAAAAAAAATAAACTATCCTCCTTCCTTACTTTGCGTCTTTCTTTTTCTAATTAACTTGGCTTTTGCCTTACAGAAACATCACTATTTCTTCTTGAGTTCCAATTTATTAATTGCTGATCTTAATGCCTGCAATATTAGTGTTTTTCAGAAGGCTGTCTCCTGTGACAGTGCTTTCAGGGATGTTCTCCCCTTAGGGTTCACTCAGGTTCACTCTGTCTGGCTTTAAGTCTTTAATCCACTTGGACTTGAGTTTTGTACATGGTGAATAATATAGATATACTTGCATTCTTTTGCATGTAGAACTACAGTTTAATAAGCTATATGAAGTTAGGTATGAACTTGGTGGGTTGTGGCCCATGATTCTTGCACCAGGGACAGGGCCCTGGTTTGAACCTCCATGAGTGGCTGAGCATGGCATGGCCTTGGTGGGGCCAGAATGACATTTTATCTGCCCCTGGACACGGCCAGGTGTGAGCCTCCAGGAGTGTCAATGTTTGTGTAATAATGTACATATTTCCTGGACCCACTAGCAGTGGAATACTCTTCCCTTCTAAGGAATATCCTCCCTGTTATTGACTCCATGATGATTAGAAATAGCAGGTGCCCATAAGTTGAGGGTGTGACTATTTCTCATCAAAATGGTAAACACTGGGAATTTCAGAACAGCATATGATGCTGAGGGGAAGAGCTGTAAATATGTGAGCTTGAAAATATATAATTTCTCGGGCTGACGAGATGGCTCAGTGGTTAAGAATGCCGACTGCTCTTCCAAAGGTCCCGAGTTCAAATCCCAGGAACCACATGGTGGCTCGCAACCATCCATAATGAAATCTGATGCCCTCTTCTGAGTGTCTAAAGACAGCTACAGTGTACTTACATATAATAAATAAATCATGTCTCTAGCTGTATATGTATTAGAAGATGGCCTAGTTGGCCATTATTCGGGAAGAAAGGCCCTTGGTCTAGCAATGTTTATAGGCCCCAGTACAGGGGAATGCCAGGGCCAAGGAGCAGGAGAGGGAGGGAGGATATAGGGGACTTTTGGATAACACTTGAAATGTAAATGAAGAAACTCTCTAATAATTAAAAAAAAGAAAGAAAGAAAATATATAATTTCTCAACTATGGAAAAAATAAGGATATAATAAATGAATAAATGAGGGGCTTCAAGAATCTAAGGGAACAAAAGCAGCTACTCTCTGAGCCACCTTGTAAGAAAGATTCAAGGCAGGAAGAAACAAAGGCAGGATGATTTCTCAGTTCAAGGACAGCATCTGTACACAGCATGTACAGGAACGGGCATAGAAGAAATGGTTCTTTTAGGGCAGTATTTACACTATTAGCTTATCATAGGTCCTTTACAAATGCAGACAGATCTGTGAGTTCTTTTGAAATCTTAAGGGATGATGATTCATAAGATACTCAAAAGGAAACCTGGAATAAAAGATTGGATTGATATGTAACATTAAAAACTGGACCAGTGTTCTGCCACAGATGAGGTTTCCAGAAAATGTATTAGGATAAAAAGTGAGAAATGCTTGGAGAACTCAGACACACACACACACACACACACACACACACAAACACACACACACACACACAAACACACACACACACACACACACACACACACACGTGTGTGGGGCCGGGCAAGGACAGAGAAATCTCTTAGAATAGTAAGCAAGCAGAATATAGACAGAGAGCTCTTCAGAACATAGAGAGAAGCAAACTGGAAAAGCTGTATCAAGCAGAACACAGTTGGTCAACTTGAATTCACAATTTGACTTCAAGTCCTTCTTTTGCTGCTCCCAGACACTCCTTCTTTCAGAGCCCCTGTTCGACCCTAGGCTGGTCCTTGGTACCACTTTTTTTTCTCTGATTATCCATGTAGATATCTTAGAAAACACCAGATAACCATATGTGATTGGTATTATCTCAGGGTCTAAATTCTTCCATTTTGTGATAGTTTTTTATTGACTTCATAGGTCTCTCCCATTTCTTTCCATCTCCTTTGTACTTAACGTTTCAAGAGTCTATTTTCCCTTAAGAACCCTACTTAACATAAGACTACAAGAGTTTGTCACCCCAGGTTTTTTAATATTTCCCAAAACAGGTAGCAAACCAACACCAACATGTTGGGCAAGAATCCACTAGAAATTTAAGTTAATTAGCCCAAGAGTTAGAGTTTTATTTCTTTTTTTCTTTAAGATTTTATTTATTTATTATATATACATAAACTGTAGCTGTCTTCAGACACGGCAGAAGAGGACATCAGATCACATTACAGATGGCTGTGAGCCACCATGTGCTTGCTTGGATTTTAACTCAGGATCTCTGGAAGAGCTGTTGGTGCTCTTTACATTAAGCCATCTCTCCATCCCTCAAGTTTCATTTTCTTTATTTTATGAAGTATTTTTTATTTATGTATTTATTTTACACTCCAAGTCGTCCCCCCTTGTCCACCCTCCTACTGTTCCGCATCCCATACCTCCTTCCCACCCCCTATCTCCATGAGAATGTCCCCACCCCATGCCACCTGACCTCTAAACTCCTTGGTGCCTCCATTCTCTTGAGGGCTAGGTTCTTCATCTCTGAATGAACACAGACCAGGCAGACCTCTGCTGTATGTGTGTTGGTGGCCTCATCTCATCTGGTGTATGCTGCATGTTTGCTGGTCCAGTGTTTGAGAGATCTCAGGGATCCTCCTACAGGGACGCCCTCCTCCTCAGCTTCTTGCAGTCTTTCCCTAATTCCACAACAGGGGTCAGCTGCTTTTGTCCATTGGATGGGTGTAGCTATGCCTCTGCCTCTTTCAGCTGCTTGTTGGGTCTTCCAGAGGGCAGTCATGCTAGGCCCCTTTGTGAGTGCTCCTTGGCCCCATTAATAGTGTCAGGCCTTTGCACATCCCCTTGAGCTGGATCTCTCTTTGGGTCTGTTGCTGGACCTTCTTTTCCTCAGGCTCCTCTCCATTTCCATCCCTGTGATTTTTTCAGGCAGGAACAATTGTGGGTCAGAGTTGTGACTGTGGGATGGACCCCACTCGCTCATAAGATGCCCTGTCTTCCTGCTGGAGGTGGGCTCTATCAGGTCCCTCTCCCTACTGTCTGGCATTTCATCTAAGGTCCATCCCTTTGAGTCCTGTGAGTTGTTCACCTCCCAGGTTTCTGGTGGGTCCCCAACCTCCTATGTCCAGAGGTTGCCTTTTTCCAGTTTTTCTGCTGGCCCTCAGGGCTTCTGTTCTTTTCCCTCACCCAATACCAGATCAGGTTCCCTTCTCCCCTGCCCTGCCCCTCCAGTATGCTCCCAGTCCATTGTCCTTCCCAGATCCTTCCATCCCTCCCCGCTTGTGATTGCTTTCTTTTCTCTTCCAAGTGGGACCGAGGGGGTCTTCATTTGGGCACTTCAGCTTGCTAACCCTTTTGAGTTCTGTAGAGTACATCTTGGGTATTCTGTACTTTTTTGTTTGTTTGTTTGTTTTTGGCTGATATCCACTTATTAGTGAATACATACCATGCATGTTCTTTTGGCTCTGAGTAAACTCACTCACGGTGATATTTTTTAGTTCCATCCTTTTGCCAACAAAACTCAGGATGTCCTCGTTCTTAATAGCTGACTAGTATTCCACTGTGGAGAATTTCACCTGCCTTTCATTACTAGGATACGGAAAATTAGTCACTGCCTCCAAGTAGAGGGGGCAGTGATAATTTCCTGGAATGAAGTTACTGATTGAAATCTGTGTCTCCAGATAGAGAACATAACAGATAAATGGTCTATTAAAAAGTCTGCAGGAAATCATATTCTTTGAATGTGGGTTTCACAGAAATTGTGGGTTAATTTTCTGACATGACTAAATAGAAAAAGCCGAAGGATAGTCACATACAATGTTTTAGTTTACTTAATTTGTTTTGGATTGTTTTAATATTCGAAATGGCTGTGATTTTGAATTTGGTGGGTATATTATTCCTCTGGGAGAGAGGTCAAAATAAAGGTTTTTCTAGTTAGTGTCTCAAGGATATGCTGATTTAGGAGAAACTTCTCTTTGTGTTTTTAGAAAAGATGATTAGGCTCTGGACATCTTCCAGAACTATATGGATCAGATTTGATAGAGGGATACTCCAGAGAACTAGATTCTAGAGAATCAAACAAAAATGTTATCTTAATGATACTAAAATTTTGTTTTCAGATTCATGTTACAGAATATACAGCTTTGGTGAGATCCACTGTCAAACAGTTTAACCCAGCTAAACTCCTGATCTCATGGATTTCCAGCTGGATCCAGTCAGGGCATAGACATCAGAGACTTTAATAATATGGTTGCTGTAGCTTTCTTAAGTCCAATCAACTCCCTCCTTTTTCCCTACCCCCTCTCTCCTTAAGATATGTCAACATCCATATTCAGCTTGAAGAAGTTATTAAGATTTGTCATCCCAGTTTCTAGGACTTGGGGGTGTAGAGGTGGTTATTCTAAGATTNATGGACCATCCAAAGACTGCCCCACCTGGGGAATCCATCCCATAATCAGCCACCAAACACAGACACTATTGCATATGCCAGCAAGATTTTGTAAAATAAGCTGGAAAGGGGACATGGTCAGGTGTGGGAGAGACAGGAGAGAAGCCCAGAGGGCTAACAATATGAAAGGAAATATGCATCTGCTGGGTGGGGGAAGGGGGACATATAGAAAGTTGCAGAGAGCTGGCATGGGCTAGGCTCTCAGGACTCAATATGGGTAACCTTAGCTGAAATAGTGGGAATATGGAAATAAAAGAAACCACCTCTAGTCCCAGTTGGCAGGTGGAGGGAAGGAAGTAGGTGGGAGAGGAGACAACAGGAGGGTTCAGGATCAGGTGTGGGGAAGGAGAGGACAGATAGCCAAATGGCCATGAGAATGTATGGAAATCTGTAACTGAGGGAGCTGGGGAGGTGGCAAACATCTCGATCTATCTTCTGCAATAGAGCATCAAGTTCCCTATGTGCCAAGCCTGGCTTGGCCCAGCTGGGACAGGGTGAAAAGTTCCCTGCCCCTAGAACAGGGCCCTGGTGTGAGAGTCCTAGAGAATTCAGGGCTGCTGTGACCAAAAGGCTTACTTGCATACTAATGTACATATTTCACATTCCTCTGAGGAAAGTCCACCCTGTTAAGATTAATGACACTACACTAATTAAAAGCTGGAATCCCAGAGTTAAGAGTGTGGCTACCTCTTAGCAAAATGGTAAACACCGGAACCTCAGACAAGCACTTAAGGGAAAGAGTTCCAAATACATGAGTTTGAAAATGTATAATTTCTCAAATACACAAAAATAATGATTCAGTTCGAATTATATGAGGATCTTCATGAATCAGAAGGAACAAAAGCAGCTGCACTGTGAACCAACATGTAAGAAAATTACTAAGGAAGGAAGTAATTTAGGGAGTGTTGATTGAAGGAGAGCTCACCCAGCTTTTTGCTTGCTTGCTTGTTTGTTTGTTTGTTTGTTTATCTGTTTAAGCTGACACAGACAGATAAGTTCCTGAGTTCAGGATCAGCCAAAGACAGATCAAGGTTACCGTAAGGCCTGATGAAAATAGTAATTTCAGGGCAGAGTCCTGCTCAACTAGCCTATTATCCGTGCTTAACAAAGGCAGACAGATCTTTGAGTTATTTTGGAATTTTAAGAAAAAATGGATGCCTCCTATCTCCTAAGAATCAAAGCATTGGGGTCATTGTTAGTACCAGGACTCTCCAAGCCCCTATGTGACCCTTGACCTGCGTTGCCAGAACAACGACATTCAATCCCACAATCCACTTGGCTCAGTTCCCACCCTCAATGGTGTGATGTCATTTTCCGTATAAATTAGGTAGTCACCCCCTCCTGGCTCTCTTTTTCTTCTCTTTCTTCTCTCACCCCTCTTTCTCTCTTTTTCTCCTCTTCTCTGCCCTCCTACCTGTTTCATCGCTCTCTTTATCCCTGCACAATAAGCCTTTCCCACGTGGAATCACGTTGGCCTGTTCTGCTGTTTGGTTAAAATATATATATATATATTTGCACTTTCCTACTGAGGAATAGACAATCGGATAGTAGATATTAGAATAACAATAGAGCTCCAGCTGAAAAGTATGTGCAATTTACCTGTGAAAGACCCCAAAGTGTTTCCCCCTGAAATGTACAGCCTTTGAATGCTCCCCCAAGGCCTGTTTCCCAATCTCTGAGAATGCAGCCAGTGAGAAGCTCTTTGTTAGCAAGAAGACCTAGCCTGACTGTCTGTGTCAGAGACCCAGAGATAACTCCAAGGACAGCTCACTCCCTCTCTTTGTTCCTTCAGCAA